>OX155895.1:26811733-27334233 GCA_944588485.1 Phosphuga atrata | reverse complement strand
TTAAGAATTATAGAAATCCAGACAGGCGTGATAGCGATCAGAATAAAGATATGAATCATGGCAGAGATCATATAAGGATTAGAGAAAGAGATCATGATAGGAAAGAGATAGTTCTTAGTGGAAATGAGCTGCCTGTTTATCCAACGAGCACTTTATCACAATCTTCCTAAGTAAGCTTATAAATACCCAAGCTCGACTTTTGATCAGTTTTGCCCTTATTATTTCTTATGTGATTTCGAATAGTTATTTGTTTTGAAAGCAATAGTTTGGTCTGACGATGTTTTAAAGATATTGTCTATGTTATCTGAAATTGTGACTAAGTACGTGATTGAGCTATAATTTGTAGATGATTTACGTGGTCACCATGTTCATTGGATACCCATTACTCAGGACTATGGTGATCTGTTTGATCTGGGTAACTGTTCTTTTTTAGATTTTAAAATTGTCTATACTCATTGGGTTGTTAATTAGTCTATGCACTATGGATTGGAATGCCGATAATTTTGCTATTTTGGGGTGAAAGGAGCTTGCGTATTATGGTGTCCGTGTGTGTGGGTTTGTATAAATTGAAAATTCATATATATTTTTATTGCTAGGAGATACAGTGAGGTCAAGGAAATTGATGGTTTTGTTCATTTCTGTATCGATTGTGATGTTTGGGTGAATGGTATTAATGAACTTGAAGCCTGCCATCTAAATTTTATCTAAATTTCTTAACCAGTAAATTTACCATTACCCTTTTCTTCTTCTTCTGATGCCGCCTTCTCATTGAAGGTTGGCGACCACCTTTCTGAATGCGTCTCTGTTTCTGGCCACATGGAACAGTTCTTCAATATTGATTCCTGTCCACTCTCTTATATTACGGAGCCATGCTTTTTCGATCTTCCTATTCCCTTCTTCCCCTCTATTATTCTTTCCTGCATTATGTTTTGTAGCAGTATATATTTGTCGTTGCACATAATATATGTCGTTGCACATAATGTGTATGCTGTTTTACATATCTTGATTGGCCTGCGTTTGCCAACCTCACTTCACTAAGACCTAGGACCTCTATACCTATTCTGAGCATCTCTAGGGCAACGTTTGTTATCTTCCTAGCGTTATTTCTGATATTCCATGTTCCTATACGGTTCAAGGTCGTATTTTGAATCTTATTCCTATTCCTATTCCACCCGGGGATTCATCGCACCCCTTTCCCATTAAAGGGAATCCGGGGACTCGGGGACGTTCCTCTTTCACTACTCATCATTGTGGTTATTCTTGAGAATCTATAGTTCTGTAGTTTCTCCTTTCGGCTGTGGCACTGCGGTGCTTTCTGCAGAATATTTGGGTATAGATCAAAAAAAGTGAATTTGCTATTTATGGGGATTTCTATATTTTGTTTTTTTAATTATTTCTACATTTCATCACCCGATGAAGCCACTGTGTGGTGAAAGATATGTAGTGTACGAAAGAAAAATATATTTGAAAAGTGAAACTGTGTTTTAATTTTTATTATTAATAACTGTGTTCCGCGAAACACTGGTATTCTTCGGAAAGTTAGTGTTGGTGTTCGCTGAAAACCTGGTATGGTTTACACTTATTGAAAAAGAAAGACAAGTACAAACTGGGGTTTCTCCAAAAGCTGATATTAAAAAACAAGTATTACCCGTAAACAGTACAAACCTGAGGTTTCTTTAAAAGCTCATATTGTAAATAAGTATTATCTGTGAACAAAATCAAAGTACGATGACAGTTATTTCAAACTTAAATTTCCGGCTTTTGAAAATTCATATGCTCCTGATGCAATTTGTATTTTATGTCATAAACATTCACAAAAAATTATTTGGCGCTAGCTACACTTCGTAGGCACTTCGAAACGAAACACGCAGTCACAATGTAAAATACATTCAAATTGTAAACAGACAACGTGACGCATTATAGTAGTCTATACGACAAATGAATGGAAAAGGGGAAATACCACGGAAGTCTATTTTTTGTCAATAATAAACTGTTGCTGCCATTTGTTAGTATTAGAAGTGTACTTTACATTCCACTGTATAAGATCGCGAAAAAAGCACATTAGACCCTATGAAATTTAACGATCAAACGAGCCCGCCGAAGGCGGACGAAGTTCGATCGTGATTATACGAAACGTCTCTTTCCAAGATGATAATTTGTAGTATGCTCGTCATTGCTTACATTTCGCACTTTTTTGAGTTTGAAATTTGGCGCTTATCTACAGATTTTTGTAGTTGAGTTTTTTCTGCAAGATGATCTAGGGTATGTTTATTAACGGGTACATGTAGGGAGTGAGATTGAACATCTTCGAATGAGACGTTTCGTATAATCAGGATCGAACTTCGCCCGCCTTCGGCGGGCTCGTTTGATCGTTCAATTATACTACACGTCTTGTTCTCGATGATGATTTGTAGACTTTTAGAGTATAGGAAAACTCATTCATTTATCATGTTACATGAC
Organism: Phosphuga atrata; assembly: GCA_944588485.1. NCBI lineage: Eukaryota > Metazoa > Arthropoda > Insecta > Coleoptera > Silphidae > Phosphuga > Phosphuga atrata. The sequence continues at coordinate 27,331,773 of OX155895.1, read as the reverse complement.
TGGAAACCATAAAGAAAAGAGTTACCGTGCGTTAGATAACACAGATTTTGCGAACATATCGTTATTATCTGGGATCGGGCGATTGTAAAGTTCTGCGAAGGTCTGTGACCGTCGAAGCCAACCAGCAGTACGTCTGGTTGTGTCTACATCCACTTCCAAAACCAGCCACTGATACTGCAGCATATTTTGTACTATGTGCTGTAAAGTGATTTCTATCAATGTCTGCTTTAGACAGCAAGGATTTTTCCCAGTGACCAATCGTTTGAGAAGTTACGGTTTTGTATGGCTTGATGTTTGATATGAGTAATTTGTTGTTTTTCTCATTTCTTAAGTCTTTTGTCTTATTCAAGTAGTGAATTACAGCTGTAGCGACACATAGCCCAGGTTTTTCTTTATAAAAAAGGTAGTATAAGCTTTGGCTTATTTCTTCCTGGCTTGGACATTTTTATCAGGTCTGGTATTTTTATCGTTATTTTCTATTTGTCCATGGATACGTTTATTATATTAATTAGTGCGATAGTTTGCTGTGCTGTAGATACAATAAGCATCGTTGATACTTTTTCTGCTGCACCCTTTACCTGCTTTTAGCTACTTTTAGCTGATTTAATCAGGCTAAGTCCTTCAAAACTGGTGTCCCCCGTACTTGTATATTTAAACCTTGCAATTGTTCCTCAAACATTCCCCTGAAGAATCGGGACAGCAGTTTATCCTTACCGAGATCTTGAGTAGAGATCTTGAGAGTGATATAGCTGATCTGTTGCAGTTCAAAGTCCCATAGCTTGTTCCGTTTTCGAACGGAGCTAACTAAACGTCTAACTTTCCGTTCGAAAACGTATTATAGTATATTTACTGTAATTGCGTTAAATATTGTAATATTTTTTTATGTAGAAAATTTCCGCCACAGCTCTAAGGTACCTTGGTATTGTTTGAGTGTTGATGGTGTTATGGCCTTGATCATGATTTCTGTAGATGCTTCATTTATTCCTTTACTTAGAAACGCTTTACGGACAAGTTCCCTGCCACCAATGAAAGTTTGTGTGCCAGTGGATGTATTTCTTGCTTGGAAGGAGACAATAATAATTTTTTTTTGAGGTTTTAAAAACTAAACGCTTTTCGGTAAGTAGTGTTTTAAATAGTGGGTTCCAGGGCTGGTTTGACCACAATGGTACCACGACTTATCGCTCAGCTTTATCGGTTATTATTTTTCACGAGTTCTATGGGTAAGTGCGAAAGGAGGAAAAAACACAGTTTTTTCATTGGTTCAGTTAATAGTAAATACATCTACTGTCATCGAGTTTGGATCTGGGAAGCGAGAAAAAAATCTAGGGCATTTTCGATTCAACATTGATGTAAAAAAGGTCAATAGAGAAAATTACAAACTTTATTAATTTTTTCAAATGACTCTTTACATAGCTCCCATTCGGTATCTGTATTAGAGATTCTCTCTCTTAGTGACGCATAAATCCAGACTTTTCTCCTCTCGCACCATTGCCAGACCACTATTGCGTTTACGTCATTACAGTGTGCACTTCATCCGGTGAGAGATGCATCTGAAGATATCTCAAGTTTAAACTGAAGTGTTCTAATTAGGTTAGAACCTGTTGGTGTATTTAATTTCCACCAATACAGTTCTTCCAATATTAGTTTATTAACATAATTTCAACTGTCGTAGTCGTTGTCACTTAAAATTAAGGCTAGTTATTATTGCCTTTCTAGTCTTTTACAGTAGATGGATCCATATGCCACCCCTGGGCAAGGTGCCGTCTGTCAACACAAGTCTAAAGTCTACTGATTTTATAATAAATGCAAAGCATTTGCATTTCTGACTCGGTGTTTTGTGAACTTTTTTGTTGGTTTATGACAAGGCCCAATTGTTCAAACATGTTTTTCACAAAATTTGATGAATTTTTATAGGATTCAACGAATTTGCCATAATTAATATGCCACAAAATAATTGATTCTGCGGATCCACGGAAGATTGTCCCAATCTTGCACCAGTATGTCGTAAACATTTTCTCATGTCATCCCAAATATGCCCAGTTGGATTTAAATCTGAACTGCGGGCAGGCCAAACAAATCGCGTGATTTCGCACTTGTCAATATACTCAGTAACTATCCGAGCAGTATGGGGCCGTGCGATATCATGAACGGTAAAACATCGTCTTCTAGAACCTCTGTCAGATATCTATGATTGGTCAATCTGGCTGATCCTCCAACAAATGGAAGTCGCTTGGCAATACACCCTTGAGCATATCTCTCCCCTTGTCGTCGCCACACTCTTACATGTCTATCTGAGCCCTTAAGACAGAATCGCGATTCATCGTAAAACAATACGCGACTCCAATCCGCTATTGTCCAAGTCAAGTATTCTCGTGCAAAATTCAACCTCGCTATCCGGTGTGCACGGGAAAGCGGCGGTCCAGTAGCTCTAGTTCGAGAAGATAATCCAGCAGCTTGAAGTCGCCTCATAACTGCCTATTCATTTCTGTTTACTTTACTCACTTGTCGCAGATGATTTCGAAGAGAAACTGCCGTAACCGTTCGATTTATCAAAGCACTAGAAACGAGAAAGCGGTCAGCTCTATCTGTTGTAATCTTGCCTCGGCCTAAACCAGGTCTTTGAGTGAGCAGACCAGTCTCTTCGTACCGTGGCCATACTCGTTGCACACCCGAGAGGCTTACACTAACTTTTATCACAGTTTCGTGCTGACCGCGGTCGACTTCTAAAGCCGCCACAATTCTTGCCGCAACAACAGGATTTATGCTAATTGTAAAACACTAACACTAACTAATACAAAAGCCATTGACACCACAGAAACAAAAGTCATGCTGTCCTTAAACATTATTTTGTTTCAACAAAAGCGTATCAAAATATAAAAAAATAAAAAAAATCTGCTCAACTGTGACCCACCCAGCGAAGACTTCAAATATAAACAAACCACACCAAACCCGGACTCGCTTCCCTCTTCATTGGAAAAAGTTGGCCAGATCATCCAACTTCTTAAGAATAATACGGCAGCTGGAGAGGCCTCTATCGTTGCTAAACTGTGGAAAGGTGCTGGAAACAATGCCGTGCGCAAGCTAACCGAGATCATCCAGGACATCTGCGAAACAGAGAAATTACCACCCGATTGAAAATCTGCTCTGATCCACCCGCTTCACAAAATGGGAGATTTTACTGATCTAAACAACTACCGTGTAATTTCTCTCGTCCCGGTAACATCTCTCTCGAAGGCGTTACAAAGAAGGGCAGAACATCAGTTGGATAGTCAACTGGGAGAATACCAGGGGGCTTCAGGAAGACCCGATCCTGTGTTCAGATTCTCAATCTTAAAACTGTAATTGCATACTCCAAAATGGGAAACCACAAGGTGGTCATCATCTTTGTTGATTTTAGAAAGGCCTACGATTCCATTGATAGAGAAACGCTTAACAAAGTACCCTTATTTATCTCGTCTAGTCTGCCTAGTCATATCTGCCTAGCTCGTCTACCTCATCCTGCCTGTCTTAGGAACTAGCACTAGACAACAAAACCAACAGGCTCATCCTAGAAACTTTGACCAACACCCATTCCAAGGTTAAATTTAGAGGCAAGATTTGAGAGAATGGCGCAAGGATCTGAACAATTTGGGTGCTCAGAGTGATATCTACCTGGGACGTAGGAACGATAGACTGCTTGTAGATTGCCTGGCCCTTGCAGATGACATGGCACTGTTTGCTGATTCTCTTGAGATGGCAACAATGCAGGTAAACTGCCTCAGAAAACAGGCTGCCAAAGTGGGTCTTCAAGTGTCGCTGGAGAAAACAGAATTCTTCACCAACATCAGAGAAGCAAACAGAGAGATGTTACTAGAACAGGGAAACATTAAGAGGACTGAGAAATTTAAGTATCTCGGCGAATGGATTGAACCCAACTTATCAGAAAGTGCATCATTATCCAAGAGAGTCAGCAAGTTAGAACTAGCCTATCGGCTGACTAAGACCACTTACAATAAGAAATGCCTGTCACGCCACCTAAAACTTAAGCACTACACATCAGTCTAACGACCAGAAGCCCTGTATGCAATGGAGTGTCTTTCCTTGAACCGAAGGGGTCTAATAGAGAAATTGCAAATCAGAGAGAGGAGAATCCTCAGGAAGATCCTAGGCCCGATAAAGGAAGATGGGGAATTCCGAAGGCGGCATAACTCTGAGCTCTACGAATATATTGAGATGCTTTCTGACTGTCCAAGGAAAAAAAGGGTAGCTTTCTATGGCTAAGTTGCAAGATTGCATCCGAACCGACTAAACAACCGTCTGTTCATCTTCTGGCAAAACAAGAAGCTTCGTACCACTTGGTTAACGGAGACCGAGAAGGATATTAAAGAACTGGGAATAAGAGATCTCAAGAACAGACAGTCTGTGAGACACACCCTGAACGAAGTCCGTGTATTTCAGGAAAAAACTTGAAGGAAAGGTACCCCCTGGACAGAAGGGAGAAAGGAGTCACACCGGCAGAAGATGCGACAATACTGGGGAAAGGTCAAAGCACAACAGTTGAATAAGCGTGGTCCAAAGTAGGCCTATTCGAAAGAAGAAGAAAAGCATTTCAAAGTAAACGTGTTCATTTTGCATTATTTAGCATATAAAATTAAACTTGTTCATATTCATTACTTTCAATAAACTTTGAACAACAAGAACCTTTTGTTTTACTAAAGCCATCAGTTAGTAAATTATTACAAGTTGTGCGCTGAATCGACCCCTGTTCTCCTAATTTGGTTTATTAGCAAGCAAATATAATTAGAGGGTAGAACAAAAAAAGAGTGGTATATATGTTAGGTTTAAAATTTTACATTGGAAAAGAATCATTGTGGGTGTTAAAATTAACCCGTTTTAGGGTAAAACTACTAAAAAACATGTGATAATAACATGTAACAAATGATATAATGGTGCAAAAGTTTTTTTTTAAGATAATGCTATAGAGTTAAACGATTTTTATTGACTTACACAACTTTCTTACAAAGTAAAAATCCGGATTAAATTAAATTAGGAAACTCGGAAGAGGACATTTTTTGTTCTCAGTTTCATTTCCTCCGTTAGGTGAAATGCCTTGAAGCCGAAACAACGAACATCTAGATATCTCATAAATATATTATGTGAAATCTCGTTTTAGCCAGGACTATATAAACAATGTAATGACTATCATGAAAACAAGTTTATTGTGCAACCTGGTAGTTTCAGACATTTACTGCCTTCGCTTAAACTATGTCATATCTGTGCGAAATCGATACACATTACAGAAAATTCACATAAACGATACAAGGATATAACAGTTTTCATATACAATTAGAAAATATTGGAAAGGTAAGAGAGAAAATACTAATCAGACGAAACTAGATAAACAAGACTAAATAAGCAAAACATGACAGACAAGACTAGACAAATTATTCTGGGCAGACAGACAAGAGAAGACAGTCAAAATAAGACAGGCAGGATGAGGTAGACGAGCTAGGCAGATATGACTAGGCAGACTAGACGAGATAAATAAGACTAAATGGTTAGAACTAACATTCGCCATTTTCAAGAGATATATGTGATATGATAAACATATATGTCTTCGAAATGGCGAATGTTAGTTCGCCGAAACGTTGAGAATCCGGTTCTTTTCAGAGCCAACCATCAACATCAACGCGGAATCTGAGAAAACAATACAACACATGTTTCCACCCGCGAAAGCCTATATATGTATATATATATATATATATATATATATATATATAGACATATATAGTCTATATATATATATATAGACATATATATATATATATATATATATATATATATATATATATATATATATATATATATATATATATATATATATATATATATATATATAGTGCTTTATATCTTGGAAGAACATTTGTTAATAGTGAAAACCCATTACAATCATGGGGAAAATTTTGCTGTGACGATTTGCAAGTTACGTGTTCATTTCGGCGTGCATAATCGACCGACGAGGCCTGCTGTTTGATCAACAAATTTGAGCGGCCGTTTGCATTGGGAGATGAATCATCCGTAATCGGCCACAAAGATTGGCAGAAAACATCACAGCTGGAATGTCAGTGTGGCATAGCGACCAAACAACTCCATCAGACATCGTTGCCAGGAATTAAACGTCTATCGCAGTCTATTCTTCATCGAATTCTGAGAAAAAAATTACACGTTAATGCTTACAAGATTCAGCAGACTCAACAGATGCAGCCTAGCGACCATATACAGCGCAGAAACTTTACCAACTGCATCTTGGAACAACTGCAAACTAACGATGAATTTCACAACAAAATAATCTTTAGTGACGAGCACATTTCCATATCAACGGCTTCGTTGCAGAACAAGCAGAATTGTCGGTTCTGGGGGAGATGAAACTTCCATTATATCCTCAAAAAGTGACAGTTTGGTATGCTATATGAGCAGGAGGGATATTCGGGCCGTACTTTTTGAAAACAATGAAGCAACTGTCGACGGCAATCGGTACCGGGTTTCCTGCAAGAATTGGACGGAATGGACTTAAATAAGATGTGGTTTCTACAGGACGCTACCTGCCACACCGCACGCCGTCGCGCCACTTACAAACTGGCCGTCAATAAGTTTTAAATGAATTTCGATTTAACTTGTTTTTTTGATTATCAAAGAAGAAATTATACGCCAAATTCGTGGAATCCAGCAGCGCATTCTGCAAAATGTACTACGAAATTTCGTCAAAAAAGTACACTCTTGTCAACAGAGCAATGGAGGCCATTTAACCGATATTTTGTTTCATGTGCAAATGTTACAACCTCTATACATATCAAGAACAAACTCTAAATAAAACATTAAATCTATAATTTTTAATAAATTTGAAGTTCTTGCCAAGATTTCACCCTTTAACGTCTTACAAAACTACTTATATATATATATATATATATATATATATATATATATATATATATATATATATATATATACATATATATGTTGTATTTGAGGTTTTCGCGGATAGATACCTGTGTTGTATTGTTTTCTCGGGGATTCCGCGTTGATGCTGAGGGTTGGCTCTTAAAAGAACCGGATTCTCGACGTTTCAGCGAACTAACATTCGCCATTCTCAAGAGATATATGCGCCCGTGCGGGTCAACTGTTAGACGCATACTGAGAGCTCGTTCGTGCGATGCGACTACTTATAGTTGTCTGGCTTCGGGTCATGCGCGTTGTGTGCGGTGCTTCGATTCGGTTGTTTATTTGTCTTGTTGGTCGTACTGGGGTGCCTGGGATTGCATTTTGAGGGTTGATATGATCGGTCGCCATGCTGGGGGCAGTCTCAAGGAATCGTCTCTCGTGTTCATGCAGTAGTCTCGTTTTTCTATCTCTATGGCTTCTCAGTATACTCGTGACACTTCGTGGCTAATCTGTGCAACAGTCCTTGAATTTCTAAAGTCCATCCAGTGACCGGTGTTTGTGTGTTCGACAAGTGCCGATGAAACTTTGTCTCTGTGTCTGACTGAAACTACATGTTCTTGAATCCTAGCAGATATTTTTCTATTGGTACGTCCAATGTAGGTTCGTTCACATGTTCCGCAAGGTATTTCGTAAATTCCATGGGATTCTAACGGGATGGCGTCTTTAACGCTGCGTAGCATGGAGGATATTTTCTGGTTAGGTTTGAAAATGGTGTCGATGTTGTGTCTTTTAAGGATTCTGGCGGTTTTGTCAGTTGATCCATGAACATATGGTAGGTATGCTGTGCTAACGGGTTTCTGGCGTTCTTCAGTTCTTTGGCTACTGTTCTTTGTACGACGAAAAGCTCTGGATATTAAGCTGTTTGGATATCCATTTGAAGAAAGAGCTTCTCGTAAGTTCCTCAATTCTTTCGGTAAGTTAAGCTGGTCGGCTAGTCTTTTGGATCGGGTGGTTCTTTTCAGAGCCAACCCTCAGCATCAACGTGGAATCCCCGAGAAAACAATACAACATATATATATATATATATATATATATATATATATATGTATATATATATATATATATATATATATACATATATATATATATATATATATATATATATATATATATACATATATTTATATATATATATATATATATATATATATATATATATATATAACGTGAGTCCCAAAACTCTTGGAATCTACTCTTGCCATGGATTTGAAGAAGCAGGTCATTTCTTAATTCACACAAATGAAATTATACGCATGATCAACTGTAATTTTTAAGTAGCTGTAAGTAGCTAATATAAATTTCTACCGGTCTTACTTAATTTATTTAATTTAAAAAAGTTTAAAAAAGAGACACACTTTTATTGTCGAAATTTATTTTCGTAATGGTAGTGGTGGTGCACCATCCTACATAAACTGAATTGCAATAATTGTCGCCAATGGTTCATCCTGCACAAATACCGGTCTAATTTAATAGACGCCCATAATTCCTATCCAAATATTCAAGAAAAACAGATGTTGAAATTGATCTTCACATACCTCATGCGGCTTTTCATCTGCCTACACATAGTTGTTATGATAATTCCGTATTGTATTTCTTGAGAAACTGGCTGAAAAGAATCTGTGCCAGGAATGGAGAGATGAGAACTAATATTTGCAATAGCCATTGACACACAATACTTGGACGATCATCAGCAAGTAGTAGTTCCTGAACAAGTTTAATGTGGTCTGGATACAACAAATTGCCCTTAAGAATATTAATAACTGTCCAATGACTAACATTTAGAGTATTGGAAATTTGTTGCGTAGAAGTATTTGAATCTTCCTCTATCAAGTCCATCACATTTTGTTCCAGTTGTACCGTTCGTACTGTCATTAATCTTCCTGGTCCTAAATTTAGTTTCAATGTGCCTGCTTCACGACGACGTCGATGAATGTTTTCGAAGATTTTTCGTTCGGGGATCTTACGGCTAAGAAACCGTTCAATATAAAATCGTCTAGCCTATAATGAATTGCCATCACCAAGCCCATTCCTAAAATTCAGCATATCAATCACCTTGTCGTTCTTATACAAGGTAGATGGTAGAGGACTTTACTAACAATTAAAGACACGTCAAACAGCCAAACGTCAATCAATGTAAACAACTACGACCAATACAGGTGATGATTACTGATGAGACGTACAGGTACAAATGAAATCCACTTGCACGGTAGTAGATAAAACAGCCGCTCCAAATTATCGTCGACAATTTTTTGTACTTGATAAACTCATTAATTTTTTGTACTTAATGAACCCATTGGCGTACGTATACTTATACGTTTACTCCATAGCTAATAAATTGCAAATTCAAACTCTAACAATCTTTCATCTACCAAAGAAAATTTTATAATAATAACCTTTATTGGCATAAAAAAACACAAACTTTTTTTTACCTTACAATACCAATAAATAAAAAAAACCAAAACCAACAAAAATATAATATGAAAATTGTATATTCTTAGTAAAGCTCAGAGATTGAGGAGTATAGGTATGAAAAGGAATTTTATACATCATTATGCAATCTAAAATAAATGCATCACTAGTGATCTTTTTCCATTCCTTGCAGTAAGTCTTTCTTAGGCTTAGAAAGGACTGAAGAAACAATGCCCTTATAACTGAAGAGATCTGATAATACAATTGTGATACAAGTTTTCCTGTATCAGCCAGCTTTTCTAAGAGTTCTAAACGATCCAATGGTTGTTCTTCATAATTTATAATGCTCTGACTCAAGGCAGACAAGGCTAAACCAGCTAGATTTTGTTCAACAACGAACTGTTGATCTCTCTTAATCCCCGTTTCACTTCTGCATTTGACTAAGGTGCTTCATGATGAATATTAGCACCACGTGGATATTTGTCAATTAGACCCATTTTTATCTCCCTGGATAAACCAATACTCAACCAATACCATATTGACACGAGACTTTGCTGTAAATGGACTGATTTTTTATTTACTACTGCAGGATCATCTCCCAGAACTAATTTAACATCATCTAATTTGTTAGAATTGGTTTCCTCTTCTTTAGCATCTTCTATGTCTTGACCCTCATGCTAAATGAAAACTGGTCTCTGAAGTGCCTGGCTCCTGGTTATTTTCCTTATCGAGCATCGGATTGTTTTGTTTGTCAATATCTATGTTTACTTTGTGGCAGTTTTAAACATCATCTACAAACCATAAGGAAATTTTTCCCTGATAATGCCAGTTGTAGGTTACTAGTACTAGTAGCTATTGCCTTCAACGTGCAAAAAGCACTTGTCTTGTACGCCCATCAAGACTCATACAAATTGAGTACAAGATATCCTTTAAATTTAAATGATATAAAATATCGTCTAAGCTTTCAAATAAAAAGGACATTTATGCTTTGATAATGCCGAAAGAAGATTCACAGCACTAGTAGTTAGTGCCTCCTACATCCAAAAGTCACTGGCATTGTACGCCCATCAAGATGCGCACAAGCTGAGTACATGATGTCGTGAAATTTAAAATTATATGAGATATCATTCAACCTTTTAATCTTAAATAACTTTAATATTTGCTGATATGTTTATTTTATCGGCCGAGCCTTCAACCATTTTTTCTAATCTCCGCAGTTTCTTATTAGTTTTTTCATCTTCCCTGTCTCCCGTTTTTTACTCTTAGCCATTTGCGCTACGAATTTGATGTGTTTGTTTCACTAGTCTTAAAACAAATACTTATTTTTGGGTTAACACGAGGTTTAACACTCTCAAAAACATGTGGTTTCGTCTAGCACAAAGAACGTTATGAAGTGTGACCGGTAATGTAGGGAGCAGGGAGCCCGAAATTTTGGAACTTTGAACTTGTGGTTGAATCTAGTAGGAAGTAGCGGTACTACAATATAATCTGGAAGAACGAGACCCGATTTTTTCTTTATTTTTTCACATGTCAGACGCATAGTAAAATAAAAAATCACTCTTATTTTCTACATTATCGTGACGAATATGGTGTAAAGTAGTGTTTTCTAAATTAGATTTTATTGTCGTATACTTAATTTATTTCTGTAACTTTGCAACATTGTGTGTAAAAATCTAGCTTCGCTGGACGTATACACAACATCAAAGGTAGCTTTACAATTCAGGAGCCCAAAAAAATATTTTGTATTTCAAACAACACTTAGTTTGCGAGGAGACGAATTAACTTTAAAAATAGGCAAAGCAACCTGCAAAATACCAACACAGTTCAATTTCTAGGAATAATGATAAAATCTATTTTCAGAACAATCGAAATTGTTTTGTAGAACAATCTGTGCTGCTAAATATGTGCCACGCGGAAGTACAAATTTTCATCTCGTACAGTATTACAGTATGGCGACTTTCTTAGGCAATAGCAGTTTATAGGGATAATAATAAAGGCGCTAATAAATACACTTCCTTGAAGTACCTGTTTTTTTTTTTTCGTTTCGAGTTCTGCATCTAAGCAGTTTTTCTATAAGGTCTTCATTGGACGCAAATCAAAAGCTTTGGAGATATCAAGAAATCACAGAAAAATATCACAGAAAATCCCCTCAGGATATTTTCCTTTATTTCTCCTCTAGTTAAACTTTAAAAGATTGATGTTGTAGTGGATCTTTCAGCCCTAAAGCCATATTGTTGGGTAGGAATTAAATCGTATTTGTCGATAATTTAACATTTTAATCCTTTCTCGATATAATATTCTATTATTTTTGATTCCACCGATAGGAGTGATATTGGTCTGTAATTGGTAATATCTGTCTTATCTCCTTTCTCATGTATGGGCATTATTTTGAGATTTGTAGCCACTCGAAAATTCTTCAATTACCATAGAGTTATTCATGATGTCATTGATTGGGGCTGCTATATGGTTCTTATATTCTTTAAATAATTTATGTTAGATTAGCTTCAGTTTAGCGATTCTGTTGTGTGTCTCTTCTGCTGTGAATGTGGCTATATACGTATAATTTCCCTAAGAAACATTTTTTTGTATTTATTAAAAATTTGATTTGTTTAGGTTTTTGGTTTTTGTACTTAGTGCTGGGCGTAGTGTTGAGTATTTTTTTGAATAATCATGTACAAATCCTTTAATCTTTCTGCAAATAATTTTGTTTGTGTTTGTCCTTGTTTTATATAGTTTTTGTTTAATTTTCATAATTTGGAAGAATATTAAGAAATGGTGCTGAAGACATCTTCAATTTTTTTACAGTGTCCATAAAAGGTGCTCTGTTTTCTGTAGTGAATATCCTCTTGAATATAAACTTTTGTTTGATACGTTTAGGCGCAGCAGTGCTAAAAGTGATTGCAAGATGGTCAGACAGTGAAGTGTCTTAAATATTGGTTATTGCTGCGGGAAAGCTTATTTTTATAGTTGATAATACATTGATAATACTAAACAGACACGACTAGACAGACACGACTAAACAAAAAGACTAGACAGACAGTATTGACAGACAAGACTAAATAGATAATATTAGACAGTCTTGATTAAACATATAAGACTAGACAGACATAATTAGATAGAAAACACTAGACTATAATGACTAGATAAACTAAACAGGTCAGACAATACTAGACTTACAAGACTTGAGAAACAATTTTAGATAGAAAAGTTATAGGCAACCTAGACAGATATATATATATATATATATATAAATATATATATATATATATATATATATATATATATATAAACCCAAACAGATAGAATAAGACTACTACTACTTGGTATGTAGTAAACCTATTAAAAACTATAGTCTAGAATAAAAGAATTATACATAAATATAGACAAAACGCTAACAGAAAGATGTTAGATGAAAGTTGTTATTACACAAACTTATTGTAAAGAAGTCTATCGTCTCTGGCAGCTCTCCAGAATTACTGAAAACTTCATCGATCACACCAATTATCAAGAATGCATTCTAACTACTTTCAATGATCGCTGAGAAAGTGTTCTATGTGAGTATGGTATATTTCTCTCTACGAAAATACAAATGATTCTCAACCAGGTTTCATCAAAAAGGTTATGAGTACTTAAAAAATATTCATATGCCACTCGTAAGACAACATACCTCCTTAGATATATTTATGGATTTATCCATAGCATGCGACACTAACAACCACAACATTTCATTAAAGAATTACGAAATTAGAGGAATAGCCTCCGATTAGATTAAATCGTATTAATCCAATAGAAAGCAAAGAACGAAATTTGATGCGCTATACGAAAGCACGATATTAAAGACTCGGGTAATCAAGATATCCTCAGGGAATAATCTAGATAATATTCATTGTTACCTAGAGATTGTATATTGTAGATATGGTGGTGACGACTTGTACTGGGACCTTTATAGATCTATTGTACTTCACCCTCTTCCTCTAAGCGTTGGAATACTTACCCACTTAGAGCGCCTCCTCTAGTCCTGGTTCCATTAGGAATTTCAGTATCTGGGTAGGATTCAAGGACTGCAACTCCTCCGCCTTCAAGCAGTGAGCCCCGAGGTACATCGGTATCTTGCGCAGCAGTGCTCCGCAGTCTTTGAGAGGATGTATGGGGGTTTCCTCTGCTGAACAACATAATCGGCATCTGTCATCCTCCTGTAGGCCTAGGGCCTTAAGGTGTTTTCTAAATCTGCAGTATCCCGCCAGAACTCCTGTCAGAATTCTAAGCTTGTTCCTGTTTAGTTTCAAGCAAGCCTTTGCCACACTTTGGATTGTCTCAACCCTGGAAGATCTTTTCAGGTTTTCATCCATTGTTCTCTTATTTCTTCATCTAAACTTTTGTGGATGGTGTTCACACTCATGCCGCAAAAGGGTTCCGGACCTCTAAAATGATTACTGGATCCCTTGTTTGCTAGGTGATAGACTTATTTGTTTCCGCCTATACTAGTGTGTCCAGTTGTAACCTGTACAAGTTATTAACTGTAACCAATACTAAACTAGTTTCAAATGGGCCTACTTTGGACCACGCTTGTTCAACTATTGGGCTTTGAACTTTGCCCAGTATTGATACCTTTCCTTCGGGTTTTTCCTGAAATCCAAGAACTTCCTTCAGGGTGCGTCTCTTATACTGTTTTTCAGATCGGTTATTCCCAGTTCTTTAATATCCTTCTCGATTTCTATCAACCAAGTGGTACGAACCTTCTTATTTAGCCAGAAGGTGACCAGACGGTTAGTTAGTTAGTTTGGAGGCAGTCTTACAACGTGGCCGTAGAAAGCTACCCTTCTTTTCCTTGCACATTCAGAGAGCATATCAATATGTTTGTAGAGCTCAGAGTTATGCCGCCTTCGGAATTCCCCACCTTACTTTACCGGGCCTAGGATCTTCCTGAGAATTCTCCTCTCTCTGATTTCCAATTTCTCTACCAGACCTCTTCGGTTCAAGGAAAGACACTCCATGGCATATAGGGCTCTTGGTCGTAAAACTGATGTGTAGTGCTTAAGTTTTAGGTTACGTGACAAGCATTCCTTGTTGTAAGTGCTCCTTGTCAGTCGATAGGCTAGTTCTAACTTGTTGACTCTCTTGGATAATGATGTTCTTTCTGATAAGTTGGGTTCAATCTATCCGCCGAGATACTTAAATTTCTCAGTCCTCTTGATGTTTCTCTGCTCCAGTTACACCTCTCTGTTTGCTTCTCTGATGTTGGTGAAGAATTCTGTTTTCTCCAGCAACACCTGAAGACCCAATTTGGCGGCCTGTTTTCTGAGGCAGTTTACCTGCATTGTTGCCATCTCAAAAGCATCAGCAAACAGTGCCATGTCATCTGCAAAGGCCAGGCAATTTACAACCAGTCCATTAAACTTACGGCCCAGGTAGATACCACTCTGAGCACCCAAAATGACCAGTTCCTTGCGCCATTCTCTCATAACCTTTTCAAGGACACAGTTGAAGAGAAGTGGGGAAAGTCCATCTCCTTGTCTCACTCCACTTTTATTTCGATGCTTTCTGAAATCCCGCCTCTAAATTTAACCTTGGAATGGGTGATGCTCAAAGTTTCTAGAACGAGTCTGCGGGTTTTGTTGTCTAGCCCTAGTTTCTGGAGAACTTTGTTAAGCGTTTCTCTATCAATGGAATCCTAGGCCTTCCTAAAATCCACAAAGGTGACGACCACTTTGCTGTTTCTCATCTTGGAGTATGCAAGTACAATTTTTAAGATTGAGGATCTGTTCAAGACAGGATCGGGTCTTTCTGAAGCCCCCCTGGTGTTCTCCCAGTTGACTATCGATCTGATTATCTGCCCTAGTTTGTAACGCTTTCGAAAGAATCTTGTATGTTACCAGGACAAGAGAAATTCCACCGTAGTTGTTTAGTTCAGTAAAATCTCCTTTTTGGCGAAGCGGATGGATCAGAGCAGATTTCCAATCGGGTGGTAAATTCTCTGTTTCCCAGATGTCTTGGATGATCTCGGTTAGCTTGCGCACCTTATTATTCTTAAGAAGTTGAATGATCTTGCCAACTTCTTCCAATGGAGGGGGCAGCGAGTCCGGGTTTGGTGTGGTTTTTTTTATAGTCGAATTCTTCGCTGGGTGGGTCACAGTTGAGTAGATTTTTAAAGTACTGAACCAGAAGGTGGCAGTTGTCCTTGTCGTTATAACCTAGTTTGCCCTGTGAGTCTCTGAAGTGGAGGCTTTGCGGAGCGTATTTTATGAGAGTCTGCTTGATGGTTCCAAAGAAATCTTTGGAGTTATTCTTAGTAAAGCTCCTTCAACTTTGATTAGTTGGTTTTGTGTGAAGGTTCGTTCTCGTGTTCTCGAAGTATCTTGGCTGAAACCTTTCTTTGTTCCAAATTTTGTTTCCAATTTTCCTTGGTCTTTTTAGGTAGGTTAGGTAAGGGAAGTTAGCTAAGGAGTCCTGTCCACCCCACTCATCCCAGGTGCAAGGCTACTTGCCATTATTTACCAAAGATATTCAAGGTGTACATATTATTAGAACAATATACTTTGATAATTTACATTCACTTTTAAGATTCCGAGTAATATTTTGGGGCAGAAACTGCTGCAGCCACCCTTTTAAAGTTCAGCAAATTGCTGTCCGAATATTGTATAAACTATAGACAATCGTGCAAAGGAAAATTTAGGGCTGCTAATATACTACCATTAGTTGGCTCTTATATATACGAATTGTTTATTTTCATTTTAAAAATAAAGATAAGTAAAGAAAATCTAGTGCTAGAAAATCATTACACAACAAACTTTAAAGTATAGCATGCCTAATCACAAACTAACACTGATCCAGAAAAGACCAATCAACATATTTTTACGTTGGAATCAGTTTATAAAATGGATGCCATTATAAACAAAAATCCTTGAACGAATCAACAACTTGAAACCGTATACCTTAGAAGAATATTTTAATCGTACTAACTCTATGCTAGAATATTTATTTAATACTATTATTCATCTATTATAATTATTATTTGCCATATTTTAATTAGTTTATATCTGTGTAAAGCTTTGATAATGAATTAAATATTTATGATCTTATTTGATATGATATGGGATGATGTGACATGAAAAGATTTGGTTTGATTTGAATAGACAGACAAGACTGAATAATCCATATGTAGAATTTAGTCGAAATATGTAGGTAAAATAATTCAAAGTTCAAACAACAAAAGTAATTTCATTTAAATCAATAAATATAAACAAAATACATGCACCTATCCTGCATACATGCATAATCCATTAATTTTAACCTGATCTAATCCCGGTACATTCACCATTATTACATAATGTACGGCTAATGCGATGGACGAACGATATTTTAAGTGGATATAAATGTTCGGTTTTTTAACCGACATAATATAAAAATAAGTCAAGACAATATCAAGATCAGGCAGAAAAGACTAGACAGACAAGGTTAGATAGACATGACTTGGCAGACTCCACCAGACAGACAAGACAAGACATGTAACATTCGACAGACAAGACTAGAGAGACAAAACGAGGCAGATAAGACTAAACAGAAAGGACTAGATAGTCAAGAGTTCAGAACACCCACAAGAGCAGAAAATGACAAACGGAAATGGCCACTGGCCCTCCAATTCGCTCTCCGACCATTTCCGAAAAGGGCTCAAACCGAACCAGAAGGAGACTCAAAGAAAAGCTGGGTCAAAAAGTAGGGTAAAAGGTGAGAAATTAATATCACAAATCAAAAAGACATTTCAGGACTCTTATATATACTCGTAAGAAACATCTCTGAATCAGCTAGAGGAGGATGTGTGGGGCCAAAGTTTTAAAATCATATGGAGCCAACTAAATCTAAGGCCAAAAATCACGCTGAGCGTTGAACAAATAATAAATAAAGTGAGCAAATTGTTCCCAATAATAAAAATCAGTTGGGTGTTCCCCCAACACAGAAATGAAGCCCTTTGGCCTAGAAGAAATTTTAGCTGCGCAGCGGATTAACGCAGGAAAACTCCAGGTCCTGCTTGTATATCCCCAGACGTGCTTAAAGTGTTAGTAAATAAGAAACTTAATTATGACTTAAGAGTGATGAATAACTGCCTATAAAAGGGAGAATTTCCTGATATTTGGAAGGTGGCAATGTTTCGAAGGTGGCAAATGTTTATTAAGGCAAGCCTAGAGGACCAACTAGCAACAAAATAAATACTACACCACACACAGTACGGGTTTCGCACGGTCAGGTCGACTCTAGGTATTCGCACTTTAGTAGGGAAAGATCCTTCGTTCTAAATCCACCGCCACCACAGTCATGCGCATGCGCAATGACCTTTAACCCCTAACCTAACCTTGACCTTGGAACTTCCGGTTTCGACTTCCGGTTTCCGGTTTTGACTTCCGGTTTCCGGTTTCGATTTCAGGCCGCCATTTTCGGAACTTCCAAATGCGCGGGAAAATTCAAAAAATTGACGCGAGGCGGGGAAATTCAAAATTAGATGCTGGCGGAGGCAAATGAGATGTGTAGTTGGTTGAATATATCAATGAGACTAAATACAGGAAACTAGATAGACGGGCTAGATACATGAGACTAGACAGACGAAGCTAAATACATGAAACTAGATAGATGAGGCTAGATACATGGGACTAGATAGACGAGGCTAGATACATGAGACTAGATAGACGGGGCTAGATACATGAGACTAGATACATGGGGGCTAGATACATGAGACTAGACAGACGGGGCTAGATACATGAGACTAGATAGACGGGATTAGATACATGAGACTAGTTAAAAAGAGACTAGAGAGACTGAACTAAAATATATAAGGGATTGTTTAATTCAACTAAAATATATGTAAAATTTCTTAAACTTGTCTGTGATTTAGACCGTATTAATTATTTAATATAAATAAAAAAGTATTTCAGTAATTAGATTTAATTTTGAGTGAGAAATGGAATATTGTTTCTTTTTCAGTTTACGTAATCAGTTTAGTATTTGAACTTGAAGCTTTTAAATGTATGAGAATGAAATAACATCCAATAATTTTTATTACAACTTCCACGATAGAAAATGTTTATGTAACCACACGTCTAGATAGGACCGAGCGTCTAGCACTGATAATAATCCTGTCTCAACTTGTCTGAACCGGAACTACTATTTCACCCAGATGTTTGGTAGCAATAACAACTTCCTATTATTGTTAAGTTTGTTTGTGGTTAATTTAATAAACACGATAAACACGATGTTTTTGATTTATCGGTTAGATGCAACTAGTTGTCTGGATCACGTGATACATACGAAGCATTTTGATTGGCTCATTCAAAATCCGTTTGGGTATAAATAGAAGACAAAATACTAATAATGAATTAGTTATATCAACACAATGTCAGTATCAACAACACCCATGTCAGATTCGGGCATAAGTACACCTACTTTCTTGGATGACTTACTACAAGATTTCAATGAAGAAATTAAAAGTGAATGTCGGCTCATAAACGAAGTTAGCTACCCAATATCCAAGACATTATCAGCTTCAACTGGATTCAGCGCGGTTAGATGTTATTACCCCTATGTTCGTATATTCAACTCAACTCAATTCAACTCAAGGAATGGTTCGCATTAAAAATTGAATGGCATAAGGTGAATACGTTCTTTTCAGCATCAGCGATTAAACCCCAAAGAGGAGTTAAAAGGAAGTGCCCCAACTGCAACCCTTTGCTAGAAACTCAAAAGTCGGAAATATCATATACCGAAATAGTACCCGCTTGCGATAGCTTCACCATAACTTTTCACCCATCAGCTAAACGGAATAGAAGCAGATATATCACATTACAAAGCAAAGGGGTTCAATTCGATCTAGATCAAAAGGCAGTATGCAAGTTAGATGGTTTATTTAAATTAATTGATTATCGTTTGGAACGTTTGAAAATATTAAACTTTGCTGATTATTACAACGAGTGGCTGCTGCATTTTATAAACCTACCAAAAGATTGTGACATCGCATCATTGTTTGAAAACCTGCTACGAACATATTCAGCTAGCTAGCACTTTGAAAGCGTAGAATATATGTATGAGATATTGGCGTACAACAAATGTAAATTATTTAAAGATATAGAATCAATCCAACAATGTAATGGTTAAGATCACCGACTATGCAGTAGAACGGTTGGTACAAAGTAAAGCAGATTGGAACAACACAATAAAAAAATGCAACGATTAAAATTAACAATTAAAAGATATCAAGATGTTAAAAAGTGCTATCAACTTTTTTCTAGACTGTGTATCAATGAATAGGTGTTGTGCTTGCTATAATCATAATAAATTACATTTATTGACACATATAAGACCCAGGGAACTACAGTCGATGTGGGATACGCTTCCACCACATTTTCAAAAAGATACAGATATAGCCGCCTGCCTACCATGTTACAATCATTACAATCTACCAACTGATGTAGATCATATTGATGGACCCCCACCACCCCGATATAAATGTTATAAATGTATTGATGGAAAAAGATTTTGTAATCTGCAATGATTTTTTACTAATTATAATAAAAATAATAATTTAACAATGTATACCGTTTTTCTTAACCATTTTATTCAGTTTCAGGATTATGGGTAAAAATAAATCCAAGTTATTAGTAGGATAAAAATATGTATATTTATTTACAATTACAAATAGAATCACTATTTTACAATAAGTACATATTTTTTAAAATAACACCTTCGATCCTTTACGACAGCTGATGTTAATTAAGAAGATCATCGTCAAATATTACTCGATTAGGTCGGCTTCTCTTAAAGCGTTTTCGATAGTTTAAATCTCATAATCCTTGGATTTGTTTCCAAATTGTTGAGACTTTTTTAACAACCATAATCGTTTAGCCAACTCGTTGGGATCATTCCATTCAATAAACAATTTTTTCATTGAGGTAAGGTATGTTCCCTTCGAAATCATAGTCTGTGAAAACACTTTCTTCATCTTGTTCTCCCTTATTAATGCAATTTCTTGGAAATCCTGCGGAGATGTTCTGTTTAGATGTTTGAGAATTTCTAATATCAAATTGATGTCCCCATAAATCCAAGTAATTTAACAACTCTTTAAAGGAGTCAGCTAATATTCAGACGTTTATTCTGTTTTCTTTTATCCCCGCCATTAAGTCAGTGTCTATAGCATGATCTTTAGATATATCTGCTTCAATATCTGTAGCATGGTCTTTAGATACATCTGCTTCAATATCTTCAGCCACACTTTTATCCAAACTGGTTTCTTCCATTAAGTCATTGTCTACAACATGATTTTCAGGTACTTTCGCTTCCACTTCCTTTACTTTACCTTCAATCAAGCTGTTATCGTTTTCCGATTGTTTCGCACGCTGTACTTTCTTTAATATTATACCTCTAAATTCTTTCGATTTTTCATTTTCAATTACTAGATCATCATTATCAAGTATTTTGATACGTTTTTCTTCTTGGATTATCTCGTCATCTCGCAAATTTCTAAATGCGGCTTCATTAAGAGTGTCTTGCGATTGTTCTTCGAGATCCAACTGCTTACTCATCTTAGCTGCATAATGTTTAGTCGACAAATGGCGATTATATATATATATATATATATATATATATATATATATATATATATCGCGACGAGAAAATATTTTTGCGCAATATTTTTTAAAATATTTTTGCTCGCATACAAAGTTTTTGTTGTGACCTCTTTCATGTCTGCGTAAATTTTGAATCAATGAATATCGTTTGGTACACTCGTTACATTTAAACACGATGTATTCTCACCAACGTCCAGTATTACAATGGAAGAATGATTAACAATCAAGTTATACAAATCAATAGATAGAGAAGAATAAAAAGTGGATGGAAAGTGGTTGCAAGTGGATGTAAGTGGATGCAAGTGGATGGAAAGTGGATGGCAAGTGGATGCAAGTGGATGAAAAGTGGATGTAAGTGGATGAAAAGTGGATGGAAAGTGATTGGAAAGTGGATGCAAGTGGATGGAAAGTGGATGCAAGTGGATGGAAAGTGGATGTAAGTGGATGGAAAGTGGATGTAGGTGGATGGAAAGTGGATGAAAAGTGGATGTAAAGTGAATGTAAGTGGATGGAAAGTGGATGGAAAGTGGATGCAAGTGGATGCAAGTGGATGCAAGTGGATGGAAAGTGAATGCAAGTGGATGCAAGTGGATGGAAAGTGGATGCAGGTGGATGGAAAGTGGATGTAAAGTGGATGGAAAGTGGATGGAAAGTGGATGCAAGTGGATGCAAGTGGAAGGAAAGTGGATGTAAGTGGATGGAAAGTGGATGCAAGTGGATGGAAAGTGGATGGAAAGTGGATGCAAGTGGATGGAAAGTGGATGGATAGTGCTGGTGGATGGAAAGTGGATGTAAAGTGGATGCAAAGTGGATGGAAAGTGGATGCAAGTGGATGCAAGTGGATGCAAGTGGATGGAAAGGGGATGCAGGTGGATGGAAAGTGGATTCAAGTGGATGCAAGTGGATGCAAGTGGATGGAAAGTGGATTGAAGTGGATGCAAAGTGGATGGAAAGTGTATGGAAAATGGATGCAAGTAGATGGAAAGTGGGTTTGAATAGGTATGTATCTAAATTATCTTTAATGCGTATGCCACTTTCCAAAACAGTTACCATGGCGGTGGCATAAACGAACCAATATTGAATATGATTCAATTCAGAGATCATGTTCTTTTTGTGTTTGATGTATCTAAACAAAATGAAAGTATTAAATCATCTACTGTTGATTTAAAAATTGAATTAGAAGCTAGGCAAGCATTCAAATCAAACACTCGAGCCTATTGCCTTATTTTGTGTGATCCTGTCGTTGAATACACTCCATTGTCAGGGATAGTTCGAAAATTAATTTAAAACTCGCGATGAAGAAAAGTGTATCATTTTTAACAAACTGTGATGGTGTAGATATTGTTGAAATTTTTATTATTAAATCTCAGTGTGAATCTAGAAGCGGTATCGAGTGGTTGAGGGAAGCTGTATATCGAGTACGTTTTCGTAGAAGAATCAATCATTTGGAGAAGTTGCTGGGACCAATACTGAGAAAGAAGCATATCGTCCATATGGCTAGACGATTTATAATCGATGTTCAAGGATTCAGTGTGACTGGAAAATTTACACCGATAGAACTTTCAAACATATCTTTCGATGTAGATAATGTAGATACCTACCTATTCAAACCAACAACACCTTTCAGATCTCTTAACACAGCAGATAAGAAACAAGTTCAATGGTTGGAAAATTACTATCATGGTCTTAAATACTGCGCTGGAAATTTATCGCCAAATCTGTTTCAAAATATTTTCAAGTTTCACATTCGGCATTCAGATAGTTTTAATATTATTTTTGTAAAAAGGTATTCGAAGAAGTTACTATTAGATTCTATTTTCAATTCCTACTTACATTGTAATGAATATAGTGTTATAAATTTAAAAGATGATGAATTTTACGATTGTCCCAATTTAATTAAAATGAGACATACCTGCTTAACCATATTAACAACTACTCTATATGTGGCCAGAAATGTTGAATGTTTATATAAGTATTTAAATGTTTTGATGTAAATTTAAATGTATTATTATTACAATTTAATAAACCCATAAATTCTATGTAGAGTTTTCATTATTTTACAACTTTATCACTCTCCTTGAGAAGTAATATTTCTTATCTATTATTCACAGCTGTTCCGACACATATTTCCTAGAGATCATGAGTTCATAATAGAAGATTGCGGTTGAGAATATTATATTTCATCTTTAATTCCCCGTGTTTAGTCTGAAAACGTAGAAAGAGGTTGACATAATGAAAATAGAAATATATTTTTATATAGACATTTATTAAAAGGAAAAAATATGTTAACAATTACAATAAAAGAATATATAGATATTATTACAGTTTTGTATAATTAATAACAAAATAAAAGAAAAATATATTAATAAAATATATAATTTAACAGTTTAAACACATCAGTTGATACCTTTAAGATTTATTATTATATTCTCTCTCTCACATCAAATCATTCACCATATATCCATTTAAAATATCTTTCAAGGAATATACCAGGCCTGCAAAAACACTATAGAAAATCGGCTCATCTACATCTTCTGGCATATAATAATATTCTGGATAAGCAGTCTTATTTTCTATTAAATAATAGAGCTCATCGTAATTCTCTCTATATATATATAGTAAACAATTTTTGTTGAGTATAATAGATACAGTAATTTATTTTCTCCCCAGCATCCAATATAGCGAATTGGATTGTCACCAGGTTCAAACAATAATTCTGCGTTGTCTGTAAACACAATAGATATATCTATATTTGGAAAAACTGCTTCTTCGTGATAATCCACTATATATTTAAACACCTCTTGTGCGTCTTTACTAATATTTTCATTAGCCTCAACTTTATAGTAGTTATAATTATGGTGTATACCGATTTAACCATCTTAATGTAAACTATTTTAACAACTAATGATGAATTTAGAGCTTAATGTTGACTTGTCACGACGGGGTCTGGTTACAAATTAATTATAAATTTAGAGTTTGGGTTTATAATTATCAATGCTCCGAACATTCTCGAAACCCGAAAAAAAAAAACCGAACATTCTCGAGGCCTGTATTTGTAAAATTATTTCAATATATTTTTAAAATCTTACATCTCTATTCTTCATGTTTTCTCCTTGTCACACATTGAAAATATTCTGTTCTGTTAAAAATAATGAATTGATAATACTACGTTTGTTATTTCCTGTTTATCGAGTTATTTTCTTATCAATAATACATTTCTCTATCGTTAAGGTTGAAAACTTAGATAACATAATGAAAGTAAAAATATAAACATTATTAACAATTATAAGAAAAATATGCATTATTTAAAATTACAAGAATAAATATTTAAACATTTATACATTATTAATAGTTACAATACAAAAATATACATTATCTACAATACAAAAATATACATTATGAATGAATTTATTGGGTTGAAGGTGAATAATAAACATTTAAATATACGGAAAATTACTTTAAGGGATAAATTGAAAATTACTTTATGAGATAAGCGTATGACCAAAAGCTAAAGTACTGCAGCTATCTGAGCAGATGAATGAATGTGTGTTTGTAGCTTCTAAAAATATTCTGTTGCCGATATACAACTTCGCCACTAAACATACATTGTTTATAATCGGCCCCAGTGATATCTTTATCCACTGCGAACTTCTTAACTCCTTTAGCCTTTTTGAGCCAATTCGCTTTATCCTCCTCTGTGCAATACGCGTACATTTTTGGTCTCAACGCAATAAATTCATTCATAATCCTACCCCCTAACTCATTCTTCATTAACCCTAAAATAGCTTTATTTTTCAGTGGTATATTGAAAACGTTATCAGGTCTAAAATTGCTGTTATCAAATTTTTCAATGTCCTCCTTGATATCTATATAAATATCATCAGTTTCGATCAATAAAATAAGACCATCGGTGTCGCAGTAGCATAGAGCAACTTTTTCACCATACTTGGGTTTCAGAAAATCGTAAAAAAACTCATACATTAATAATTTCGACAAATCCAAAACGGCAAACCCCACATAAATCGGTTTGTTATAGCAAACTTTTAACTTGTTAAACTGGATAGCAACTAAATTTTCCGTAAACGTGGAAACACTTCTCGTTGTTCGGCTTAGCGAGAAGTGTTTCCGCGCCAGGTTTACGACCAATATCATTCCAATGATTAACAAATTTTACATCCACTCGTTTATTCACATTCTCCATGGTTTTGCCGAATACACTCATTAATTTAAAAAAGTCTTTTTCGAAATCATTTTTAGCTGTCTGTCGTAAAGTAGTGTTTAGGTCGATACATTTTTTTTACCCAATCAGATTGCTTAAATTTTATAAATCTATGAATTTTTGTAATTTTCAGTCCGTGATTTATTGCCTGCTTTAAAGTTCTGTAGTGAGTAATATATTTTTCTTTGTTGTTTAAATTTGGAATAAGTTTTCTGTTATTAAATTTTGAATTTGGTGGAATCATGCTTTCAATGAGGAATGGTAAATCATTATGTGAGGCCTGTAGCGATTCAGGATACTCGATGTCTGCTTCGATAAAATAGCCAATAGGTCACTCATCATTCACTCATTTTCGTCACGTCAAAGTCTAAAATTTCAGTCTCCGTCAACCATTTAAACCCACCGTAAGGCATTAGTTGAGAAAGTGCCCAGCCATACAAATTATTCGCATCCCAATACGCTAAATATGTGCTGGGATGGTTAGAATTATACTCAGATAAGTATTTATTATTCGCCTTAGCGTATCTCAGCGAGGCTTGGCAAATACCCCCTCTAATGCCTTTGGAGACGAAATGGTGCATGTCTATGTCCGTGAAAAGTTCCAAATTTATGTCAGTCATTTTCAGCATTGAATCCCAGCTCAGTCCGGGGGCCGTATAATAATGGGCCGGATCAAGCTGATATGTCGTTATGCATACGTTTCTAAATTGTTCGAAAATATCTGTCAATAGCAATACGTCAGTCTTTATCTAATATCGCTCTAATATATCTCTCTAATATAGGTCAGAGTAATCTTTTAAATTTCGACAGTTAAATGTAGTCCAAACAGTCTGAGCAAAATTATATTCTTTGTCGGTTATGACATAGTTATTTAATGAATCGCTTAAGCAGTCCTTGTGTGGTAAAGATGTTTCAGTCAGCCTATCGAATGAGTCCATGTGTTTGTATGGGAAAACACCTTTCTGCCTTAATAATACAAAATGTTCATTTCATCGTTTCATCGTTTCACCGAAATTTTGAAATTTTAATACATTCCCCGGCATCATATTAACTCTCTTATCTTTTATAAGATCTGCTGTCGGCATAATAGTGTATATCTTGTTACAGTCATTCAATTGATGTTGCTTAAAAGTCGATTCTGTTGAGAAGAAAGTTAAGCAGCTATCACATAAATATTTTTTTTATGATCTGATGTAATCTGACTTCTTACGAGTCGCGAAATATCTTTAATGTATACATAATGGCCTTTAACCCCTTCTTCTAAATATAATAAATTTACATGTCTTTCCCTAGTCTCATTAGTATGATAAATTGGTCCTACTACGTCATGTTGTTTAGATTTGAAATTAAATTCCAAACCGTAAACGTTAATGCTAATTTTGTTCGTCTGTTCGAATTTTGAAATGTCTTTAATTTTAAGCGGAAACTCTACTCTGTCGTATTTTAAAGTTTGAGACAAGTGAGGATATGATGCCGGGCGATCTGTGTTAATATCTACAAGGTGCAACGCGGATATAATACTCCATAAAAAGCAAAACTCGTCTTCATTCTTAATATTGATGCATGCTCGTTTATCCCTAATTTCTTTCGGTAATTCAATAAATGATGACCCACGTATTGGCTTATATTTATTGATAATAATTTTTAAATGGGAAATCTCCCTTAATGACCAACCCGAATCTTTCTCCTGAAACTCGCTACATTTGGTTTTAATGTTGGCACCCATATCATCATAAATTTCGGAAAAGTTGCTCATGCTAGTGGTTAATTCGCGATACTTTGTATTGAATGACTTTAATTCGCCCGCGGGATTTTTTTCATTTATATAAATACCAAAGAGTTCAATATTAAATTTTACCCCTGAATTATACGACCTGATAACGTTTTCAATCACGCTACCAACAGTGCCCCTCGAATTGATTATAAAGCTATCTATATCTACCCCTGACCCATTAATTCTATATGTGGCAACCCATTTCTTAAAACTACTAGAAATTTAAGTGATACCTTGCTGATATGCTTTAGTTGCCACCTGGAGATGCTGTTGTGAGCGCAGATGTCCAGCGTACTTGGCTCTGGTTGCGAAGACTTGATCGCAAACATCACAGCGGTGGATTGATGGGGTTGGTGGGCTCATTTTCATCTTCTTCCAGGCGGAGGGTATATCATCGGCTTCTAGAGGTCTTTTGGAGGTGGAGGTGGAGATCTTTAAGCCCATCTTCGAGGTGGATGGCGTGTCAATGTTGTTCGATAGCTTCTTGTGACTTTTGCAACTATGAATTCTTGTAAATTGGGCGTTACAAACCTCACATTTATAATATAGTCTATAAATAGTCTATAAATAGATATAATAGAGTCTATAAATTAACTCAGCTTGTGAATTGGATATTTATAATATATTTTTAAACTTACCACAGGTTTTCAGATAACTTGAGAGGGCATCCTTCCTTCCAAACACTTTCACACATTTAGTACAGAAGAACATTTTTAAGTTGGCGACTTGTCGTAACGAGGTTTACTTAAGAACTGATAGAACTCTCTCAGCTCGCTGCTAATATACACGCTGGATGTTTCACGTCATTGTGTTTATTAAATAAAAACGAATAACAAGGAATTGATTAGACCGCGCTTCATAATTTATTATTTTCTCAGCTCGCGCACCGCTGATAAGAAGTTGTTATGTCTGACAAACATCCGGTTGCGTCTTATCGCAAAGCCAGGGCAGTAGATTGAAATAAACACAAATACAAAAAACAGAACGAAGAAATTTATTACACTGACATACACAAACATCCTGCTGTGCTTAACCGAATACTGAAACTTGATTTAAATCTTATTACGTTTATAAAATTAAACACGGGATAATTTCAAGAAATTAATTAGACCGCGCTTCATAATTTATTTGTTTCACATATGTTTACAGGCAGGTCGAGACAGGATTGTTATCAGTGCTAGACGTTCGGTCCTATCTAGACGTGTGGTTACATAAACATTTTCATAAACAAAAAATATTGGATGTTATTTCAATCTCATACATTTAAAAGCTTCAAGTTCAAATACTAAACTGATTACGTAAACTGAAAAAGAAACAATATATTCCATTTCTCACTCAAAATTAAACCTAATTGCTGAAATACTTTTTTATTTATATTAAATAATTAATACGATCTAAATCACAGACAAGTTTAAGAAATTTTACATATATTTTAGTTGAATTAAACAATCCCTTATATATTTTAGTTCAGTCTCTCTAGTCTCTTTCTAACTAGTCTCATGTATCTAATCCCGTCTATCTAGTCTCATGTATCTAGCCCCGTCTGTCTAGTCTCATGTATCTAGCCCCCATGTATCTAGTCTCATGTATCTAGCCCCGTCTATCTAGTCTCATGTATCTAGCCTCGTCTATCTAGTCCCATGTATCTAGCCCCATCTATCTAGTTTCATGTATTTAGCATCGTCTGTCTAGTCTCATGTATCTAGCCCGTCTATCTAGTTTCATGTATTTAGTCTCATTGATACATGCAACTAACTACACATCTCATTTGCCTCCGCCAGCATCTAATTTTGAATTTCTCCGCTTCGCGTCTTTTTTTTTGAATTTTCCCGCGCATTTGGAAGTTCCGAAAATGGCGGCCGGAAGTCGAAACCGGAAGTCAAAACCGGAAACCGGAAGTCGAAACCGGAAGTTCCAAGGTCAAGATCAAGGTTAGGGGTTAAAGGTCATCGCGCATGCGCATGACTGTGGTGGCGGTGGATTTAGAACGAAGGATCTTTCCCTACTCACTTTAAATTCATGGAAACCCAAAACTCAATCAGAGAAAAGGCATACAAATACCAAGAGTCCTCTGTACTAATTACTGTAGATGTAGAAAACGCATTTAACTCGGCTCCGTGGGATCAAATAATAGAGGAGTTAATCACATCGAACATTAGCCCATACCTGGTGAAAATGATCCAGTCGTACCTCACCAACCGTTACATTATTACCAACCAAGGATCAAAAAATTAAACAACTTGCGGTGTTCTTCAGGGCTCCATATTAGAACC
This sequence comes from Phosphuga atrata, assembly GCA_944588485.1. NCBI lineage: Eukaryota > Metazoa > Arthropoda > Insecta > Coleoptera > Silphidae > Phosphuga > Phosphuga atrata. Next base: position 27,302,511 of record OX155895.1, on the reverse strand, counting down.
AACATTATGGAACATGTTTAACGACAAAATCCTACAGCTGGACCTAGGAAAAAACGTAACTTCGGTGACCTATGCCGACTACCTATGGCAGTCATCGTCTGCGGCAGAAATTCATCAAAACTTGCAGAAGCCGTTCAAAACGCTGTAGAAATAATGCAGCAACAGCTGATATAAATAGGTAATAAAATGGCATCTGCTAAGAGAGAAATGGTAATTCTTACAGGCAGAAGTAAACTTGAAAGTGTCTCGGTAAAAATTCGGGATACTATGGTTACAAGTAAGGCGGCTATCAAGTATTTGGGTGCATACTTGGATAAAAATATTCGTATGACCACTCACATCAAAATCAAGTGCGAAAGTTCATAAATCATTAATGGCTATCACTAGAATCAACCCAAATCTATGGGGACCCCGTGAAAGGAAACGCCGATTGCTTATGATCGCTGCGTCTTCAACTATCATGTACGAGGCACCAATCTGGTCACAAGCGCTTAAATATTTCTTGTACAGAAATAAGCTAGGTATATAGAACCGTATCCATGGCTGCAGCAACAGCTTTAGCCTCACTTCCGCCTATTGAGCTGAGGGTTTTGGAGATGGTAAGTATATATCGGCACGGGAAGAATAGTAGGTCTGATGCAAAAAACAAATGCATCATTGAATGGACATGGGGTCTGGATCATTCCTTTTTAAAATCAAAAAGAAAGATAACCCCATCTGTATGTTCTGTCTGGAGATCGACTCCGCCGAGCATACCATCTTTCAGTGCGTTCAAAATGGACAGACTAACATCAAATAATGCCGACTAACATCCAATCAGTTAAGCGGCACAGTAGCTTCAACAATAAACGTAGCAGACTTACTGCTTAAAACAGAAACAGACTGGAACACAATAACGGCGATGATGAGGGACATAATGACAGGAAAAGAAAGCAAGATTTAGAAACGGCTGGCAATATTGAAGAAGTTACAGATACGAGGTTAATACAAAATAGGTATAGTTTTTCTACAGGCGCCCTGAATGTAATTCCAAGGACGGTGCCAGGCTGTTCCTGTTGGAATTATATTTGCCAGCTTATACAGACCACTTGTCTGTGCAATTATATTTAGCCAGCTACGCCCCATAAAAAAATAGTCAAGACTAGACAGACAAACCTAGATGGGCAAGACTAAATAGATAAAACGAGATACCATGCGAACAGGACTGGATCAACAAGATCAGACAGACAAGACTAGGTAGAGAGGACTAGATAGAAAATATAAGATATATAAAATAAGCCTGTCAAGACTATATATACAAGTTAATCTAATCTAATTCGGCCAGAATTAGATTATAATTCTAAGTACAAAGCCCGCAGAATATTTTTGTGTGTTAATATTCGGACGCCCAGCATCCCGCGATCCTGCGGCGGCGCTCTGGAGCAGCGGAAACTCCGCCGTCGATCGTGATGCTGCGGGGGCAGGCAGTCTAACGGCGGCAGCAGACTATGTGGCGGCCGAATCTCAGCTGCCGCCGCACGTGACACAATTCAAAAATTAGTCTGAGAGAACAAAGTAAAATAAATACAATTTCTTCGGCGGAAAATTTGGCGGACTGCACTGTGTTTTAAATTGGTGGGGTGAATTGATCTTGATTTTGTAAATTAGTGCACAAGAGGATTATCATTTTCATGTATGTGTTGATGTTTTAAGGTAATAAAAAAACTTTTTTCTTTGCCAATTATATTGATTTTTGTAAATAAATTTTAGTAGATAGGATGCAAAAAAAGTTTAATGTTGGATGTATAGCTTATAAAGTTAAGAAGTTCGTATAAATGAAGATAACTTTAGGAATTTCGTTAAATTTCCTTTCTTGTCTACCTACATATAAGTCTACATATAAGTTCTCTCGAAGATATTAAACTTAAACTTTATTACATTTTCTGTAAAATATTTAAAAATTAATACATTTAGCACTTTGTGTTTAAATTGAATTACGATTAAGGTACAAGGTGGGCAAACGAGTTGTGAATTAAAACATAAATTATATTTAACAAAAAAGTTACTAGACAAAGCACTCACTATTATTACTTCACTATTATTACTGGCTTAAAGTATTTTGTCTAGTAATTGTAGAAGTAGTAGTTTGGTTTTTTGTATACTTATTATCATAGAATATAATAAATTATAATAATTAAAATACTAGTCAATACTTGTTTGAAAATTTTAATTGGTTAAAACTGGACTAGAATATAATAAGGATATCAAATATGATAATGATATCTAATATCATTAGATATTATTAGATATCATTTTACAATATATAAAAAAAAATATAATGACAAAATATGATATCTGAATGAACAAGATTACAAATAGTTTATTAAATTATGGTAGGAAGATTATAATATCAACTTTATTGATTCCAAATTCCTTGCACAATGTATTTGAAATACATTATGTAAGATCTTCGGAATAAATCAAGATAAAATTTGGAAATTAGTAGTAAATATTAAATTAGTAGTAACGTATTTAATTAGTTTTTCTTACGGAAATTAAATTACTTTTTAATTAGATTTCATATTTTATTTAAAATGTTTATAATTTCATAATATAATTGTGCATACTACATTTGGTATGGTTTTATTTTACCATTTAATATTTAAAAGAATTCACGACCCAATTAAATATCGAGTTTTCCAACGAATTATGGTATATATACAGTATAAATATAGTTAGATAGTTTAAGAATAATATAGTCGAAAAAGTAGTCTAGGCTGGACTAAAAGACAATAGGTGCAAACTAATGAAATGAAGAAAGCAGGATAAAGATATTCGCAAAAATATTTTTTTATCAAATATTATATTTTAATTTCAATATTTGTAAAATATTTCAGTGAGAATGTTAGAAAATTCAATAACACTTTGGAATAAGACTTCGGCTAGACTAAATCATTTAGTTCTAGATACTTTTCTCTAGACTTGTCTTGTTGTAATTTGACAAATTCTCAAGTTGAAGACAGACAAACTATTGTTGTAACGTGGTTGATTCTCAAATTATCTTCAATAAACTAAATTCAAGCATAAATAATTTTTGTTGTAACATTGCTTATTCACAAGCTTTAGTCAGACTAACTATATAACTTATTCTTAAATATTTAGTGAATTAAATGTAATCTTTTTTTTTGTAACTAGACAAATTCTCAACTTGAAACCAGACAAACTATCTGACTTATTCTTGAATGCTCAATGAACTAAATCTGAACTTATTTCTGTAGTAAAACTTCTTTAGGCGCAACCAGAGACAGAAATAATGTTCAGTAAAGTCTATAGTTTGTTTATGGGGTTTTCGCCATTTCAAAGTATCAACTATATAATTTCATTTCAAGAGTATATGTGTTATATATGTTCAGTAAATGTGCAAAATCGATGTATGCATTTGCCGGTATATTTACACATTTACTAATTTGATTATGAATTGAAATTATGATTTGAAGTAACGTTGGATTGAAAAAATCACTTTCTTTTAACCATACTTAATATGTTATTAAAAAAACTAAGGAAGTATTTAAAGGTCACTTTAAATGACCCACCCTGTATATAGACCGCGCAATCAATATGTTTATAATATATTTTATACCGTAACATATACATGACATATATACATTTATATACATAACTTATATACATCAGGGGTGCACAACTCAAACTAAGATGAGGGCCATAATACTTTACAGAAAGAAGCCGCGGGCCGTAAAAAGTAGAATAGGTGGGAAAACGTTTTTAGGTAAAAACAACAAAATATACAATATTTTTTTATTACAAATACGCGAAAATATGTATTTAATATGTATTTCCACATAACCTGGATAACGCACGCTAATATTCAATATCGTAAATTCACATTAAAATAAGCAAATAAATTAAAATAAAATGAACACAATCAGGACCACGATATCAAAAATATGACGTGAAATGTCAGAATTTGTTTTCATTACAAAATAATAATAAGAATTAAAGAAAACGTTCTAAAATGAGTGTAGATTCTATGGTGATACCGGAGACTAAGGAGAGTTCTTATGCCTAATCCACACCTTCGGAGACAATTGAAATAGCACATTTTTAATTTTTGGTTCTAATCTTTTTTTATGGGCCCTGGATTCCAGACTTAAGATAAAGACGTAAGATGCATCCCCTCGCATGAGTAAAAAATATTATTTGTTGTAACACGGGCGAAATTGTCAAATTCCCTTTCTTGCGAATATGCGCACTCACTTCGTTCGCGCGCACAATTTGGCTCTCGCGAAAAAATGACAACTTTTCGCCATAGTTACAAAATATACTATTGTTCATTATGAAATGAATTTAATGAGACACATTACATTGTTTTGCGTCAACATTTTTATAGATTTCGGGAGACATATTTTTATGAGCTGTTTTTAAGATTTCTGCCTAATGATCATCTCTCAAACACAAGCCGCTTGTTTTTATTAATGTTCATAATTAAGAATGTCTGTTCGCATATATAAGTTGTTCCAAATATACAGAGTTTTCAATGCATCTTCTATAAGATCCTTATACTTTTTACGGTTCATTTATTTGTAGAATTCCTGCATGTTCCGCGTTCTGTGCTTATTTCGATAAACTACCGAACACTGTAATTCAATAAACACGAACTGCAAACAAATTGGAAGCTCTTCTGGATTCACAGAAAAAGTATCTTCAATTAATTTTAACTGAATCTCTACTTCTTTAGACAGAGTAAATCTTCTCTGAAATTCTTCAATCAAAAGATTAAATTGAGTTGCAATTTTTTTCTCTAACATAACGTGCTCTTTACGAGGAATATATTATGCACATATAGAGAAGTGATTCATTTCACCTTTCTTCAACTGAGTTTTAAAAAGTTTCATTTTTATTTGAAAAGATTTCACTGCAGCAACCATTTCAAACACAAGCAGATTTTTCCCCTGAAGTTGAACGTTAGAAGAAGAGGTCATAATTCCAGGACTGTTTTTTTAAATCAGGGCATTTCTTCTTCGTTTTCAAGGAATTTTGATATTTCCTGCGTCAATGCCATGAGACGCTGAAGCACTCTACCGCGACTTAAGCATCTTACTTCTGCATGGTATAATAAGTCTCCGAAATCGGCAGCAACCTCTTCAAGAAAAGCTCGGAAGGTCTATTTGAGTGCTCTGGATCGGATATAATTTACTATTTCAACCACAACCAACATCATATGTTCTATGTGTAACACTTTGCTACACAAAGTAGATGACTTGCAGATGTACAATACAGTGATATTTGTTTATTTTTTTCACAATAAAATTTTCAATAAGCGCAACTGATCCGTTATTAATTCCGGTCATATTCCCAGGACCGTCGCATCAACTAGCTACTTAGTTTGTCAAATCTTATTCCAATTTGTCTTTCAAGAACTTTATTACTTCACTGGAAATATCTTTTCCGGTTGTGCGACCTGACATTGAGCCCAATCCACGGAGTTCTTCGGTAATTTCAAAGTTTTCGTCAACACCTCTAATGAAGATGAAAAGTTGAGCGGCATCTGTTGCATCTGTGCTTTCATCCACAGTGAGTGAATAACAGCAAAATTTACGAGCGTTCTGTTTAAATTCTTTGACTTTGAAGGTAGCTGGAAATATCAGTCCTTGCATTCATTCGTGATAAACTGATATTCTGAAATAATTGTATTTTTTCCAACACACAATTGGGACACTTTAAGTGTAAATAATTTCCCAGAAGTTGTAATTACCTTAGAAATCTGAAAGCTTATCTTGGTAGCCATCACAGTTTCATTGCACATCCATTTATAAGTATAACACTGAACTAAAAGATGGAATACTGACAGACTCCACTACTCTTCAAAAACAATTACGCAACTAAGCTGTAGCCTACGGTGGACCAGTGATGAACCTAAAAGCTGGTATTTGAAAAAAAATAGGTACACTTTTTTTTAAGTTGTTATAATTTCAACACAATTTTTACTTAGTATATTATTGTATAAGACCCTGAAAGTTGCTACGCATACCAAGAAATTGGTACTATGGTAATATGTTGAAATGGTAACATGTTAGCGCACTCGTGTGCTTTCTTTCAAAGCGGGCCTCGCGCGGATCGACGAACTTCCCGCACGAACAGACCGAGTTTGCACAACCTAAACAAATGGCTTCGCGAGCCGCCGCACAGTGGGATAAAATCCCAAAAAAGTAGCCATAAATAGAAGGTTTCCTTCTATCCACACCCAATTTGGTATGGAGGGGTTTTCTGGGTCGCTGATCACGAATTTGAGTCCCATTTTTCCAAAAACAAAATGGCGGATCCAATATGGCGAACATTTTCCTTAGAAAATGTTTCCATATTGCTAAGTTAATATATTAAAATAAAAAAACCGACTTCAAAGAAATTGTTTCAAGAACAAAAACTGCACTAAAGAAAAAATTCGTTCCCAAAAAAATTTTATCCCCTATTTTCACTCTTAGGGCTGGTAAGTTTTTCTTCAAATATAAATTGGGACCAATCGTGAAATATACCCTCCCAAGCAAAAAAAGAATTTTCGAAATTTGTTCATAAATAAAGGAGTAACGAGGTAACAAGCATTAAAAAAAAACATACAACCGAATTGAGAACCAGTTCCGTTTTTGAAGTCACTTGAAAATAAAATTATTGGTCTCCTGAATTGTAAAGCTAGATTTGACATCGTGTATACGTCCAACGAAACTAGATTTTTACACACAATGTTGAAAAGTACGACCACGATGCAGTAAAGTGTGACCAGTAAAGTATAAGACAATAAAATCTAATTTAGAAAACGCTACTTTACACCATATTTGTCACGATAATGTAGAAAATAAAAGTGATTTTTTAAATTTTGCTGTGCGTCTGACATGTAGAAAAATGAGATATTATGTACGTAATAAATTTGAATTAGGAAAAATGTCAAAGTTTGTGAGTACCAACATTAAAAAATTAAATAATTTTTAATATTGTAAATAATCTAAATCTTTTTATTTCTTAAATAATAATTGTCGGCCAAAAAATCTACAAATTTCGTGAGGATATGATTTGACAATGCTCCAGCAAATGGAGCTGTTGCTCCAAACGAGCTGTTGCACTGTAAAATCAATGTTTCCGCACTATAATGTAAATAACTATTATCGGTTATTTAGTAGGTGCATTATAAAATATAAATGTGATAATTTCTCAATTTCATAAATGATTTGATAAAAAATTATACTGAAGACAAAGTAGCAGCCAATTCTTGAGTTTCTCAAACAATAAATGTCTAATAATGCAAACCTGAACAAATTTAGAGTACTCATTTGCCCTCATTTTTTTTAATCTTTCCATAAACGTGAATCTTCGAGTTCAAAACGTTGTAGTTTTAGCTATAAATTATTCTTAAATACTTGCTACACAATAACAATCTACTTACAGCCAATCATGTATTTAAATTCTACATAACTTTCTATGCCTCAGCCATTTTGCAAAATTAAATTCGAAATTTTTTTCACTGGTTAATAGAAAATCAAAGTGCCATGTATTTTCACTAACTGTTGCGCGTACGATTCTACACACTCAACTGCTTCGTTTGATGTGAAAGTTTGGGTTGGTTTTCAATAGCTGGTTCTTTTAGTTCCCGGAATCCGATGGTCCCATGGGTTCTCTAATGAGATGCATTCTTGGAATCGGTTTAAAAAATAATTATATTTCGGGTTTTTGGCCAGTTTTTTTGGGATTTTATCCCAATGTACGCCGCGCCGTTTGAGTTCTGGCGGGTAGCAAGCGGCCGCTGACCGTATGTTGGGCAGGTCTAATATACATATGTTGATTTGGAATTTTTTTTACTTAGTTTTCAAATCATCAAGGAAGCGTTAAGACGTAGGTGCAGATATAGTGTAGCAATTGTTGAAACTTTCTGTTTGTCTTCAAGGTTTCTTTCATGTAGACTAGATTTTTAATAATCTAGTCTAATTTTATAAGCTAGGCTTGGATTTCAAGGTTTCATCTAGACTAGATTTGTAACAGTCAAGTTTGTAAGTGTAAACTAGACTTGGTCTTCAAGGTTTCATCCAAACTAGGGCATCCAAAACACCGATGAGATTTCAAAAACCGGTTTCCGGTTTTTCGTAAAGTAAAAACCCGTTAAAACCCGGTTTTAAGTATAAAAATAAATAAATTGAGTATTACATTTTAAAACTTATTTCAAACATTGTACAACTTTAAACCAAATAAAAAAAATATTTATTTACCATTTATAATTTTTTTTTAAATGTAGATATATATGTATATATATATATATATATATATATATATATATATATATATATATATATATATATATATATATATATATATATATATATACATTTATAGTTATCTCTTCGTAAAAAAATTATACTAAAACCAATATAAATAGTATATTTAGAAACATTTGTTTTGCATTCAGTAAGTTAGTTAAATCCGTAGTACATTCTCAAAATCTCTGGTACGTGGCAGAAAATTCAATAAAGCCGGCGCCACACGCTACTACCAACACCCTCCAACGTTGAACGCTTGATGGTTGGAGGCATCATGTAGCCGATGCACGAACTACGAGTGTCCAACGTTCGTGCTGGAAGGTTTTCGGCCTGTTTTAAGGGCTTCAAAGGATTTTTTTCACTGGACGGTTCAATTGGTCGACAATTGATATACGATTCCGTCCAAACCCAGAATTGACTAAAAAAAAAACAAAAGGTGAAAATATGGCTTCAGGTATGTTTTTTTACTTTGTTTATTTATTTATTTTTATTTTATATTTTCATTAGAATTATATTATTTTCATTAAAATTATAATGTGCATTTCAAGTTGTAGCTCGCAACAAGACGGCAGCAGCCACAATATCCTCATCACAGTCATCATCCTCCATTTTTTAAATAATTAATAAATTATTTAAAATTTATAGAAATTTAACATCAAAAACAAATTTGGTAGCTTCGTGTAGCGCCGGGTTAACATTGCAGCTCAATTCGCTGTGCGCGGGGACAAACTATAATGTAACTCCAAAGTCTATGTCTATAAAGTCTATAAATATTTCTAAAATGTAATTGCCAACTGTATGAACTCCTAGGAGTAGATTCTCCATAAGAATTTGTAAATTTAAAAAAATCCCCTTAATTTGTATTAGTGATAATTTCATGTTTTAGTTAAAAAGATTTAGACAAATTTACAAAAATAACAGTTTGAAGTACATTTTAAAAATCGAGCCAAAATATACTCTAAATATACTATAAATATATATTTTAATGCGCATGCTCCAAATTTTATTGCGCATATTCGAAATTTAAAATGACAACACCAGCGCACACAATCCTCTGAGTAAGTGATTTTTAAAATGTACTGAATTAGTTTATATTAATATAAAAATTATAAAAGTAATTTTTAAAACTAAAAAAAAAAAAAATTAAAAACGTATGCGGTCAGGGGACCCCCTGACCCCCTGTCTCCTAAGAAGTTCCTCGCACATTTAACAGAATCGAACAACTTCTTTTTTTGAATTATTATTAAAATAATGAAAGTGCACGCAAATATTTTGATTGAATGTTCTGGAAAATATGAATAAACAATTTGAATTCCCATATTCAAACTCACTACAAAGTACCAACTTATTATAGAGGAACACAGCTTGAATATATAAATATAGGTGTCTATATAAAATTTAATTATAGAAAAAATAAAAAAAAAGCAAATAATTGATTCACATGTACGAGAAACCAATGTCAGCAGTAAGCAAATGTTTTACATTATAAAATTATAACCTACTTTTCTACATCTCTATTTCGCATAGTTCCTTATATTTGTTTTTCCTTTTTTTTCTCTGTCGATACTCTTTTCGATGCTGAGCTTGTGATTTCACAATTGTCTCTCTATAATGTATATGTCGTAGTCATATAGTGAAATACATCAGATTGTGTGAAACTGAGTTATTTTACGATCTGCCGACAGTTCTTGTATTCTATTTCAAATATGACTAGCTAGTTCGTGAAACCATTTAAAATATGTTTCTTCATTTATCTCTTTTTTAACAGGTGTGCTCATTAAGACAAGTTGATTTATACTATCAAATGACGGCAATTTGGAAGTTTTTTAAACATCGAATCAGTAAATATGTAAAATAGTGAGTGTAAATCCCAGTTAAACAAATGCCTCATAAAATTGGCGATTACATGAACTACACGAATTAGATGAACTACTCGAACTGCCAACAGATCATGCAATGGCTCAGTTTTACACAATCTGACTTATTTTTCACTATATGACTACGACATACATATATAAATATAGTAAATATCAATCACTCGAATTACATGTACGATAAACATGTGTAAACAGTTAGCAATTGCAAATTTTTTTTAATTAACTTTTTTCAGTGTTCATTCAGTTTCCATTTCTCGAAACCTAATTTAAATAAAGAGTATAATATACACTAATAATATAACTCTCGTATGATTTAAAACATTAACAAACAAATACGTTTGTTAATGAAAAAACAAGTTTTTTTCTTGTTAATTTTCTTATTAGTTTTAAGGTTGTAAACTACGCTCGTCATTCTGCGAAAGAAATAGGGAGCACGCATTATAGTAAAATACACTGAGAGAAAGAGAAAGAAACCATCGCGCCATATAACGAAAGAAAGGAACGCTGCGTATAACGAAAGAAAAAGAGCGCGGTATAGAGAATATAAAATGAGAAAAATATATATACGTTTTCTGCCGAATCACTCATACCGAGACCTCCCTAAAGGAACTTCGTTCCAAAAATATTGTTATTCTTCTATTCCCAACTATTACTCAATTCCCTCTATTGTCTACGGATCCCTTACTGAAGGGATTATTTGCCAATTTATTGTTTTAGGTTATGTTTTTTTAGGTGCTCGTTTTCGATAACCTTTATTCGTAATGAGAAACCCGTTCAGATAAAATGCAGCTTAAAAGTAAATCATTAAAACATACGAAGATGTTAGATGCACTATAAAGTATTTGAAAGAATAGTAAGTAACTGAAGAATCTTGGTCTAGTGTGGAAATAGTCTTTTGGAAAGCATAAGTGCGTGGACGCATGCGCGTAAAGAAACTCAAAGTGGAATGTTGTTGGCATTCCATAAATTCCAAAAGATGTATTTAGTTTATTAGGATTGGATTTTAGACCAATAAACATTCAAGAATTAGTCAGATAGCTTGGCTATCTAGAACTCGAGAATTAATCTATTTACAACAAAAAATCAATTTATATTTACTTGACTGCGCATTCGAAAATTTAGAACTTGAGAGAACTTTTCTGATAATTTTTCCTTCTCTAGCTTGAGAATTAACCAAGTTAGAACAAAATTTATAATTGGATTTAGTTTACTGAACTTTTGCCAGTTAGCCCTATAGTTTCTCCATCTACAACTTGAAAATGTATCTAGTTACAATATAAACTAAGATTGAATTTCGTTCAATAAACACTCAACAATTAGTCACAGAGTATATCTACCTAGAACTTCAGAATTAGTCTAGTTACAATGAAAAATAATATTAAATTTAAGTCATTGAAAATTTAAAAAACAGTCTCATTGAAATGCTGTCTGTCTATTTTACGCAAATTACTACCAAATTACAACAAAAACTATTATTGGGTTTAGTTCAATGAGCATTAAAGATTTAGTCCAATAGATTCCCGGTGTAGAAGTTAAGAATTTGTCTATTTTCAACAAAAAAATTGGTATGTATTTACTACTTGAGAATTAGTCTAGTTATAACGAAAATAAGATTAGATTTAGTTCACTGAATATTCATGAATTAGTCATATACGTTGCCTGATTATAACTTGCGAAATAACTAAGTTACAACAAAAAATATGAGTGGTTATAGCTCAATTCGAGAGTTATTACAATAGATTATCCGTCTAGAAGTTGAAAATTGATCTGGTTACAAAAAAAGGGTATGTTTAGTCTTTATATGCGATTGTAATCAAAATAAAAACTTTGAATTGGTAAAACCATACAACATTATAGATAATCAGATAAACTTAATAAAGACGGAACAAAGCTTGAATATATAAATATACTCAACCTTTCCGGAACTCTATAATACTAATGAGTCTTTTTAGGACTACCAAAAACAAATCTCTTATGAAATTTGTCAGTTATTCTATAGCTTTCAGTCCACCTTCGTGGCACTCAACAAAAACCATAAAAATAACATTGAGTTTTAAGATCATGTCTTTCCGATACCTTGAGTGGATAGCCATCTGTGGACGCGTTTCGAGATCTATCTCTCATCAGCACAGCTCTGCTTCCATGAACAATATTTTGTAAATCACTCACTTGAAAACCCATGTGGTGTTGGGGTTAGATGTTTTTAATTTTGACATTTTGTGAGAGAGACATGAACTTAGCAGGTTATTGATATAAATGATAAATTTTGAATTGGTAAAACCATACAACATTATTGATAATCAGATAAACTTAATAAAGACGGAACAAAGCTTGAATATATAAATATACTCAACCTTTCCGGTTGAGCACCATCTAACCCCATCTAACCCCAACACCACATGGAAAGAAAACATCTAACCCCAACACCACATGGGTTTTCAAGTGAGTGATTTACAAAATATTGTTCATGGAAGCAGAGCTGTGCTGATGAGAGATAGATCTCGAAACGCGTTCACAGATGGCTATCCACTCAAGGTATCGGAAAGACATGATCTTAAAACTCAATGTTATTTTTATGGTTTTTGTTGAGTGCCACGAAGGTGGACTGAAAGCTATAGAATAACTGACAAATTTCATAAGAGATTTGTTTTTGGTAGTCCTAAAAAGACATTAGTATTATAGAGTTCCGGAAAGGTTGAGTATATTTATATATTCAAGCTTTGTTCCGTCTTTATTAAAAAAAATAAAAACTGTTGACGGTTGCCCAATAACAAATTCTAATAAATTTTCTAAAATTTTACATAATTTTACAAATGAAAAAGCCTGAAATTTACAATCAACAATTTACAATTTTTACTGTATGCATACAGCATGCGCCTAACGGTTAACCCGCACGGAAGCATATATCTCTTGAAAATGGCGAATGTTAGTTCGCCGAAACGTCGAGAATTTGGTTCTTTTCAGAAGCAACCCTCAACATCAACATGGAATTGCCGAGAAAACAAAACAACACAGGTATCTATCCGCGAAAACCTCAAATACAACATTATAAACCTCCATGGGGAGGAAATTTACCACCTCACCCGTAGTTTCGAGAAACTACGGACTAAGTGCAAAAAGGACAAAGCGCTCTCAATTATTATGCGATTTAGCATTTTTACGTCGCTGTAGAGATACAGACAAAACACCCGTCTATATGAGGCTGTCACATCAAAATCCGACAGCCAGGTCAAACAAAATACTACTCAACGCAAGCCAAGCTTTGCTTCGGGACGAAATCCAAACCAAACGACAGAAATTTGAGAGCATCAGTCAAAATATCCTGACAACCCACATACCTCTAACCACTACGCTACACCCTCTCCTCTGGCAACAGATAGACTTAATATCTTACAACAGAGCCGAAAAGAATAGATTAATAATTACCAATAGGCAGAAAGAAAAATACAACCTTCTCAGACGGAGACAAAAACCTGCACCAAAACCACTCAACATCGACAGTGGTTTACAATCTTTCAGACCAGCCCCTAGACGAACCTACCAAAACCGTACTGGCCAAGGGTTTTAACTTTGCAATAGTACCAACTCGCCTTCCCAAAAGAAGACATAATCACTGGTGTCGAGACTGCTATTTCACAACTCCCTGCCACATTTGCCGACAAGAAACATCTCATACGAGGAATTCAAAGCCCTCAAGGCACTAAGAGAAAACAACAGCCTTGTGGACCTACCAGCTGATAAGGGAAATTGCTCTGTATTTATGAACAGTGCTGACTATAAACAAAAAATGACCACAATTTCAGATGATCCAGCTTATCTACCCACTACAACGGACCCCACAACCTATCTTAAGAAAACTACCAGACAAGAGATCCTAAGCTCCGGCATTGACAAGGAAACAATGAATCATCTTATGCCAAGGGAGAAATCTTCACGGTGTCCCAAGATATATGGTTTACCAAAGATCCAAAAAGATGGAGCCCCACTCCGACCAATAGTAAGCTCCGTTGGTTCACCGGTCCTACTTCTTGCGAAACATTAAGCAAAATGTTTACAACCATACGCCGAAGATTGTGATTCCTATGTCCGCTATGCTGAACACTTCATAGACATACTGAAAACTCAACAACTCCAGCCCGGCCACCTCCTTATGAGCTTTGATATTGTATCTTTATTCAGAAAAGTACCGGTGCCTGAGGCCTTAAACATCATAAGATCGAAATTAAAACCAGAAAAGTATGTATCAGATCTGGCAGAACATTGTTTAAAGAATACATACTTAGGTACGATAGTCAAATATACAAACAAGTCCTAGTAGCACCAATGGGTTCACCCCTATCCCCAGTAATAGCCAACATATTTCTTACAGATTTTGAAGAAAAGGCAAGCAATCAGCCACACTTAAACCTACACTCTAGTTAAATATGTTGACGAAACATTTGTAATCAGGCCCCACGGTAGACCAGAGCTGGACAAATTCCTTACCCATCTTAACTCCCAACACGACCAAATTAAATTCACAATGGAGATAGAAAACCACGTCCTTTCTTGGATATTGTGGTACAGAAGAAACCTGACAACACCTTGAGTCACACTGTGTACTGGAAACCAACCCATACAGACAGATACCTGAACACTTCTTCGCACCATCATCCCAAACAACTAGCATCTGTAGTCAACACTCTTACCGCCCAATCCTAAAGACTAGCAGACCAGCTTAACTTACCGAAAGAATTGAGGAACTTACGAGAAGCTCTTTCTTCAAATGGATATCCAAACAGCTTAATATCCAGAGCTTTCCGTCGTACAGAGAACAGTAGGCAAATACCTGAAGAACGCCAGAAACCCGTTAGCACAGCATACCAACCATATGTGCATGGATCAACTGAAAAATACGTCAGAATCCTTAAAAGACACAACATCGACACCATTTTCAAACCTAATCAGAAAATATCCTCCATGCTACGCAGCAGTTAAGGACACCATCCCGTTAGAATCCAATGGAATTTACGAAATACCTTGCGGAACATGAAGGAACGAACCTACATTGGTCGTACCAATTGAAAAATATCGGCTAGGATTCAAGAACATGTAGTTTCAGTCAGGCACAGAGACAAAGTTTCATCGGCTCTTGTCCAACACACAAACACCGGTCACTGGATGGACTTTAGAAATTCAAGGACTCTTGCACAGATTAGCCACGAAATGTCACGAGTAGACAGAGAAGCCATAGAGACAGTAAAACGAGACTACTGCATGAACACGAGAGATGATTCCTTGAGACTGCCCCCAGCATGGCGACCGATTATATCCACCCTCAAAATGCAATCCCAGACACCTCAGACACATGTACAGCCAACAAGACAAACAAACAACCGAACCGAAGCACTGCACACCATACAGCTACAAGTAGTCGCATCCCATGAACGAGCTCTCAGTATGCGTCTAACAGCTGAGCCGCACGGACGCATATATCTCTTGAAAATGGAGAATGTTAGTTCGTCGAAACGTCGAGAATCCGGTTCTTTTCAGAATCAACCCACAACATCAACGTAGAATTCCCGAGAAAACAACACACACACACACACACACATATATATATATATATATATATATATATATATATATATATATATATATATATATATATATATATATATATATATATTTATAAGCTTCCACGCTTGATGATTCGGAGATGTTTGTAGATAGAACTTGATCTTGAACTTATGTGCTAAAAGTGACTGAAGATTGTCGGTACTATTGTTAGACATCATTAGATCGTGCTCTTTGTCTTTTAGATATTAATCCTGCAGATATTTTATATACGACCTACATCTTGTGCACTGACACATTAAATCGTAAATTCTTTTTACAATATATTGATTATTTATATATATATATATATATATATATATATATATATATATATATATATATATATATATATATATATATACATTTATGTTATCTCTTCGTAAAAAAATTATACTAACAACAATATATTTTTTATTCTTTACGTAAATATAATAAAAGTAAATATAATATATATTTATTTATCAAATTTCGAAACTTTATTTATATATACGAAGTATTTATATTTCTTTAGGATCAAGATTATGCCCTCTAAATCTGTGAACCTTTATTTCATAACGTATCCTAGTTACTGCTCTTACGTTTTATTTGAGTACAAATAAATCCACTTATAATTAATCCAATTAATCCAATATAATTAATGAATAACCATAAAAAAAATAAAATTATTTTAGTATTTACATTTCTTTAGGATTAAGATTATGCGCACTCTAAATATGTGAACCTTTATTTACCTACACTATTTACTACTCTTAAATTAACAATATAGTTTGATTGTGTAAACAAGACAAGGCCTTCAATCTTTCATCTAGACTACATTTGTAATAATTCGGTCTGGCCATATAAACTAAACCTGTTTTTGAAGGTTTCATCTGGTCTAAACTTTTAATAATTTATTCTAATTATAATTATAATTAATTATTATATATATTTCATCTACTTTTCAGCTAGCTTTTTTTCATCTTATTTCGACTAGGTTTCCTACAATTTAGTCAGATTTAGAATACTAGACCCGGTTTTCAAGATTTTATCTAGAGTAAACCCTTAATAATTTAATTTAATTGTTTCGTTTAATTTAAACGATTCTAAACGTTTTTAGTTATTGGCGTCCGATTGTTGGGAGTGCGTGAATTTGCTTGTGAGCAAAAATTGCGGGAATTCAATGAAAATTGTGCTAAATGTTTATGAGATTAGGGTGCAACCGTTCTGTGAGTAAGTTTGTAAAATTGTTGTTGAAATTTTTGCTTTGGTGAGTGAGTTTTTGCGTTATTTTTTAACAGGATTTAAATTGTTGATTGAAAATTTCAGGTTTTTCATTTGTAAAATTATGTAAAATTTTAGAAAATTTGTTAGAATTTATTATTGGGCAACCGGCAACAGTTTTTATTTTTATTACAATCGCATATAAAGACTACACACACCCTTTTTTTGTAACCAGATCAATTCTCAACTTCTTCTTCGGATAATCTATTGGAATAACTCTCGAATTGAGCTACATCCAATCTTAATTTTTGTTGTAACTTAGTTATTTCGCAAGTTATAGTCAGGCAACGTATATGACTAATTCATGAATATTCAGTGAACTAAATCTAGTCTTATATTCGTTATAACTAGACTAATTCTCAAGTAGTAAATACATAACAATTTTTTTGTTGAAAATAGACAAATTGTTAACATCTACACCGGGAATCTATTGGACTAAATCTTTAATGCTCATTGAACTAAATCCAATAATAATTTTTGTTGTAAACTTAATAAAGACGGAACAAAGCTTGAATATATAAATATACTCAACCTTTCCGGAACTCTATAATACTAATGAGTCTTTTTAGGACTACCAAAAACAAATCTCATATGAAATTTGTCAGTTATTCTATAGCTTTCAGTCCACCTTCGTGGCACTCAACAAAAACCATAAAAATAACATTGATTTTTAAGATCATGTCTTTCCGATACCTTGAGTGGATAGCCATCTGTGGACGCGTTTCGAGATTTATCTCTCATCAGCACAGCTTTGCTTCCATGAATGTTATTTTTATGGTTTTGGTTGAGTGCCACGAAGGTGGACTGAAAGCTATAGAATAACTGACAAATTTCATACGAGATTTGTTTTTGGTAGTCCTAAAAAGACTCATTAGTATTATAGAGTTCCGGAAAGGTTGAGTATATTTATATATTCAAGCTTTGTTCCGTCTTTATTAAGTTTATCTGATTATCTATAATGTTGTACGGTTTTACCAATTCAAAATTTATTTTTGTTGTAATTTTTTAGGAATTTGCTGGAGTTATAGACAGACAAGCGTTTCAATGAGACTGTTTTTCAAATTTTCAATGCCTTAAATTTAATCATATTTTTCATTGTAACTAGACTAATTCTGAAGTTCTAGGTAGATATACTCTCTGACTAATTGTTGAGTGTTTAGTGAACAAAATCCAATCTTAGTTTATATCATAACTAGACTAATTCTCAAGTTCTAGATAGAGAAACTATAGGGCTAACTGGTGAAAGTTCAGTAAACTAAATCCAATTATAAATTTTGTTCTAACTTGGTTAATTCTCAAGCTAGAGAAGGAAAAATTATAATACAAGTTCTCTCAAGTTCTAAATATTCGAATGCGCAATCAAGTAAATATAAATTGATTTTTTGTTGTAACTAGATTAATTCTCGAGTTCTAGAGAACCAGGCTATCTGACTAATTCTTGAATGTTTATTGGTCTTAAATCCAATCCCAATAAATTAAATACATCTTTAGGAATTTATGGAATTCCAGAACCATACCACTTTGAGTTTCATTACGCGCATGCGTCCACGCACTTACGCTTTCCAAAAGACTATTTCCATGCTAGACCAAGATTCTTCAGTTACTTACTATTCTTTCAAATACTTTATAGTGCATCAAACATCTTCGTATGTTTTAATTATTTGCTTTTAAGCTGCATTTATCTGTAGATCTTGAGAGTACAGGTTCAGGATATATCCTCGAAATCAAACAATAGCATTGAATTGATGTCAGTCTCTTCATAGAGAGGACCCAAGAACCTATCTACAGGTTATCGCACTCGCTAATGAATTACAATCCTCCTCGAATGTTTGATTATAGAATTTTCGGAATGTACGAGAGGTGCCACTCCCAACCCCCAGTTCTCCTTATTTCGTCTATATTTACTCCTAGCTAGTAGGCTTTTGATGCCGCCGCGTGGCGCGTACTATGCACTGAAAATTAGACATATCTATTCACTGTCCGTTGGTGTGAATTTAATCCAACGCATCGGCTTAAAGTCTGGGTTAACACAACCCTGTGAGGTTCTTTATAACTGATAGAAGGAGATTTCGTGTTTCGTAGGTCCTTGGACCTATTAATGTAATCAATTAGAGTCGTAGCCGGGCAAACTTCTAACTTTTCATGGGAAAAAAGGTAAACATAGCACTTGTTGGTTAGCCTCTACTCTAGATGTCTTGATTGAAACTGGTATCTTTATAATAACTTTAGTTGAATTAATCTCAACACTTCTTATATTTATTCTTGAATGGGTTTGTACTCGATGAGCTCTTTTAGCCGCAGGGACGGGCTAATAGAGTTATGGATTTTCTTGAGAGCTTTTCCAGCGATAGTTCTTCATTCGGGTACCACTCAACCAGGAAGTCTAAGACAACTGTCGGATCCCACGTAATATTGTATTTTGGAGAGATTGGGTAAACTTGGAAACTACCATAAAGAATCTTTTGATTCTGTAGTGCTCAGCGACCTTGTCTGTTATTATTAAGGATAAAGTTGCTCTATAGTTGTTTTAGGGACCCGTATTGGCTACCATATCGATTGCCTCCTCTTGACAAATACTTAACCATCTTTTCAAGCACACATCGTACTGCCTTAGGGAACTAACCGCCATTGATGCTATCAATATTATTTTGATTGAATTTAATGGGACCTTTCCCCTTAGAAATCCCGTCCTGATAACACTCTGACAGCCAGGTTAAGGTGGGGCTGCAGGTTGCTGCTACTAAGAAAAAGATATAACCATATCATGTGATTAAAGTATAATTCGTTCAGGCACAAGAAGTTGAAACGTTGAAAAAACTGGGTACCAAGATTGTGTGGCCCAAAACGGTACATCCATAACACCCATGGCGTTAACTGAATTATCTTTCTAATTGCTTTAAGTGTAATAGAGCATGGTGGAAAAAACATAGAAATACATCTTGGACTAATTTAAGGTAAGTATGTTTACAGCGAAAAAAAAAGCACCGGGGGTCTTTCCACCATGATAGTTTAATACAAGTCAATCTCAGGTTCATTAAAAGATTTAACTATCCTCTCGAAAACTGTAGTTGAAAGTCCATTCAAAATTTGGATGAGAGCGCCTAGACTTCTCGTCTGCGCTCGTTATCTGCTCTGCAGTCTGTCATTGAAGCATCGGAGAATATTTCTACACAGCAATTGTCATTTATAATTTTACGATCTGGGTGCTTCTTGTCCTCTAACCATTAACTGAGATCTGGCAAAATGAACCTTCGAACACACCTATACTTATTATAAGCATCAGCATCGTCCCTTAAGTCCAAGAAAGTACAACGTTGTTATTGATTTGTCAATTAAAAAAGCCAGCCATATTCCACGGCTGGACCAACCAGTATCAACGGACCTATCAAACGTGAGGGCTTTCTTATTTAAATTTTTTCTACTTCTGCATCTCTTGATCCATTGCATAGTGTTTCATTTGTAATCATATTCTTATATAATGAAATATAATAAATTCGATTTGATTTGAATCAAAGACCATTTGAATCAATTTTTTTTTTTTTTAAATAGGACAGTTGATCTGCATACTTTACCGAGCTTAACGACCGTAGCAGCCCCTCATTTGATTGGGCTTATGTGTAGTTTGATGGCTCCTCTGTGGTTTTTACTGTCTGCAGGCCGGAACCGGAGCCTTCCAGCTTAAACTCCTGGACATTAAGGGTTTGAGGACAAAGCACTATTATTAAATTTATGTCTGGTAGTTTTGTTAAAAATTTAGAACAAACTGTTACAGCAAGAACACAACATTCTCTTCGTACAATTGCAATTAAATATATTCGCATTTGCACCAAAGAAAAAAGGAAAATTTGGTCCTCATTTAGTTATAGTTGGCGCATGCTAGTGTGGCTTTCGAATGCGAATATATTACATAAACAAATGTGATGACGGCCTAATGCGGTAGCTTCGATCGAAACAAACACGTAGTGTTTGTTTCGATCGACGAAATGAAATTTCTAGACGGGAATAAGTAAATTATTGCATGTGAAGGATGCCCTTATTATGTAAATCAAATGGAGTTTCATTATTAAACGATTTCTGTTTTTTGTTACTTAGGCAACAACTCGCGTCATTAAATAAAAACCATAGGCATTGTGAAAATAAATTTTTCTACTGATTATGTGGAAATGGCATTTTTTGCCCGGCTTACCCTACATGAAAGTGACATTTTTTCATTCTAGAGATGAAAATATTTTCACATCTAGAGACGAAAATGAGCATTTTAAATTTATGATTTTCTCGATCAAAACACTAAACTAACCAAATTTGCACGGACTTTCTTATTAATTACATCAATTTCAATGAAATATTTTATGTGGAAACGTAAAACGAGCCTGAAACTATTTGAAAAACCGAAATAAAATTAGTACATTTGACTTGAAAAGTATCACCAATATTTATATATCCACGAAATTCAAAATTCAAACGCAAAAATAGCATTGTCATATCTATTAAATTTAAAACAAAAAAACAACAAAATTTATTAGTTTTTAATATTTGTCATTTTATATACAATATTCATATTTAAATTTTAATATTAATAATTTATATTCATGTTTATTATGTTAACGTTAATTAATATATAATATTTAGATATAAGGTATGATATTTATATATTAATTAATAATATTGTAATTGTTTTTGTTTAATTTGTAGCCCTGAAGAAGGTCAGAAATTAAAAAAGACCGAAACGTTGGCAATATATCAGAATTTTATTAACATTTATTAAATCCTTTTACCCAAGAACTAAATAAAATATAATTAAAAAAAGGACAATATCTGAAGATACATATCACCAATATGTTACAATATGTAACGTATTGGTGATACTTTTGTTACCATGTTGCCATGGAATATGTTACCATGGAAACAACCAAATCAACAATTAAATTTATATTGCAGTTCTGACAGTTCGCTTCGAATTGGATTTCAAAAGTCGAATTATGGATTCTACAACCGAAATCAGGAGAAAAAATTGCATTTACTACACGAGATGAAAGTGTTTTTTTTTGGTTCGTTGTGATTGCTAGCTCGCTGACAATATCATCAACGTTTGTCCCTTTGCTATCTGCGAATCTGCTGTAATAATCAGGGTATATCTGGGAACATTATCGCGTTGGCTCTAATAATTGGGATGCGTGTCTGATGAGTGAGTTGGTGCTATTATTCTGAAGGAACGTATGAAGGAACATGATTTATTCATTCGTGATTTATTTCCCTGGACGGAAATTTATTTTGTTTTTGCGAGAGGGTTTATTAGAGGATTATTTTGTGCGAGATATTATGCGTGTGTGTCTATGTGATTTTATGTGGAAAGGAAATTAGAGTTTTGAAATGTGTAACTTGTGAGTAGAAATGGAATCACGTTTTGGATATTTGATTAAAAAATGAATATTTAAATGTATTCAATTTCCACATAATAATGAAATTATTTCACAAAATTTTCTCTCGGCGATTTATTATCTTCTTTGCTGACTAAACTTTATATTTATTATCTAGTTGGAACCTAGATATTTAGTATATAAGAAGGAAAATTATCTAGAACAATAACAAACAACACATACTAATATATTCATATGGCTTTTCTGGTATAAGTTAATGAATATTTTGATTTAAAATAAAAAAATAGGAAAATATTGCTATGTCAAGTTCCATATTACAAAAAAAGAATTAAGGAATTAAAATTTGTTATCTAATTCACAAATTGACTAATAACATAAATAAATATAATAATTAGTAGGGTGTGGCTCCTGCATTTTATTGCTAAGATAGACCACGTGGGTCGCAAGAAAAATGACAACTTTATAAATATAAATTATTACGAACTTGCATAGACGCGTTTCTGTCTTTTGGCTTCATTAGTATGGACTTATCATATAATCTCAAATTGAATCTTACTAGTATGTCGTGTTCTTAGATAAAATGAAATCTGAAAAATTAGATTTGATAAATAATTAATAGCTACGTTCCACTGAATGATTACTTGCTCCCTAGGCTTAATATGGAGTATAAATTAAACTTTTTGATGATTCAAATCTGTAGAAATGATTAGGAAATAGAAATATTCCAATAGAATATGTATATTTTTAAAGCAGCAATTGGATTAGTAAAGTAGCAAAAGGGTTAGCTGGATATAGATATTTAATATCAAATTAGGATAGATTAGCCATATCAGCATTTAACAAATGCTTTCGGTATATCCCAAATAGATCACTTCAGAGATTATGATATTGATACTTGTTCTTATTCTGTAATAAGAACAAGTTATAAAAAGTATTGACATACTCAAATTAAAGATTTGCTTGTCTAGTTTTATCTGTCTAGTACTGTTTATCTAGTCCTGTCTCTCTAGTCTTTTATATCTATTCTTGTCCATCTAGCCTTGTCTGTCCATTCTTGTATGTCTTGTCATGTCTGTTTAGTCTTGTCTGCTTAGTTTTTTATATCTAGTATTGTTCATCTAGTCTTGTCTGTCGAGTATTGTTCATCTAGTCTTGTCTGTCT
Organism: Phosphuga atrata; assembly: GCA_944588485.1. Lineage (NCBI taxonomy): Eukaryota > Metazoa > Arthropoda > Insecta > Coleoptera > Silphidae > Phosphuga > Phosphuga atrata. The sequence continues at coordinate 27,278,939 of OX155895.1, read as the reverse complement.
AGTCTTTTATATATAGTATTGTCCTTCTAGTCTTGTCTGTCCATTCTTGTCTGTCTTGTCATGTCTGCCTAGTCTTGTCTATCAAGTTTTTTATATCTAGTATTGTTCATCTAGTCTTGTCTATCTAATCTTGTCCTGGCAGGGCCCCAGGTTATAAATCCACTAGAGGTTATAAAAAACCACAGTGGAAAAGTTTCCAAGCTATATTTTGGCACTTTCAAGCACGAAGGGAATGTTTTAAGATATATGGAAAAAAGTCAAATTGGTGCCAATTAGAAAAGGCCATAAGCATTCCTTCTATAGACCTCTGTGTCAATTATTTGATTGCTCTTAGAGGAACTACTGCTACAGAGAATAAAACAAGGATTGGATTCAGGTGAAAACCTTTCGGAGAAGCAATAGGGGTTTAGGGAGAGCAAATCGACAGTAGATGCCATAACCAAGGCCTTCGAAATGGCAAAAAGCCCATGAAAAAGACAAAAACAAGTTATGTGCTCTCATAACTCTCGATGTAAAAAATACCTTTAACTCGGCAGAAAGTCAAAATATCTTACAGGAATTGGCAAGAAAGGGTATGCCACCGTATCTACTTCGAATAATACGGAGCTATTTGAGAATTAGAAAAATCATTCTTCAAGCACATAATACAATAAAACGCTCTTCTTATGTCGGTAGTTGTGTTCCACAGGACTCGGTGTTGGGCCCGACGCTGTGAAATATCCTATTCGACGGAGTCCTCAGAGTTAAATTTCAAAGGGGACATTGTCAATTTGACCGACGAACTGGCTCTACTAGTGATAGGGAAAACAGAGAGGGTAATAATGCTCGGAGCAAATTGGCCTTTAGAACAAGTTGGTAATTGGATAGAAGGAAAGATACTAAACAGAAAAGACAGACGCAGTGCTCCTAACAGGGCTCAGAAAGATTGGTCCCATTACTTTTTGAAAAGTGGGAAAAGTTCCGAAAGAGTCGATCAAATATCTGGGTGTTACGATACATAAATGCCTATCATGTAAAAAACACATCACCGGAATCGCACATAAAGCACATAAAACCACTGTAGCACTAGAAAAACTAATGCCAAACGCTGGTGGACCCTAAAGCAACAGGCGAAGGCTTCTATGCTCGGTGGTATATTCGACCATGCTGTATCAAGTGAATCTTGGACGGTCTCAACGGACGTCTCCCTCGCAATTGCTAATGTAGTACCAATAGAGTTAATGGTACGAGAAGGAGAGGAACTCTAGTGAGCGAGGACAAGCGACGATTGCACAAAAAGTGGAAAAAAAGAAAGCTGGCAGGGCACGAACATATCAGGCATGCCATGAAGAGTTTGTTCAACGTTCAACTTGATACCTTTCCAACTCATCCTATTCTTTATTTGTCATAATATTGGTGACCATATTTGTGGTTCTTGTCCAGATGCTCTCAAGAGCGGCGTTTGTCGAATAAGAGCAATGGACTAGGATCCTTAATATTAGATGGATACCGGAAAGAGAAGTGTGGGAAAACAAAATTTCTCTCAAACTAGTGCCGACAGATGAGATCTACCATATGATAATGTCGGAGAGCATCTGGACAACAATCACTAATATCGTCACCAACATCATGACAATGAACGAAGAGGATTGGTACGTCCCGTTAAAAAAAAGTTTTGTCTGGCTTGGTTTGTTCGTATAATCGTGCATGTCTAGTCTTGTTTGTGTAACCTTTTATATCATCTAGTTTTGTCTGTTCAGTCTTAGCTGTCTGTCTAGTACTGTCTGTATATTTAAATAAAATCAAATCAATTTTATTACATGTAAGATGTATATGGTAAATACATATATGTGAACGTCAAAAAGGAAAAACTATATATAAAAATATCAAATATTAACAGAGAACAGATCGAAAATAAACGATAATCACTGAAACAAATTAAAAAATTCTTGAAATGTATAAATTGTCTCCTCTAGTTGTATGGATTTTACTCTTCTCTTGAAGATTTTTTTGGACATTTCTTCTGTGATGGTTTTTGGCAACTTGTTGTATATGATCACTCCTAAAATTACTGGTGATTTTCTACAACAATTTAAGTTATATATAGAGTGTAAAGCTTGTTTCGTCCTCTTGTGTTGAAGTGGTGGATATCCCTATTTCTGTTCAGACTAATTTTAATTTCATAGATGAAGCAAGCAATTTCTAATACATAAAGGCTTGTTACTGTTAGTTTACAAACATAACCAGTCTACATTTTGCTACTATGAGTTTAAGTAACTGTAACCTAGGTATCAAAAAAAATCGGAGGAAAGAACTGAGGTTCTTTCTTTATAAATTTTAATATCTTGAAAGACTATACAAAATTCAAAATATCTAGATAACAGTCAGACATACTCAATTTAAAATTTCCGAAAGACCAAATAAGAGACAAATTTTAAAATTTGAGAATAATATAAATATTTTGGAACTGTTTCAATTTGATTCAAGTTATTTTTGATTTATTAATATGATATTTTAAATTTTAATTTCTGGATAGACTAGTAATATTCAAACTCTTTGCAGTTTATCTTGATTTGGTTTTACTGTTCTGTTTGCATTTATAGACAGTGTAAAATGTAGTAAAGTATACCTTAATTGAGAATCAAAACTTGAATTCAACAAATTTTAATTACTCCACACACTATTCAAATTTTCAAATAGAGAGACAATCTAAGATTTAACAAAAACTAAATTTACTATTCGTAATTTGTAGAACCGCTGCTTCCTTTTAGTCAGTAAATACATATGATAAAAAACTGTTTTCAACTATATTTTTTATTTATTACTATATTTTAATATCATTACTATATTATTACTATATTATATTCATTACTATATTATATTTTAATGTCATTACTATATTTCAACTATATTTTTTATTTATGTATTTAATATTTTTTATATTATTGATATTTTGTGAAAATTGAATTGATTTAATTATGTTTGATATAGCAATAAAAAATATATGACGGAAACATAAATTAGCAATCATTAGCAATGTTTTGTATATGTTTTTATATAAAAGTATACATTTTTAGGCAAACTGTTTACATAATTACGTCGGTATACACTTTTTCATAAATTTTATATTAAACTTCAAACGAAAATATTAAGGATCATCCATTTAGAGTTCCTTTCACGCTGTATAAGGGCTGAAATATTGCGAGATAAATTTCTACGTTCGTTTACGATCCACTGCTGAAAATAAAATGTCAAAATTAATATTTTATTTAGTTTTTCTCCAATGGTTAATGAAAATTTATAACAGTTTTTTTTCTTACTGAAAATTTAATAGAAAGTTACTTTAAAATATAAATAATGATCAATTTATATTGCAAAAAATGAGAAAAATATGAATAATAAAATTAAAGGAATAATTGCAAAGTAAGTAGTCTTTATTATTCTTAATATAAATTATATACTGCAAAATATTTTATAAAATTTTATAGCAATTGAGAGTAACAAAATTTCAGACATGATTATCTATTGACAAGACAAATCAACAGAAAAGACAGGAGTAGATGACAAGATTTCACACACAATACTGGACGGAGGACCTTACAGATAATACTGGGCCGAGAACTAGACGGACAAGATAGACAGATAAAACTAGACAGACAAGAGTAGACTGACAAGACTAGATGAACAAGACTAGGCAGAGCAGACTAGATAGAGAAGACTATAATTACGGTAATTTACGTTAATTTTCCCGAGGTGCTAAAATTAAATAGTAGTCGGCAATTATAGACCCATAGGTATGCTAATTGTATTCTCCAAATTCTTGGAAACAATCATGTGCTCCAGAATGCTCTCTTTTTTCGAGAAGCACCATACTATAAACATAAAATAACACGGCTTTATCAATGGAATAAATATCAATACGACATGCTACCAATTTTTTAAAGATGTAATGGATAACCTGGAATGTCAGAATATCAGATTTGGTTGACTACTATCCAAGTCAAAGGAATGGAGAAATATGGTATTAGAGGAGTTGCACTAAATTGGATTAATCATACCTATCGTATAGATCCCAAATGACTAGATAAGAGACTCCAACTTTACACGGGATATCCAGCACAGGGACAATCAGTAGAGGTATCCCACAAGGAAGTATCATTGGACTTCTACGTTTTACAATTTTTATAAACTATGTGCGGGATACGTATATAGTACCGCAACATACAAAGGTCAACTACGCGGATGATACCTCGTTGTTAAAACTAAACAAGTCGGTAGATGATGTTAGTCAAAGCGCCAACCTAGCGATGTCTTCCATGATTAATTGGTCTATCAAGAACAACCTAATAGTAAATAAGAACAAAAATAAAATCATTTTTTTTTAAACAAAAAGATGAAGAGCTATTCTTGAGAAATTGAATTTGGAAGTGGGTCAATAGTCACAGGAATCGGTGGAATTAAATATAAAATACTTAAACTTGATCTACCAAACTACCTAACTTCAAATGTGTACTCATTCCTTGATAAAAGAAATTTCTCTGTTAGCGTAAACAATGCCGCCTCCTACACGAAAACCATCAACGCTGGTGCTCCTCAAGGAATCGTCCTCGGTCCAATCCTATATAATATCTTTACACATTATATTCTCGATATTCCTAACGACGATATTGGAATGCTCGCAGACGATACAGTAATCACCGCTCAATACTCAAATCTACACATAGCAACAGAAACGCTGCAAGAAGCGATTAACCGACTAGAACGATGGTACAAAAAATGGTGCATCACTATCAACGAAGCCAAAACAGAAACCAAAGTACTCATCCTTAAACACATATAGACGCAAACCAACTCAACATCAATGGCAAGAACATAACATGGAATCCCAAAGACAGCGCATTACATTTGTTCTTTTTACTTACCAATTAGATTATTTTCATACAGAAACACTATTATTATAAAGGTTTAGAAACATGCGCTAGTTACGTTTTCCAAACACGTGCAGACAACTAAACAGACGAAACAGATCGCGCAGTGCTCTGAATAATGTGGGGGTATGCGCAGAATGGTAAACTCGTCGAGAGGAGATGCATTCTCTCGCCGGCCCAGGTATATGTATATACGTGGATACCAGATTGTCATGGAATTACCATGTCAATCAAAAGTTAATCCAATGTTATTCCCGGCTAGCACAATTATACCCAATTATGAACCACAAGTCGTCACTGCACATAGAATGCGCGACTCTTCTATAAAAATCGGTCATACGCCCACTAATAACATATAGTTGTCCGATATGGACAGGAACCGCGAATACAAATCTCAAAAAAATTCAAACGCTACAAAATAAAGTCTTACGCACAATTGTCATTGCGCCATGGTACATTCGAAATAAGCAACTACACTTTTTCCACAAAAATCTTCAACACTGCGACAGCGCTACACACTTCAACCAAAGACTAAGGATTATTTACTAACGTATAAGTCGCAAACTAGCCCAAGAGCTCATATATGAGAATCTCTGAAGGAAAACTCCTGCCAGTAAGCAACATCACAACCGACGGAGAAGTATCTGCCCTGCTCTAAGTCGATATCTGGACGCGGTAGTCTTAAGATTGGTGTACTTTTCCACATTTAAAAAAACCTTTACCATTATGTTTTAGGGCAATAGATATAGGACGACGTCTTAGGTGTTTAGAATACAAAAAAAAGCCCTGCGTGTTCTATATAATCTCCAATACACATAATCATGCAGAGGTTAATTTAGAAGATGCTAACATAAAAAGGCACTTAGATCTAGGAAACTTTCTTATTTATTTGCAGACAAAAACACCTATTATCAAGTTTTCGCAAACCCACGTAATGAGATACCAGGTACAACAAAGATATCTAAACACCATCTAACTATGTCTGCAAAAACTCCACCCACATCAACATAAAACTATATAATAGGCTCCCTTTAGAATGAAACGTCAGAACAAGAATCTAAATCAACTAAAAAAAGGATTTGTACTATTAGCGTAATAACATTGAACCCTGCAATCTGGAATAATTTTATTTGTCGAGAAATAATCAAAATTCATAATTTGTATTAATATTAATTTTCTTTAATACAATATATATTTTACGAATACCATTTTTTTGTTGTGCGTGACACATTTCATTTAGAAAATGTATCTTAATAAATAAAATTGAAATTGAAACTGAAATTGACTAGACAGACAAGACTTTTTTTACTTTCGGCGTAGCTGGCAGCTGGGAGTTGTGCAGACAAGTGGCTCCTAAGAACTCCGCCAATCATTCCGCAACCGCGTTTAACATTATCGTTCCTGGTTCTTACGGCATCTCCACATTACCTGTTTATTTTTCTCTTTCAGCGTCCCATCTATAACATTGAAATATGGTATGGCGTACTAAATCTATCTCGCCACAATATTCGCAAAAGTTGTCCACGGCAGCTTGTATTTGATGCAGGTAATCACGGAAGCAGCCGTGACCTGAGAGGAATTGTGTTAGATGATAATTTGTCGCAGCGTGCTTTCTATTCAGCCATGTAGAGATGTCTGGTATGACTAGCTGTGTCTTTTGGCCCTTGTCCAATTTGTTCCTTGTCATTCCTCTATCAGATTTTTTCTAGCTATTCTTCTTGCTTTCCTGTTACTACCATTTACGTACAATTCAGCTCTCTCCTTTACTAAGAGGTCTATGGGAGGTATGACCGCGATTACTAGGGCTCGGGACAAAAACAGCGGCTTTTCTTTATATTGCTGCTAGCTCCTTAACATTTCTTTACACATCCATGCTTTGAAAGCATAATGGATTGTGTCCATGCTAAGGAGTCTGCGTTTGCGGCTTCTTGGATCACCTACATTGGGCATACTTTTGTTCAGCCCTGAGGCTACTTTCATACCCTTGGCTGAGACAGACAATACTAGACAAACAAGACTAGACAGACAAGACTAAACAGACAGGACTAAACAAACAAGATTAGACAGACAAGACTAGACAGTCAAGACTAGACAGACAAGACTAGACAGACAAGACTAGACAGACAAGACTAGACAGACAAGACTAGACAGACAAGACTAGACAGACAAGACTAGACAGACAAGACTAGACAGACAAGACTAGACAAACAAGACAAGAGAGAAGAGTCTAGACAGACAAAATTAGTCATGCAAGATTAGACGGACCAGACTAAACAGTCACAACTAGACAGATACGGCTAGAGCTACACGGCTATATAGACAAGGCTAGAGAGACAAGACTATTAAGACGAGAATATACAGAAAGGACTAAATAGGTAAGGCTGGAACAATTAGAATATCTAATCTTGTTTATCTTGTGCGTTTGATCTGCTAACTATGTATTTGTTACTACAGAGATTATTTATGTTTTCTAGATTAACTATAAATTAAAGTATAATACTTTTTGAGTTTGAAATGCATTTGAAAAATTTTAGTCCTTGCTAGTTTCAGCGGCATGAAACAGCGGCACATAAGCTCACTGAAAGCTGCTTTCAAATAGTTCCCTCTCTTCCACTCGACGCAAAACACATTCAGATTCACGGATGAGAGAAATTATTGATAATACAGAGCACATTTAGTACCATTATTTAAGCTATTTAACAAAGAGGGATTTGTAAAAGTTCTATTTTATGTTATTTATAATGAGAAATAAATAAATTATGAGAAGTTTTTCTGATATCTAATAAACTCCCGAGGAAATGTTTTTGATGATTGTACCCAATTAAGCAATTTTGATGCATTTTCCTCAGGTGTTCTAGCGGAATTCAAACGCCCCAACTTAATTTCCCTTTCCTCTAATTTTCATATTCTAGGTTATGCACAACGGCCCTTAGCATTCCATTTAGATTAAACTTCGCAAACACATTAAACTAATTTCGAAATTACCTTAAGAAATTAATTACTTATAAAATCGGGAATACTGAATTGTGTGAAAGCACAAAATTACAGAGTAGCATCGATCATTTATAAAAATAACGTATGTTGTTGCTTCTGCCTGCTTACTTGTCCATCTTGTGTTGCATATTTTGCTTTGCCTTTTAAACCCAAACTTATCTAGACTCATCGGTCTAGTCTTGTCAACTCACTCTGTCTAGCCTTATTTTTTAGAAACGAAACAAGCATAGTTAATAATTACGCTTTTATCTTGTCATTTTATTGTTAATATGTTTTACTAAGATATAAACTGCTACATAAACTAAAATGCATAAATGAAACAACAATGCAAATGGTGGTGAAATTGCAAAAACTGCAAAATATTCAATATATTTCGGTCACGTTGATACTCGCTTATTCATGGCGCACATTTCATTTTCATGAATTCCGCATATACATGAATCACAAAAGTAAAACAGAATAAGTCCACTGAATATATTTAGGATTGTTAAATTGTTGGTGGACGCGCTGGACGAACACATGAATATTGAATCAATTTTTGTTTTCCCACATGGAGTACCTAGTTAACTAGTCGTGTTATTAGCCAACATCCAGTCGTGAAATTTATTTAATAAATAAACAATTTTCTGGTTTTAATGACACGCTCTCACGGAAGATGTTCTTGGACTAACGCCAAATATTTTTACTCGTGCATTATTAAAATATTTAGTTTTCTTCTTGTGGATTCCCAATACACAGAAATGTTTCCATGTTCTTTTAAAATGGAAAGCGCAAGTCCGGATGGAATTATTAAGTCAATTATTCAGAGAATATTCAATTAATTTGATTGTTCAAAAAGTAATTTAGTTTTTTCTAAATTTTGTATTCTGCACCAGAAAACAAGTTTATAAACTATATTATTTATTTATTTATTTACATTATTTAGACCCACAGGGGATCACATAAAGCAAATTAAGACCTGTTGCTGTTATTTTTTTTTTGTTTTTCCAGAATTATTTCATCGTCTCGCTAAGTTTAGCTCGACGTTCATCTGTCCATTTGCCTCTTGTTATTTTAGGTTTTTCCTCTAATATAATTTCCCAGCTGTAGACCTAATGTCTGAAGATTTTTCAACTTTCGATGTCTGTCGGTGAGATGTTGGCGTTTTTTATATCAATTTGGACCTGTTTTACCTAGACTGTTGTCGTTTTAATTTTCTTTAGATACTTCAAAACTCTCCCTGTTAGTCGGTTGTCACGTAGTCTCATAACGTGCCCATAGAATTTCAGACGTCGTTTGCGGAAATTGGTTTCGATGTTGCAGTATTTTTCCGTGACAGTGTGTGATTGTAGACGATATCCTTCTTCTCTTAGTTTTGGGACAAGGATTTTTCGGATAATTTTTCTTTCCTTCTTGATATTCTCTGTGTCTCCTTTGTAATTAAGGTATCATTTCTCGGTGGCGTAGATATGGCCTTCTTGATATTCTCTATGTCTCTTTTGTAATTAAGGTTTGATGTCTCGCTGGCATAGAGTGTTTCAGGTTTGATAACAGTCGTGTAGTGTCGGACTTTTGTGTCAATATTTATGCATTTTTATTATAGATGCTTGCAACTTACCCATATGCTTTCCGCATCTTAAGTTCCCGTGCTTTTTGTGCTAATCTTTCTCTTCCTAGGTTCAGTAATTTTTCCTAATTATTTTAAGTGACTAACCTTGTTTATTGTGCCGTATTTTGTAATTACATTTTCTGTTTTAATGTGGTTTGTTGCCATGAATTCGGTTTTCGAAAAGGAAATTTGTAGTCGAGCTTTCTCGGCACATTCCTTTAGGACTTCGATCTGACGGATTGCTCTTTGTTCATTTTCGGAAAGGATCGTGAGATCATCAGGGAAGGCTAGGCATGTGACGTTGATGTTATCCTGTTGTTTTCCTAGTCTTATGCGTCTCAAAATTTTTCGATTTTCCAGTTCTTGTTCCCATGTTTTGATAATTTTGTCTAAAACAATTTTGAAAAGAAACGGGGAGAGGCTATCCCCTGCCGGACACCAGTCTTGATGGGGAAAGGTTTTGAAATTTCTCCGTTGAATTTGACTTTCTAAGTTGTGTTTGTTGGATGAGCCGTTGTGTTTTCGGTTCCAGATTATTTTCTTCTGGGATATTAAACAGGGATTGTCGGTCTATGGAGTCATAAGCTTTCCTAAAGTCCACAAATGTGCAGATGGTTGAAAGATTTCGTCTGGCTCGAATTTTGTCTTTTCTCCAAGCTGGATATTCCCCAATAAGGGGTTCGAGTTGTTCTTTCTTGGGTTGTGAGAGGCAAGCGAATAGGATTTTGTAGGGAACTTAATGGAGGGAGTTTTGGAGATTCCTCTGTAGTTATTGACATCAGATTTGTCTCCTTTTTTGTGGAGTGGGTGGATCAGTGCGCATTTCCAATCGTGTGATGAATGATCTGTGTGATTTCCTGTAATGATCGTGGTCCAAGATTTTTCATTTGTTCTGCAGTTATTCCATTTTCTCCATATGTCTTTCCATTTTGCAGTTTTTTGATGCAGTATCGGATTTCTTCTTGTGTCGGTGGATCAGCGTAGGGTTTCGTGTTTCTTGAGGATGTGTGTGAGAATCGTCCGGGTGGTGCGGGGCAATTAAGGAGCTCGGAAAAGTAGTTTGACAGTTCTTCACAGTTTTCTTGGTTGCTGAGTACAAGTTTTCCATATTTTTTCATATAAGTCAAATTCTGTGATGAGTACCCTTCAATTTTATTTGCAAAAGCTCAATAGAAATTTTTGCTGTTGTAGTTTCTAAACTAATCCTCAATTGATGTGAGCAGTTCGGTTATGTATTGGCGTTTGGTTTTCCTGGTGGTTCTGTTTGTCTCTTTGCGGATGTCGAAAAAGTGTTGTAGGGTTTCCGGTGAATTGTTGCTGTTGTATTTATAAAAGCGAGTCTGCGTTTGATGATGGCTTCATCGCAGTTGGAATCCCACCATGGGTGTTTTGCTTTCTTTTTAAGTGGGATTAATTCCTTGGATTTTTTATGATTATTTTGTCTGGACTGCTGCATCCAGTTGTTTGTAGGCTCTTTTTCCCGTTGTTCTGTGATCTTTGTTTCTTGAATTTTTGATGTGTCAATGTAGTTTTTTTTGTGCACTCTCTTCGGTGGGAATCTTACTTGGTGGGAAAAAACTCGTTTTTTTTTTATTGTCGATGTTGGTGGGATTATATGTACAGGGTTAATATGTATATATATATATATATATATATATATATATATATATATATATATATATATTTATATATATATATATATATATATATATATATATATATATATATATATATATATATATATTTATATATATATATATATATATATACATAGAAATAGGCTGTTTTGGTATTGTATAAATCAAAAGTTATTTGTGATATTGACATGCATTTTGCGCTGAGAGATTAAGGAACTGTAGAAGTTTCGATAGTACAGTTTATAGTACTGCGTCAGCATAATAGCTTGGATGGCAGCAAACTCAACTGAGCAAACATATTGCGTGCTTGAATTTGCTGCAACTTAATGAAGAAGACGAGTTTTGCGAGCAGATAATTTTCAGTGTTGAGTCAACGTTCCACATAAGTGGCAAGGTGAATAAACACAACTTCCGAATATGGTGGACTGAACCTCCGAGAGTCTTGCGTGATTTTTGCGTGATTCTCCAAAAGTGATAGTGTTATGTGCTGTATCTAGCTCAGAGGTGTATGGTCCTTTGAAGAAAACACAGTAACGGGAGCTACATATCATCAAATGCTGATCAATTGGTAGGTGCCTCAACTGCATGAGAACGGGAGGAACTTTATCTTCCAACAAGATGGAGCGTCTCCTAACTGGCACCGTGTCGTTAGAAATTATCTGGACGAAACTCTTCCACATCGCTGGATAGGCCGTGCAACAACCGACAACCGCGTTCTCGTACGGTGGCCAAGGAACCCTGATCTTACACGGTGCGATTTTTTTCTATGGAGCTTTGTGAAAGGCCTGGTTTACGTCCCTCCGCTTCCTAATGAGTTAAAACAACGCATCACGCGAGCTGTGGAAAGTGTCAATGGAGATATGGTACACCGGGTTTGGAATGAACTAGACTATTGCTTTGATGTCTGCCGTGTGACAAGAGGAGCTCATATTGAGCACCTATGAGTTCCCAAAGTAAACTTTAAGAATCACTGTGTAAAATAGTTTAAACGAATTCATAATAACGTTATTAGTTTTGGATTAATAAAACATTGAAAGAAAAACAAATTTCTTTTGTAATAACCCTGTATTTTACTGGCGGTCTGAATGTGCATGGTCATGATTCGATTGTTGATGGGTGTGATTATTATATTGACCATATTATTATATATTAGCACCATTAATCTCGATATAAAGCTCGATTTTTGGATTCTACTTAGTTTTTAAGAAATGAAAATTGTTCCGTCAATTTTTACAAATGTCATTTGCTGCTCAAAATTAGAGAAGCATTAGTAAGGATAATCAATTTTATTTTAGAAATATGTTGTCGCTCCTCGAAATATGTTCTCCAAGTGTGAGTCGGTTATTCTTGTACGAGCTTTTAATTTTACTTCATTCTCAGAAATAGTTGCTCGCATTTATTTCTACTTCCATATAATAGTATTTTCTTTTGATCAAAAGATGCGATTTTTTGGTTGAATTTTTCCTATAAATGTCAGTTAACTACGTGTCTAAATATTGCTTCGAGATCCAAGTTTTCTGTCTCCATGTTGACTCCAAATGGGGACGAAAAAAAATTCTGAAACTTCTTGGCAGTGAAAATCTTGAACGCTGTTGCTAAAATCTACATTAATAGAAAAAAATTTTAGACTAAATTTTTATTAATCTGATTTTCTGTTCTTGGTGGATTAATTTAGGGCCGACCGTAACTTGTTTTGGAATGATTTGATGCGCCCATAATGTTCATAGGGATGTTGATATTAAAAAATATATCGATATTTTTAGTATCAACACTCTTGGAATATATTGAAACATATGTTTAGATGTTTTTTAAGAAAATGTCGATATATTCATCAATTATAATTTTTATCAACCATAAGTTATTTCATTCTTAATAATAAATCTGAGATGGAGAGGCTGGACTCAACAATAGATGTGTTTGATTAATTATTTATATTATTTAGTGCGTTTGAAAAAGAACTCCCTAGATTTAGTGTGTCATAGAAACTGTTCAAAGTGATACACACTATTCTAGTTTCTGGTATTTGATTCATCAAATATCCAAGTTTTGCTCGTCTGCAGCAGGCACGCCTGCTTGACTTTGAAGCGGCGCCAGGGCTCAGTTCGCCTAATTTAGTTCAGGCGTGCAGTGCAACAACAAAAAGCACAGTGTGTTATTTGGCTAGTGCAAACTGAATGTGTTAAAACAGTGCAACGTAATTTTAGACGTCAATATGGTGTTGGACCTCCTTCAGCAAAAACTGCCGGTCATTGGCTACATTCTCTCAAGGAAACCGGTAGTGTTGTAAAAGGGAAATCGCTAGGTAGACCGAGAACTACTGAATATGTTGTTAAACAGATCCGTGTTTTGTGTGTTCGGAGTCTAAATAAGTCATTGGCTCTAATTGGGATTCACCGTGTATGATGTTATGCGTAAAATACTTCGTTTGCATGCCTAAAAATTGATACTGTAACATGAAATAAAACCTACTCATAAAATCAAGATTAGAGTTTGCTGTTGACTTTCTAAACAGAATTGATAATGATGACTATTTGTTGAAAAATGTTTTCTTTTCTGATGAGGCTGATAAGTGTTAGTGGAACAGTAAATTGTCACAACTGCAGAATTTGGTGGTCAGGGCATCCACATCAGTGAATTTATTTAGCATCAAAGTGATTCTCCCAAAGTTAATATTTGGTGCGGCTTGATGGAAGATCGTGTGATTGGTCCTTTTATTTTTGTAGAACAAACAATAAATGGGGCCAATTACTACGACATGTTTACAGAATATGTTCCCCAAATAGATGATATTGAGGCGAAAAAAGGGCTTGTGTTTTTCCAACAAGATGGCGCCACACTTCATTACAGTAACCACGTGCGCGGCTCTAGTCACTCGCTTTCCGGAAAGGTGGATAGGCAGAACTGGCCCAATCTCTTGGCCACCACGCAGCCCGGTAAATCATTTTCGCGAAAGAATCGCTACGGCGGTTGGGACAGTTACACCTGATATGTTGGTGAATACGTGGCGAGGATGGTGTGACGTGGAATATCAAAACCAATTGTGGACGAAAGCCTGAAAGTAATAAATGTAGTTAAAAATTAAACGGGATGATAAAACGACTGGAATTGGGAAAAAAGAAGAACAATATGATATTTTATGGAACTGAAGATCTCACAGAAGAAAACAATAACATAATTGAAATTAGGGTTGCCAACTTGATTCAACTTGATTCCGAAAAAAGAGAACATTTTGTAAACAAAAAATATAACATTTTAAGCATAAACTTAAATATGTTGTTTCTCCAATCAGACTTATGATCTTATGTATCTTATACAAGGTAGCTAAAATATCATCATTCTATATGCCCAGGCTATAACTTTGGCTATCTAAATGCAAAAGAATGGTGAGATTAAAAATTTAAAATTTATTGTAGTTAAGTTTCCATGTACTACATTAATTGCAATATACGCAAATGTGGGCTCTTTCGATTACATTTCTCATGAAATGTCTAACGTTTGCACAATAAACTTTGTAGGGATCATTTCAATAAATATGTTAAAGTAACTTGATTAATAAGCGTTACCTTTCTCTATTTAATTAACATTGCAATATTGTCGCCCTTCAGATCGCAGTACTGCGCTGTTAGCTATGATGAATGGAGCTGATCTTTCGACAAAATTCTTAAAATCAAATCAAAATAGCTCTGTATCATTCCCATAGACATATGCAATAGATGATTAATAGTATGTTTTGGAAATAGGGCGATAGATTGTTAATTGGACACGAGAGCGAAAATGGGCGCACGAACGAAGTGAGTGTGCACATTCGTTTTGGCAATTGACAATAGCAATTGACAATACCGCCCGTGTTACAAACAATATTTTTTATTGCTCATGCGAGAGGATGTATCTTTCCAGTCTGAGATCCAGGGGCCATCAAAAAAAAATAGAATCAGAAATTGCGTTTTCAATTGTCTCCAGTGGTGTGGATTCGTCATAAGAACTCTCCTCAATCTCCGGTATCATTATAGAATTTACACTCATTTTAAAATGTTTTCTTTATTTTTAATTTTTATTTTGTTATGAAAAAAAAATTCTGTTACTTTCAGGTCACTTTTTTAATATTGAGGTCTTAATTTTGTTTATTTTATTTATTTAATTGTTTTTTGTAATGTAACCTAGCCATATTAAATATTTGCGTGCGTTGTCCAAGTTATGTGGTAATGCAACCAAAAGTGGCACATCTCGTACTAAAAAACATTCGCCAAGGTAGTACTTTTAATGCATGAGTAATAAAAAAATAATTTAATCATTTTATAATTTATTGTCCGTGATGAAATTAGAAAAAAAGGAATAATTCGAGTTTATGTAAAAAAAGAGCACAAGAAATAATTGTAGGAAAAGAGAAGACGTTCTTTTTAAAAAAGACCTGTTGGCAACCCCAATTGAAATGATGAAATGGAAACCTTAAACGATTCTGGTAATAAAATTAACAATCGGGATATTAAGAAAACATTTAGAATTGGCAATCCAAAGGGAGAATAACGCCCGATTTTAGTTAACATGTTAAATGCATGGAAGAGGAATGAAACTTTTAAGAACAAGAAAGGGCTACCTAAAATATTTTTGTTAATGAAGACTACAGCAAAGAAGTTTTGGAAAAGCGTAAGGAGCTAGTACGTCAGCTTAAAGAAAAACGAAAAAAGGTAGACGTATAGCATTTATAAAATATAACAGGCTGATCATAAAAGATGGAGAAGGTGCGACACTGGATAACACGGAAGAGAGAACAATCTGTCTCATCAAATATATTTATAGAAAACTCCCGACTAACAATTAATAAAATAAATGCCTTTGAACGAATATATCAATAGCAAAAACATGACAACCAAAACCAACATACCTTCACCAATCCGGCTGGTTCCCATGCAGGTTACCGACCAACTACTTCCAGCTCAAATACAGAAAATAACAATAACTATAACATGACTACCAAAGCAGCTGGAAGAGGCCTCTGCGTCACAAGACACGCTGATCACTAAACCAAGAAACCAAATGTGTTAGTTTTTTAGTTTATAAGTGAGTTATTATTATATACGTTGTAAGATTAGTTTCAGCAGTAAAAGCTTAATAATTAATAATAATTTTTTATGTAATGACATATAAATATAAAAAGCGCTCCCGGGCGGAAATTGTGAAGTCAATCGGAACACATCAAAAGCTATCAAAAAAAGATTATTACAAAACTTAAAATTAAAATCATTTAATAACCAAATAGAAAAAATAATTTTTGTTTTTTTTTGTGAATCTTAAATGAAATCAAAATAACGTAAACAACAAAATAATCATTATGATAATAATAACGAAATGAAATATAAGTGAACTGCTAAATTAAAATTGGTAACACCATCCGACGTTATGGATAATCATACAAACTTATGTATTTGAACTGTGTTCCGTTTGTTTTAAGTTTGTGAAATATAAGTAATTATTATACTAGAAACCAAATTTTAAGTGTTTCAAAGGGATGTACAGGGAAATTTTTATAACACAAAAAAAATCGAAAAAACCAAACCGTCCAGGTTGTATGTCCGACTGATGATGAGTCTAGTTCGGTACATTTTTTTAGCTGTTGTTTGCCAGTTGGACATAAGCCTCCCTCTTACTCTACCACATAGTCCTGTTCTGGGTCGCTTGGTACTTGGTATATATATATATATATATATATATATATATATATATATATATATATATATATATATATATATATATATATATATATATATATATATATATGCCTTCCTTTCATTTCAGGTCGTCGTTCGATCTCATCTATGGTCTTCTGTTGTTCCATGGTCTCCATCTTATGATTTTTCCGCTCCATTTGTCTTAATTTCTTGCGACATGGCCGACCCAATTTTATTTCTGCTGTAGTTTGTTAAATCCCCTACTTTTGTCTTCTCTCTGATCCAATCGTTTCTGTTCTTGTTTCGCAGTGATATTACTAGTATGCGCCTTTCGATTGCTCTTTGATTGACTCTTATCTTTTCCATTATTGTTTCGGCAATTGCTCAGGTTTGCGATCCATAACTGGTCACCGGTAGTATGCACTGATTGTATAGGGCGCTTATTCACTCGAGGGGGATGTTCAGCGCTAGAATATCTTTTATCTTGCTGTAAGCCGCCCAGGTTTGTCTGATCCTCTCGTTTGCCTCTAGTTCTTAATTTGCCTTACCTATTGTTAGTGTTTGCCCAAGATACTTATATGTTTGTACTTTCTCAATTAAGTTGCCTTCGATGTTAATTTATTCTTCCTCTTCTTTATCTGACGTTGGTACTTGGTTTTTACAAAGTTAATTTTCAACCCTACCAATTCAATCTCGTGGATGAGTTCTTCTTGTTGTTGACTATCAGTGCTATATATATACGTATATATATATATATATATATATATATATATATATATATATATATATATATATATATATATATATATATATATATATATATATATATACATACATCTGACGCACACTATAGTTTGATTTTTCGTGTAATGCCTAGCGTGTTGTGGGACGTTCCGAAATAAAGACTAATAATTTAATTTACAACAAAATGGAAGGAATAGCTGCAAACAAAGAATTATTTTTTGAAAAATATCATGAATATTATGAAAAGCAGCTAAACAAACGACCGTATACTTCAGCTCAGTTAAAAGAGGTGAATAATAAATGAAATATTTTGAGGTTAAGACAACTTTAAATAACTATTTTTCTATTTATTCACCTTTTTAGATCGCTGACGATATCGTTAAAGCCATAAGCAAAAAATCAATTACAAAAACTCGTCGTGAGTATTATTTACTAAAAAAATATGATATCGTTACCATCGATAATAATATATTTGTGGTAAAAAAATCAGATGAGCGTAATAAACTTGTTTATTTTACACCTGAGGAGAAAATATTCGATAAAATAGTTGATATTCATTTTAATTGTGGTCATGGCTCCCGAGATAAGATGATGAGTATTATTAAACAAAGCTGCACTATTCCTCGGCCATGTGTTGAAATGTTTTTAAAGTGTTGCCAAGCATGTCAGATGAAAAAAAGTAGAACAGTTGTAAAAATTGTTGTGATGCCAATTCTCCCCAATAGTTTTATGACAAGAGGACAAGTAGACTTGGTTGATTTCCAGTCGATCCCCGACGGAGATTATAAATGGTTACTAAATTATCAAGACCACGCAACCAAATATCTGTGTTTAAGGCCATTGAAAACTAAGCAAGCAGTAGACGTGGCTAATGAAATATTTTTACAATTTGGTGCTCCAGCTGTATTACAAAGTGATAATGGACGTGAATTTGTGAATAAAGTTATTGAAGAATTAAAAGTTAATTGGCCACAATTGCATATTGTTCATGGCAGACCTAGCCATCCACAAAGTCAAGGTAGTATTGAAAGAGCAAACCAAGATGTTGAAAATATGCTTCGGACATGGATGCTTGACAATAAAATAACTCCTTGGCCTACAGGTTGCTATTTCGTTCAATGGCAAAAAAATAATTCGTTGCATCGGGTGATACGTAGAAGCCCATTTAAGACAGTTCTTGGTGTGTGATCCAAAATTAGGACTTGCTTTAACAAATCTTCCTCAACATATGTTATCTTCAGTGGCTACGGAAGAAGATGTGGACAATTTAAAATTTAAAGTCAACTCCAGTGACTTTGTATATTATTTAAATCAGAACAAGTTAAACTTAGCAAATGACATTCATAACAATGTGTGTACTGACGAGTCGCTTAACTCAGTTGAAGCTGGGGCAATCGAAGTGCCGGAAATTTGTATCATTTGTCAAGAAAATTTATGTAATGACAAGAATTATCGTTGTCAGACGTGTTTATGATTTTTTTCTGTTTATAATTAAGTTTTAATTTGTAATTTAAAATACTTTGCATTAACAAATTTAATACTATATAAAATATATTTTACCAAATTATAAAATAATGATTGAAAGTAGACACAGTGTACATATATCATATAGACATTAACACAAATATTTATATTGGAGAAAACCTTTGAACACCGCATCCTAAAACTATGTCACTTCATTCGTCTTGTGTAGGAAAAAATGGGCTGTGTAATTTGTGCATTTCAGAGGATAATATTTGCTTTAACCAAGAGCAATCATACCATGGTATCAAGACTGAAACTGAAAAAATGTTAACTGTTACAAAAAAAAATATTACCAGATATTACTGTTGGTGATTGTGTGCTCGTGAATGTAGATAAAGTTGATAGAAGTCCAGGAGATCCACAAAATATTATCGCCGTAATTACTGACTTTCAAAATGGTATATATCAAGTTGGTATGGCAGCAGGCTTGATAAAATCTTGGTTCAACAAAAGTGATCTCAAGAAAGCGTCATATAATTTTGTCAAAATTGACCAAGTAAAGGCAAATGCATTCATTTCAGTCCGAGAAGCAGTTGCTGCACAGTCCTTGTTTAATGGACAAGGTTTTGTAAAATGTACGTGTCAGCCATCCAAGACTCAATATAAAAGTAATCGATGTTTGTGCTTCAAATCAAAAGTTCAATGTAACTCACGATGTCACAAAAGTGGTCCATGTACTAATAAGTGAAAATAAATGTCAAAGATTTTTTCCAAATCTAAATTTGTGTTATTTTTTCCAAATCAAATATTTTGTCATCCTCAAATAAGTTTTGTCCAAAAAAGTGTTAGTACAAATTGGAACAAAAATTGAATTTGATTTTTAAAATATACATTTTCCAAATTCAAATTTGTGGAAATATTTACTAAATTTGAATATTACTAATCAAAATTTTATTAAAATTGCGAAATGAAACATTTGTTCTAAATTTCTAGAAATCATTGTTATCATAATTTTTGACAACAAAAAAATGTCAGAAATTTGATTTCAAATCAAAATTTAATTATAATTCAATCAAATAAAAAATTTAATAAACATGTTTTTGACCAGAAAATTCTATTTTGTCACTATATGTGTGAATATATTTTGTCACAATTCCTTGTAAATTAAATATTTTTACAAAATGTTTGTAACACAATATGCCTTTGTTAAATTTAAATTTAGTCTTTTCAAAATAAACAAATAATGTACAAATTTTCAAATCTAATCATTTGTAAAAATTTGCAAATTAAATCATTTGTAAAAAAATGATTTTGTTGAATAACTCCTGCATTCAATTATTTTTTTCATGGATTTTCACCTCATTCCGTCTGTTTCTTCATCTACCTGTGGTTGTTTAAAAATCATTTAAGCAAGCACAAAGCAAAGAGAAAATTTTAGTTTTTAGGCTTTGAATAGCAAAACCAACTACTTAGAGTTAGATTAAGTTGTAGATAATAGAAATGGACATTAACCTCTACACACAAGTTGCAGAAATTAGTATAAAATGTAATAAAATAAATATTGCATTAATTTATTTCAAACTTTTCTCGGTAAAGAGATGTAAAATGTATAATAAATGACAGAATACAGAAAATGTCTAATAATAGCGTTTAATTGCTTATGGCTTTAATGATTTCATCAGCAATCTAGAAAGTAAATAAATAAAAAATAGTTATTAAAAGTTGTCTTAACCTCAAAATATTTCATTTAATAGGTTTTTCATATCATTTAATAGTATACGGTCGTTTGATGGGTTGTTTTTCATAATATTCATGTTATTTTTCAAAAAAGAATTCCTTGTTTGCAGTTATTGGTTTTATTTTGTTGTAAATTAAATAAATTAGTCTTTATTTCGGAACGTCCCACAACACGCTAGGCATTACAGGAAGAATCAAACTATAGTGTGCGTCAGATTGTGAAACTCTGCATTAAGCACGAGATGCCGACGCCGACTGGTCATTTCATGAAGTATCTAGGCGGGAAATGCAACTTTAATATTTTTCACTAAACGTCGACATATCTGGAAGTGCCAAGACATTTCACGAAATGACGGATTTTGCGAAAAGACTACGACATATATATATATATATATATATATATATATATATATATATATATATATATATATATATATATATATATATATATATATATATATATATATATATATATATATATATATATATATATATATATATATATATATATATATATATATATATATATATATATATATATATATATATATATATATATGATATCCTCGTAGAATGTGTCAATCTCCTCGTCTTTGGCTTTGCTTGTAGGAGTATAGGCCCGTATTAATTTTAGTGTTTCCAGTTTTTTTATTCTACCTGTAATGTAGATTACACTTTCGGAGATGGCTTTTAATGTTCATATACCGTTAACCTGTCGCTTGTGGTTTTGTGAGTTTGTGTCCTGATTTTAGTTCAAAATAACCTTCGCCTCTGCTTCTTGTCTCACTTATACCCACGGTGTCCTGTTTAATCTTTTCCAATTCTGTTTCAAATTCTTCTCTTCTGCCTCCGAAGTCATCGATCTTATGTTACATGTACCTATATTCAACTTTATGTGGCAGCTTGATCTCTTCCATATTCTTCGCACCCACTGCCGGTCTGTTATGGGGACTGATGGCGATTGCTTTTTGGTTCTATTAATTTTTGTTGGGGGTTTCACGTTTTAGCACCACGCTTGCTAAGCGGATTGGTGCCGTGTGAAATCAGCCGCCAAATATGGGACCGCCGCTGTTTGCAGCAGCCCAATCTCGGTCAGACGCTGCTTTGCTTGTGCTAGTTTTGGTAGGTCCCAGGTATTTGATTTCCCCGGTACCACCTATATCTAGGAGGCATTCGCTTATCCGCCATCTGGGGAGGCGCCCAATGGAGGACTAGCAACCCCACACGACAGTTCCGTACAACAGCTTGAAACAATGTACATAACGATGTACAGAATTCAATTTATAATGCAACAGTTTGGGAATTTTAGAATAACAATTATTTTGAATAGTAAAAGAAAATAACAGATATTATTAAGATAAAAAATTACCATCTACATAAGTATCTGATTCCAAAACAAAATTAAACTTTTGCTACAAACTGTGAGCAAAAGAATTTTTTCATTCAAAAAACTAACCTAAGCTAACCTAACCTTGATGACCATGGCTAGTCAACACGCTTAGATGAGACTATAAATCCGTCCTGATTAATAAAATTCTGGTCAAGATGAAACTTTAAAGACCAGGACTAGTCCAAAAAGTGACTAGATTATCTAAAGTGTAGACCAGATAAAATCTTGAAGACTAAGTCTAGTCTGCACAATCATACTAGATTATTAAAGGTCTAGCCTAGACGAGGCTACGAAGAAAAAGTCTAGTTTACACACTCAGACGCTGTTACGCTATTTTCTGTGATTAGTGAAAAATATAAAATAATATTCAATTCAAAATAATATATTTGTTAGATTTGCAAAGAACTATTCATAAGACTTGAAAATCGGGGCCCATTGATGGGGCCCGCGGGCCGTAAGTTACACATACCTGGTTTATATCATAGTATAAACTAATAAATGCACGCTAGTTAGTGGCAGTTCCATTATAAAGTTTAAGCCTATGCGATACGGGAAAGTTCAGTAAAATTTATTCCAATGCATGGAATAAAGGGAAGCTTATTAAAAAAGTTTCACCGCTATTCCCGCTTTGCTCACTAAACGGCGATCATTAAACATTCAACCGCAACAACAAAAAAGTCTGATAAATTTCATGCTATTTCCGATCACATTTATTCATATTTTAATAAAATTTCCCTCCGATAAATTCTCAACAATATGGAATAAATTTTCCTTGAAAACCATGTCAAAGAAGAAATTATCATCAAAAGACATTGTTGAATCGCTAAATAAGTAACAATATAAGCCAAGCTAAGGAAGTTTATCGGCCTAGGTTTCGTTAGATTAGGTTACGTAAGTTCATGTTGCATTGTAATAAGTATAATTTTAAACCATTTCTGAATGCTTGTAAAGCCAACAATAGAATATGTGTCTAATTTAAATAACGTAATATAATAGTAGTTTATGATACAAATGTGCACAAAAACCTTTTTTACACATGCCTATCATACACTATTTTATCTACGAAGCATGTTAAAATACTGTTGAATCAACAAAAAAAATAATTGTTTCTTACCGATAAAAATGAAAAATTGTAATTTTGACAGACAAAATACTTCAAATCAGACACAATAAGGTTACAACGTTCAGCGCCTCCGTGGCAAACATTGCTAACTAGTAAAAACGCACAGTGACAGGAACACTATTTGGTCGTTGTCGATGTAATCTTAGTTAACCTAGATTTAAACTATATTAGGTTATGGTTAGGTTAAGTCACATTAAAGTCAGATAAATCTAGACTGAGTGACAGAGACTTCTTGATTCAAAATAGGAAAAATGACGTGTTTTTTGTTTAGTGACGCGAGTTGTTGCCATTGAAACAACATTTAATTTGACATTGTGACATTTGATTTCCATTGGACTTTCACGCACGATTTGGATACTTTTACACACGACTATAATAATGGCATCCTTCAAATACAATAATTTACTTTTTAATGTGTTCATTTTGTTGTGCGAGTAGATAAATCTAATTAAAATGGATCATTAGATCAACTTTATTTACGTTAGGTTCTGGTCAAATAAAGTTAGTTTGTGCTTAAGTTAAGATTTAAGTTAGATTATGCATGCTGAAACTAGATATAGTAATATAAAGTTGAGCTATATTATTATTTAGGTGAGTTAGTTAATGTTAGATTAGGGTATGTTAGGTTAAATTAGGACATGATGATTCAGTAATATAAATTCAGGGTAACGAGTAAACTAGACGTAGGTTAAGTTAGATCAGCTATTCTCAACCGCTGGTCCGGCGGACCACCAGTGGTCCGCGGAGAAATTTTGCTGGTCCTCGAACATTTTTTTTTTATTCGCAAGAAAAAAATACTTCTAAAAAAATTATAACTAGATTTTAATTATTATTAAATTATTTGGTTAAAATGTGCTTTAAAACATCACTTGAGATGACATGTATAGGCAACTCACCGTAGGCATGCGCATTGGTGGGTTGTCCAACGGAAATTGACATAAAACTTCCAGTAGCGTGTAAATCGTTGGATACGCAGTATTATCTAAGGTGACGACGACGAATTCATATAACAAGTTTATTATTATTTTACAAATCTATTTAAGGATAAACGAAACATATCGCATTATTTAAGGTTAGTACGAATAATTTATTTGACAAGTTGAAACTTATTAGACTCTTGGTTTAACCCCGGTTAGATTAGGTTTTTTTAGGTTAGATTAGATTAGGTTGCCCGCCGCGAAGCGGGAAGACAAATCAAGACAACATACGCGCGAACTCTCGGTCCAATATAGGACAAAGTGGCAAGGACCGTTGGTTTTACCTTGGTTAGATTAGGTTGTCCGCCGCGAAGCGGGAATATAAATCAAGACAACATACGCGCGGCAGCGCGAACTCTCGATTCAATATAGGACAAAGGCAAGGACCGTTGGTTTAACTCCGGTTAGGTTAGAGTTGTTGGGGTTTATTGTCATTTTAAAGAATTGTCATATACCCCCTTCAAATTTATTTTCATTACGCCTTTGTATTTTGCCCCCTATGCGCATGCGCATAATGCGTACGGTGGGTTGCCTATACATGTCATCTCAAGTGATGTTTTAAAGCACATTTTAACCAATTATTTATTTTAATTATTATAAAATTACAAAATACAAATATCTTAAACTAATTTGAATTCTATATAATTTATGATTAGTACGATTCGCAAATGATAATAAAAATGTTACAATTAACGTATGTAGTAGTTCTTTAATACCTAGTAAAATTTTGTTGTTAAGAAAATATCACTGGTCCGCGAAATTTTTTTACAAATTTTTATGGTCCGCGGGCCAAAAAAAGGTTGAAAAACGCTGAGTTAGATTATGTAAATCTTAGCTATGCCAAGTTAGGTTATAAAACGTTTCCTTTAGGTAAGGTCGGATTATGTAAGTAAATAATTATATCTATGTTAGATTACGTGAATTAAATTAAGTTAGAGTATTCAAGGTTACGTTAGATATTACGTTAAATTACTTTAAATTAAGTCAGAGTATACCATGTTCATAAAGATAAGTTTGGTGCGTAAGTTGTTATTTAACGTATTATATGCATAAATAACGTATTATATTTATTAATAAAATAAATGGATTGTTTTATTCTATAAGGTTTTGTAATTTATATTATATTATGCACGAGTTAGTTGGGATATTAAGGTTTAAGTTAAATTATCCTCTACGTTAGGTTGGGTTAGATTCTATATGTAACCTTCCTAAGTAAGTTTGGCCTGGACCATCAAATACAGAATATTTATTATTTATCAGTAAACGAAAGAGTATTTTATGAAAAAAAAAAACCTTATTAAGAAAAAATATTGCACTATGTTTTTTTTGACTTAAGTTCAAGTTAGGTTGTGAAAATTGAAGTAATGAAAGGTAACGTCAAATTGCTTATCTAAAGTTAAATTAGTTTAAGATTTGAATGCGTAAGTTTTTGTTAGATGAGGTTAAATCAAAGTCTACCTTGCGTTATATCGATTTGGGTCATTTTTGTCATTTTGATTTGGGTCATATATATATATATATATATATATATATATATATATATATATATATATATATATATATATATATATATATATATGAAAGTTACTAAATGAATCAAGATATGAAAGTTACTAAAAAGTAAAATTCGGATAACGTGAAAAACAGAAATTGAAAAGAACAGAAATTGAAAGAAAAACAGAATATAACATCCAACCAAAATCGTGTCAGTGATCGTGTCACGTGATCTCGTGTCAGTATATGATGGCGGCCGTGTTGGCCATTCGTCAGTTTGTCTGGGTTTGTATCTATAAATGCATCCGTGTCATCAGATATTTAATAACTAGAATAATTATCGATAGATTCAGATGTTAAGTTATAGTCAGTGAATAATGCTCTTCAACTAGATTTCAGTCGCTTTTATTAAGAACTGCCGGCCTTCAGCCCCTGACATTTTTAGGTCTTGACCGTTTCTTGTCACTTGCTTTGACGCAGCGAAACGGCTCACACAACGCATCTTCGAGCGGAGTGTGCCAAAGAGTGACAGAAGATGTTGTATTATTCACTGTAGACAGGTTAGGTTCCTGGTTTAGGGTTGTTCCTGTCCTTTTGGTTGGATGTTATATTCTGTTTTTCTTTCAATTTCTTATATATATATATATATATATATATATATATATATATATATATATATATATGTATATATATATATACAGTATGCGTCGAACGGTTGACCCGTACGGACGCATATATCTCTTGAGAATGGCGAATGTTAGTTCGCCGAAACGTCGAGAATCCGGTTCTTTTCAGAGCCAACCCTCAGCATCAACGCGGAATCCCCGAGAAACCAATACAACACAGGTATCTATCCGCGAAAACCTCAAATACAACATATATATATATATATATATATATATATATATATATATATATATATATATATATATATATATATATATATATATATATATATATATATATATATATATATATATATATATATATATATATATATATATATATATATGGCGAGGGACAGAGGGTTAACATTGGATTGGTGTTAGTGAGAAGAAAAAATTGTGTAAAAACGATGTGAAAAAATGAATTGGTTTTTATTTCGAAATGTCAAATTAATTTATTGTCAAATTTTCTTTTTATTTGTGGGATTTAAAAAAATATATATAGTAATATAATAATATGTGGGATTCTATATAGAGGAGTAACAACCTCGTTAAAAAACCTGGGTCCATCTGGCTCCGGATGGTAGCACCCTGTAAGGGCCCCTGCCTAGGGTTACTAGGTGAAAAATGGTCAACGGTCTTGCCAGCGCAAGAGGATTCTTAAATTCCCAACGCTGGATGGAGCGGAAGAGCCGGGTGGTTACACCAATAAAAATCCGCTTTGTGTCTGTCTTAGATTAAACGACAAAGCGGTCTGTTCACCAGTGGTGCGGCTGTCATAACATCTTTTTGATCTCAACAATCAAGTCGTAACCTTGTGATCTTCTTCGTGTTGATCACCTCATCTTTAATTTCAACTTGAAACAAACATGATGATAACAGAAGGTACAATTCCACTACCCCGGGCATCAGTCAATAGACTGATTACTCCTGGTCGTCGGATTCCGGGGGACCAGGAGCGTCATGTTGAGAAGGATCGGAGCTTCTCGAATCTTCTACGCGCTAAGCGTAAGTACTTTATTGGCAAACTCAACTCGAACACTCTTCTAAAAGTTGGTAAAATTAAAGAGCTTGTAAACACAATGGACAAATTTAATATCAAAATCCTTGCAATTCAAGAAACTCGTTTCCTTGATGAATACCACTTTGACACGGATGATTATCGAATATACAAAGGGAAACCCTCTATAAAAATTAGGACGGGCCCCAGGCCATTTGGTACAGCGTTTGCCATCCACAAATTAATAGTAGACTCACTCATTGACTTTACGTATACATCGGAACGCATCTCCAATCTATCACTGAAATCGGCAAACAAAGCGTATACTCTCATCAACGCACACGCTCCCATAAACGACTATAATAGGAAAGATCCTAAAACATCGGATACCTTCTGGGAACAGTTCCACCAACCAAATTCCACCGCACCACGTCAAGATTCTGTTAGGCGATTTTAACGCCCAGTTGGGTATAGAGAAACAATTTAGGAAAACAACAGGTATTCACACAGCACATAAAAGAACAAATAAAACTGGTGAAAGACTAATACCTTCTTGTGAAAATTTCCAACTTAAAATCATGTCAACACAATTTAGAAAACCCAGACAAAAGCTTTGCACGTGGAGGGCACCCAACATCAATATGGGTGAATTTCAAATCGACTATGTTGCCATCTCTCATACAAACCAAAAGGAGGTCCTTAATGTAAAAACAAGGAAAGCTTTCTTCGATTCTGATCACTACTTGTTACAAATTAAAATTAAACTCCAACCCAACAGGAGAAGACCACGACAACCACGAATTTTTAAACTGGACAGAATTATCGGATGTTCTCAGGAACGCTATGAGGATAGGCCAACCCCCACGTAAACGTAAGCACAGATGGTGGAACAGTATATGCGACCAAACAATAGAAGGCAGACTTAACGCTTGGAAAAAATTTCATAGCAACAAAACGAAAGACAAATGGCAGGAGTTCCTGTACATTCGGAAACAATCATCAAAACTAATTAGAAAAGAAAGACGTAGCTATGAAAAAACAAGACTGGAGGAAATAGAACAAGAATTTACAAAGAATAATACTAGGAGTTTTTACAGAATTTTTAAAGAGAACCTGACGGGATATCGACCATCCAGCCTATGCTTTCGTCGATCTGATGGTTCAATAGAGACAAACACCAATGCGAATTGTCAAATTTTAGCTGAGTACTTCAACAATCTTCTCAACTGTGACCCCCCGTCCAGCAAGTTTATTTTTGAACAATCTGAATCCTATCCATATTCCGTGCCGCCTTCCTTCCAGGAGATAACTGACATCATTCATTCATTGAAAAACGACAAAGCCCCTTAGGAAGATGGAATCATTGCCGAGTTATGGAAACTGGCTGACGACAACCTCATTCACAGAATACACAATATAATATGTGATATTAGGGTGACCGAACAAATCCCCCCAGAATTGAAATGTGCACTTATACACCCGCTTCATAAAAAAGGTGATAAAATGGACCCGAACAATTATAGAGGCTTCACTTCTACCAGTAACGTACAAAATTCTTTCGAAAGCTCTTTTGAATAGACTTGAACCTCAAGTAGACCCACATATAGGAGAATATCAGGCAGGTTTTCGTAAAGGGCGCTCATGCACGGAACAAATTTGGAATCTGAAGACAATCTTACAAATACGATCTTGTAGAAACACCGCGGTTACCTTTGTTGATTTCAAAAAAGCCTACGACTCCGTCGACAGACCAACTCTCTTCAGCATTCTGGAGGAATTCAAAGTTGATAGACAAACCAGGGCATTAATTCAACAAATTCTCATTAATACTACATCAAATGTTAAGTTTGGTGGAGCAATTTCTCAACCTTTTGAAATACATACGGGTGTTCGACAGAGAGATGGACTTTCACCCATCCTTTTTAATATGGTCCTGGAAAAAATAATCAGAACTTGGGAAAAAGAGATTGAGGGAATACACATTGGTAAGAGAAGAGATTATAGAGCTAATATCAAATGTATGGCTTTTGCTGATGATCTTGCAATATTATCGAATACCAGAGAAGAAGCAAAGCATGCACTTGAAAAATTACACGAAATTTCACAAAAGGCTTGTCTCCTGATATCTTATGAAAAAACACAGTATATAGAACGATCCCCGTCCGACAATCTACCCATCAAGACACAATATGGTTCTGTATCCAGAGTTTCCCAGTTTAAATACTTAGGAGAAATCATCCAACCGTCCGGCCTAAATATAATAGCAAATCAAGAACGAGTAAAAAAATTACAGAGAGCCTACCGACTTACTTGGAATCATTATAACAAAAAATCAATATCTCTTAATGCAAAATTACAACACTACAAAACAGTCGTTCTTCCTCAAGCACTTTATGCCGCAGAAACAACATTAATTCATAGTCACTCAAAAATCAAAGAAATAGAGAAACAAGAACGTAAAATTCTCCGAAAAATTTTTGAGCCGGTGAATAAAGAGGGAATATGGATTAAGAGTCCATCAGCTGAAATATATAAAACCGTAGAACCTATCACTGACACTTTCAGAAAGAGACGAGCTAAATTTTTTGGTCACATATACAAAATGGACCAGAACAGAATTACGAAACAAATTTTCAAAATTACCTTTAACAGTAAAAATAGGTCCAAATGGATACAGGAAAGTGAAGAAGACCTCAAGCAGCTAAACATCACGATAAACGACATGCATGATCGGGTTAAATTTAGAAACACCATAGTGCACCATAAATTTGATAAAGAACTGCTCCCAAAGATACCAGGAAAAAAGTGGACCGACGAACGGAAGAAAGAACATAGTGCACGAATGAAGAGGATTTGGGAAGAACGTCGCCGCATGACTGAGTTGACATAATTTTTGTTCAAGTTTACACGCTCTCTTTAAAGGGATTTACGATAGTAATAGTAATAAATATATATATATATATATATATATATATATATATATATATATATATATATATATATATATATATATATATATGTATATCTATATATATATACATATATATATATATATATATATATATATATATATATATATATATATATATATATGGGACAACAATTTTTATTACCAAAGTGAATCCCCAGGAATACACAAGGAATCCAGTTTTTTTTAAATTATTTATTGGATTACAATCTTGTCTTTGGACAAATAAGTAATTTTATTTTAACCTAAATTACTAGAAAAAGGAAATAAATAAATCTATGATGTTGTCCACTGACGTCATCTTAGAAACCGTAAAGGCGAATCACTTCGTTCATGTGTTCTTAGTCTGTAACATTGGCACTATTTATAACACTAACTCGAAGGGTTTAGTTCTTTTGAGCCTTCTCAATAAGCCGTGTTTTTAAGTAGCTGGTCTGCCGCAACATTCACATGGAGTCTCTGCTCCTGAGCAGCAGCATGTTTTTTAATAATATTATACACAGTATCCACATGTAAGTCCCTATGGATATCGCAATTCCTGATGTACCAAGGTGCCTTGGTATGTTCCTAACTATGTTCCTTAGTACTTAATTCTGAAACCTTTGTATGATTTCGATGTTACTTTGTTTGGCACATCCCCAAAGTTGTATACCATAGGTCCAAATGGGTTTTAGTATTTGGTTATATAGGAGAAGTTTATTTTGAATCGATAGGACCGAATGCCTACCTATTAGCCAATAAATTTCTTTATATCAAATTTCCAAGGTTTCCTTTTTCTTTTTGATATGTGCCTTCCAGCGCAGCTTTGCATCGAGAGTCATGCCAAGATACTTTGCAGTATTTGCGTAAGGTAAATGGTTGTTATTTATGGTAAGTGGATAGTATTTTGGTTCTCTATTTGTGAAATTCACATGGACTGATTTTGATTCATTTAATTTAATTCGCCATTTTTTTGTCCACTCGTGGATATAATTCAAGGAAATTTGTATTACCTCAGTTGCTGCTTGGTGAGTTGCTCCAATAGCTAGAATAGCGGAATCGACGGCGAAGGTCGCTATAGTATTGTGTTCTAGTTGTGGAATGTCACCAGTGTACAGTAAATATAGCGTCGGACTCAAAACGCTTCTTTATGGTACCCCAGCTTTTATTTCTTTGATTTCTGAGTACGCATTTTCCTGCCTTATTCTAAATGTTCAGGTGACAGGTATGAAACCAGAAGATCAGAGAACTGTTTTGGTAACATTTTTCTAAGTTTATATATAAGACCATCGCGCCATATCTGATCAAAGACTTGTGCTACGTCGAGAAATACAGCAGCACAAACTCTCTTTTCTTCAAGAGATTTCTCTATAACTGCAGTTATCCGATGAACTTGATCAATCGTGGAATGTTTTTGTCGAAATCCAAACTGAAGGTCTGGTATTATGTTATTTTTTTCTATTATAGGAATAATTGGCTTTAAGAAAAGTTTTTGAACAAGTTTACGCATGATAGGAAGTAGCGTTATTCATCTATAAGAAGCAGCTTCGTGTGGAGTCTTTCCAGGTTTTGCTATCTATATCACTTTTGCAGTTTTCCATAACTCTGGGACATGCTTTAATCTAAAAGCCGGGTTTATGATTGTTGTAAGTTTAATAATAGCTTTTCCTGGAAAATTTCTTAATACTTCTTAATTTATTAGATCAAAGCCTGGAATTTTTTTTTGCACTTATTTTAGTTTGGACTTCTTTCAGGACTTCCTTTGGGGTTACAAGCATAACTTCTTCCTCTTGAACAGGAAAGGAATGCACTGATGAATTTATTTCTTACCGGAATAATCCGGAAGTACACGGAACCGGAAGTACCTTTAAAATTTCAAATCGCAACATAGGTAGAGTATGGTATTAATTGAAAGGTCTTCTTACTAATTCCGTATATTAGATTGTACACTCTTGAAAATCTAGCATTTTGTGCTTATTTTTTACATAATTGTAATTGTTAATTTTTCGACAACCGTTTCCTCAATTGTAATATTTTGTATATTTACGATAATTAAAAAATACCAATTGTTTGAAAGTATTTTATTCAACAATTTAAATAAGAACGTGAAAGTAAAGAAAATGATAATTAAAACAACTATTCATTTATTTATGGTTTGTTCCAATTGCCTGCCTGCTTGATCAATGCATCTTTGCAGCCGATTTCGAACGTCGTTGACGGCCCGTAGTATATCATCTTCACTAAGTGAACGGCAGACATTCCTTCTCCTCTCCTTCATATTATCCCTCGTGGTTGGAACCTCTTTATAGTCTAGGTTTTTGATACGTCCCCAGAAAAAGATGTCAAGAGGCGTTAGGTGAGGAGAACTAGGTGGCCATGGAAATGGTCCTAGGCTTCCAATCCTTGGACCAGGGGAAACGCGATCAACGGTTTGACGAAAAACTCTTGTATAATGAGCTGGACAACCATCTTGTTGCAAATACATTGTTAAATGTCGCATATGGAACGTCATCTAGAAGGTCAATAAGATTATTTTCTAAAATATCAGCGCATTTAGCTCCGTTTAGTGAAACAACCAAAAAATGCGGACCAAGTATTTGGTTTCCTAAAATACCACACCAAACATTAAAGGTCCACACGTGTTGGTTATCAACTTCGCTTAACCAATGAGGGTTTTCGTTTCTCCAGTAGTGAGCATTATATAAATTAACAACTCCGTTGCTTTTGAATGTCGCCTCATCTGTCTATAAATTTTTTTGATGGAAATTATGATTTTTATGGGACAACCATTCACAAAAATTCAACTTATCTTGAAAATCCCGCTCTTCAAGTTTCTGATGTAAAGAGATATGATATGGATGGAATTTGTTTGTTTTTAAAACTTTATAAGTAGTGGAGCGACCTATTCCAGCATCGATTTCCATTCTTCTAGTCGAGATGTTCAGGTCCAGAGCCATTGCTGCAAGAATATCTGGTGATCTTTCATCTTGTGCACGTTTTCTGATACTTCGACCTTTGTTGTGGCTGGGGTGTAGCTTATCAGTTGTTGCTTTAACTCGTTCTGCAAGGCGCCGAAAAACATTTTTTGACTGATTGGCTCGTTGACGGTATCGCTAAACATAAATTCGCTCAGCAGCACGATAGTTTTGGCCGCTTTCACCTAATATCATTAGCATATCAAAACCTTCGAGGTTTGTAAAAACCATGTTGACACATTTAATACTTTGATAATAATAAATTATGTTGGCAATATATATATATATATATATATATATATATATATATATATATATATATATATTGCCAACGTTTCGGTCTTTTTAATTTCTGACCTTCTTCAGCGCTACAAAATATAATAATTTATTTTACTACAAATATTCACGAACGTCAATTATTTTGACATAACAAAAAAGCAAAGCCTACTTGAGAAAATTGTGTGTTGAATAGATAACTAATTATCAATTTAGCTTTTTTCGTTTATTTTTGTAAATATACAAAATATTAAAAACACATTTCAATAAAAGTTGTTTTTTTTTAAAAGACCTATCAACTAATACTATACTCGACCCTTGTTGTCATTTGAAATTTTAAAGCAAATTGCGCTTCCGGATACTTCTGGATTATTCCGGTAAAAAATAAATTCATCAGTGGATTCCTTTTCTGTTCAAGAAGAAGAAGTTTTATGGAAAACTGCAGAAGTGATTATGATAGCAAAACCTGGAAAGCCTCCACACGAAGCTGCTTAAAAGTTTGTCGAACTTGTCGAGGTTGTCGAAATAAAGGGCTGGTACGGGTGGTCTGAGACACCCTGTATATATATATATATATATATATATATATATATATATATATAAAGAGTGGGTAATAACAATCGTTATTAGTTAAAGAGTATTTTTTTAATTGCTACACAAACGGTAGAATTCGGGTGATACGATTAATTAAGTCGAGGTTTCGATTTATTGATTAAATCTTTTTCAAGACCTACAAAATTGTTGCAGAAGATTACAAAAAACCAAGTAAAAGATGTTTTTGATTACTTCCAAAGAAGGTAATGAACAATTAATTAAGACGTATAACATCATATAACTTGACAAAAGGTTGTAGATTACATAATCGCTACTGTAAAGCGAGCCATGGTCAATTTAATTACGGTGTTTAAAAATTATTATTTGGTTAGCAAAATGTCGGACACCAAACCGATCGGCACAGCACAAGGAAACCAACAAAAACTTTTCGTTCTATTGAAATAAATTAAAGTTGAAAAAAACTGCGAAGGTGCGCATTAGGAACAATCGTGACGTCAGTGACCTTAGAAGGACACCGAAGTCACAAGCACACAGGAAAAAGAATATTTAAATACAATTTAAAGACGTACAAGTCGAAAATTGAATCCACCACTACGTAGTAGTTTCCCAGAAACCAAGGTTAGATGGAAGATATTCAGATTTTCCTAGAAACAAGGAGCTCAACGACACCCATTTACGGAAATTGTGTAACAGGTGGAACCACTAGAGAACACGAAACCGCAGTAACAATAGAAAATAAATAGCAAAACAGAAACCACCCATCCAGTTAACGGTGTCTAGCCTTCGCCCAAGTCATAAGCCAAGCGTACATATTGCTCAACCCGTCCATGTCCTTCCTTGAGTTCATTGCTGCACCGGCATTATGAATGAAACACATTTCTAAGAAGAGTCTCTTACATAGGCTTGGCTCCCTTGCAAGAACTTATAGGTCATCGTAATTGACCCTATGGTCCTTGTCATTATAATGTGTTGCTAAGGCGCAAGAGTGGGGTTTTAGTCTGCAATCACTTCTTTGATTGGCTAGTCTGGAGGACAATCTTTTTGGTCTGACCAACGTACACCAGCTCACACTCGGCACATGGTATGCGATAGATTACATTTGATTGCAATAACGTGGGGGTTAAACCTTTAAGGCGAGTGAAAGATCTACTGATGGTATTGTAACATTTATCCGCTATAATGGCTGGGCTCTTGTTCTTGAAAATTGACTTGATTCTGGGGGACAGTGATTTTACAAAGTGTAAGCTCTTGAATATTTTAGTGTCGTCCACTGGAACCACCTCAGCGACAGGTTGTGTTGTAGGATTGGAGAACAACAACTTCCAAAGTACAGTTGTGGGAAAGCTGTTCTTCGTTAGGATATTAAACTATAAATCTATGTAAGCTATCGTTACGAAGATCTGGATGTACAATGTTAAATATCCTAGTCTTGGGACCCAAAACTACATTCAGCTTGTGCTGAAAAGGAGCGGCGGACAAATAATTCAGATATCTGCCCGAACTGCTAGGTTTCTGGTACCAATCTAAATTAATACGGTTGTCGTTTGTCCTGATGATCAGGGTGTCTAGAAAGGGTAGAGTTTTATTATTTTCAGATTTAATTGTGAATGTAAGATGTTCGTTATATGAGTTAAAGGCTCTTTGGACCTCAGTTTTGGACCCTTGCGGGATGGCACAGACAATATCATCCACATATTGCCACAAAAATTGGGAATCGAAATTAAGTTTGTCCACAGAAACCTCGATTAAAGTGTTCATAACTAATAAAATGAGGGTTCCGAGTTTATCCTTCAAAATTTCGGAACCCTAAAGGGGTCCAAAACTGAGGTCCTAAGAGCCTTCTACTCATATATCTAACATATTACCTTCACAATTGAATCTGAAAATAATAATACTCTACCTTTTATAGACACCTTGATCATCAGGACAAACGACAACCGTATTAATTTAGATTGGTACCAGAAACCTAGCAGTTCGGGCAGATATCTGAATTATTTGTCCGCCGCTCCTTTTCAGCACAAGCTGTATGTAGTTTTGGGTCTCAAGACTAGGATATTTAAGATTGTACATCCAGATCTTCGTAACGATAGATTAGATAGATTGCATAATATCCTAAAGAAGAACAGCTATCCCACAACTGTACTTAGGAAGTTGTTGTTCTCCAATCCTACAAGACAACATGTCGCTCAAGTGGTCCTAGTGGACGACGCTAAAATATTCAAGAGCTTACACTTTGTAGAATCACTGTCTCCCAGAATCAAATTAATTTTCAAAAACAAGACCCCAGCCAAGGACCATAGGGACACTTACGTTGACCTAAAAGTTCTTGCAAGGGAGCCACGCCTATCAAAGAGACTCTTCTTGGAAATGTGTTTCATTCATAACGCCGGTGCAGCCATGAACTCAAGGTAGGACATGGACGGGTTGAGCAATATATACGCTTGGCTTGGCTGACGTGGACGACGGCAAGACATGGTGGTTTCTGTTTTGCTATTTATTTTCTATTGTTGCTGCGGTTTCGTGTTCTCTAGTGGTTCTACCTGTTACACAATTTTCTTAAATGGGTGTCGTTGAGCTCCGTCTTTCTAGGAAGATTTGGGGATCTTCCATATTACCTTGGTTTCTGGGAAACCAAGGTAGTGGTGGACCCTACGTAGTGGTGGATTCAATTTTCGACTTGTATGTCTTTAAATATTATTTAAATTTTCTTTTTCTTGTGTGCTTGTGACTTCGGTGTCCTTCTAATGTCACAGACGTCACGATTGTTCCTAATGCGCACCTTCGTAGTCTTTTTCAACTTTAATTTATTTCAATAGAACGAAAAGTTTTTGTTGGTTTTGTTCTTTTTGTCAATTTATATGATGTTATACCTCTTAATTAATTGTTCATTAACTTCTTTGTAAGTAATCAAAAACATATTTTACTTTGTTTTTTGTAATTTTCTGCAACAATTTTGTAGGTCTTGAAATAGTTATTCACAATAGAGTGCTGAAACATTGATTTTACAATACAACAGCTTGTTCCCCATTTGCTGGAGCATTGTAAAATCATATCCGCACGAAATTTGTATAAGATTTTTGGCCGACAATTATTATTTAAGAAACAAATAGATTTAGATTAATTATAATATTGAAAATTATTTAATTTTTTAATGTTGGTATTCACAAACTATGACATTTTATTACTAATTCAAATTTATTAGTTTGGTTGTCATTTTTCCAAATGTCAGACGCACAGTAAAATTAAAAAAATCACTCTTATTTTCTACATTATCGTGACAAATGTGGTGTAAAGTAGCGTTTTTTTAATTAGAGTTTATTATTTTATATTTAATTTATTTTGTAAGTGTCCCTGAAAGGTTAAAATTTACTGGTCACTTTACCGCATCGTAGCCGTACTTTGCAACATTACGGTAAAAATATAGTTTTGCTGGACGTATACACTATGTCAAAGCTAGCTTTACAATTCAGGAGGCCAAAAAGGATTTAATCAATAAATCGAAACGTCGACTTAAGAAGAATTTGAGTTCTTTTTGTTAATCGCATTACCCGAATTCTACCGTTTGTTTAGTAATTAAAAAAAATATTCTTTATATATATATATATATATATATATATATATATATATATATATATATATATATATATATATATATAGAGGAAAGTAACCAAATATGGAATACCGTTTTGTTTTTTACCCATAAAAAATCAAATTTTAAAACTCAAAAACTTTTAATTCGCAATTATCAACAGACATACATCTGCGCTTTAGATAGTAACAGTCTTGTATTATATTTATTAATTATAAGCACTATAATTTCTCTAAAACAAAATCAACACACAGCTATATAATTATGGAATAGGTAGCCCAAATATGGAACAATAGAAAAACTATCCAAAATCAACCTTAAATTCTACGAGATACTTTAGGAACTTTGGTCAAAAACAAAATATAACTTAAACTACTTGCAATAATCTCAAATCCAGGTGTCTAATTCTGCATCAACGCAATCATTATGTGCCCAGAGTTTGCACATGAGGCATTTGATCCACGTTTCTCCTCGAGTATCTTCAGAAAACATTAAATGACAGAACTTACATTCTGCATCTTCCGAGGCAGCAGCTTCATTTCATATCAAGGCATCCGGATCCATGTATGTGTCAAACAGTAATATCTCATGATCTTTGGACATTGGATTATTTTTAGCCTTGGTTTTCTGTTTTTGTTACTTACCTTTAGTTTTTTTTCGTACTGTTTTTTATTTCTT
This sequence comes from Phosphuga atrata, assembly GCA_944588485.1. Classification (NCBI taxonomy): domain Eukaryota; kingdom Metazoa; phylum Arthropoda; class Insecta; order Coleoptera; family Silphidae; genus Phosphuga; species Phosphuga atrata. Next base: position 27,240,533 of record OX155895.1, on the reverse strand, counting down.
CTTTCTTCTTTTTTATTCTTTCTTTTGTCGATGAGGTTGTTTTTGTAAGGTGAAGACGTGATGATTGCTGCAACAGATATTTTTCTTCTCCTGTTCGATATTTTCTTTTTTTATCTGGCACTGCGCTGATAGCACAGGGAGAAACCAGATTTAGACGGCTGAGAGAGAGCCCAGAAGATTTTGTTGTAGTAACATTGACTATGCAGCCATCTTTAACTACATCCTGTTGTGCAGATAGATAGTCGAACCCGCTAAATATGTTTTTATTCTGTGGCTATAGTCCTGTGAAACGAAACTTTTTCGCTGTAATCTCACCTGTTTGCACTTTTAGGTAAGCCTTGCCAAATAGCTCGAGGATGTAATAAGGACTTAGTGGCCTGTTATCATTTCTAATCCACGTTCGTATTTCTTCACTGTAATTAGACTTCAGTGGTCCCATAAAAGTTTTGTCAAGTGGTTAGAGCTTATGGCTTGCGTGTGGAGGTATTAAAATTTATTTTTACAAAATTTCTTCATTCTTTTCTTTCGGAAGTTCTATCACGAGTGTCATCGATGTTACGAGTGTGATTATTATTTTGGGTGTTAGTAAAGTGACCATTAAAATCAACAAGACTCTCGATTCTGCGGTGAGGTTTGTGTGTTTGATTAAATGTTTGAACCAGTCAGTAAATATATTCATTTGTATCTACTCTGATGGATGTGCAACGACAACAGGACCTGGGGAACTGCCTCTCATTAGCTGTTCACTGTCGGCCTACGACTTGGGGTATTTTACTAAATAAATTTAAATAGTTTATTCAGTCAGCTGATATTTTGCGATCCAAAGATGGAATGGTCCATATTTGGATACCGCGAACTGTCCTTATTTGGCATTTCTAACGAATTTATATTTATATCCATATTTTTAAACTAAACAAAGCAATGCAATAAAACACCTCTAATACTTACAAACAAACATTTAGGCAATGCATAGATGCAATAAATATAATACTATTTCCAATTACATTACAAAAAATACTTAATTTTTAAGAACCACGAAAAGTTTTCTGACAGTGGCAAAACAAAACAGTCTCACCGCGGCTAAAGCATCACACTCTGCAGACATCGTATATATATACATCGTATATATATATATATATATATATATATATATATATATATATATATATATATATATATATATATATATATATATATATATATATTCTCTTTATATATGTGTACATTTACCGGTATATGTACACATCTACCAATTTGATAGGTAAATGTGAGTTTAAATTTGAGATCAGCTTCATATTTGTACTTTTACCGGTAAAAGTACACATTTTCCACCGTATATAAGTAAAAGTTAATAATAATAAATAAATAAAATATACTTGTTTATTTATGTTAAAATGTATTTGAAATAATTTATATTATTTTATTATATATAATTACAATTAATACATTTTGAACATAATTTATTTTAAAAAATATTATTAGATTGCGTTCGTTATACCTTGTCCGTTATATCTATTCCTTACAATTGTATCCGCTGGTATAATAAATTTCTTTGTTTATTGTAATTCGAAATTCATTATTTATGCGACCTAATCACGCCCAAAGAAGTAAATATAAGGGTTTTTCAAAAACCTTTATACATTTGTATATCATCATTAGGTATATGTACACGTTTGCCAGTAATTATTGGTAAATAAATAATAAATATACCAACCAATAAATTTACCAATCATGAAGGTATATGTGTACATATGCCGGCAAATGTGCACATTTTCCGAACTACGTACTTTTACTGTAACATATATAATTATATAAAATTGAGTAGCCGCAGCCGGACAGGAAGCGATGCGCTGAGGACAGAGATTTTTCGGAAAGGAAGTAATAAGTTATAAGTTGCCAAGACTAAGTGTGGAGTGAAAGTAACACCCTTCTGAGTTTAACCGACTGACATGTCAGTCAAAACATCAATTAAATCAACGTGCATACTGCACCTTCTAGAGCAATAAATTACCCCAGAGGTTTCAGTCCCCGGGTAGTCTATTCGGATTCTGCGGAGACAACAGATGTGTGCAAGGAGGTAAATCATACCTCAATTTCTTAAAAAACATTTCTTTACATTCTTAAAGCAAAGTCATGACATTTAATATTAATTCCCTTTTGAAAGCTGGAAAATTAAAAAATATCTTAAAAAAGTTAGAGAATCTCGGTACACAGTACACAGATATATGATTCTGCCCCTTTGATTCTGAAAACTTTAGGATATTTAAAGGAAAGGCAGGAGAACGAGTCAAGGCCCACTGTCCACAGTTTGGGACGGCATTTATAGAGGATAAATCAATACTTGAATCAGTTGTGACATCCAAGTCCTAATCAGGACGTCTTACCACCATAACGATAAAAAGCAGGGAACAAAATATATACTCTAATTCAGTGGTTCCCAATTGAAAAATTGTACCTCCGAAAATAAACTGCTAAAAATTCTGTACCCCTTCCCCTTTTTTAGAGGTAAGCGAAAAAAAGTTTTAGTATGTTTAGACAAAAAAAAAACAAAATAAAATAATCTTATATGATATATGATATGATAAAACATAGTTTTATATAATTAGTATTATTAATAATTTATATAATACAATTATAATTTAAAATACATAAAACAAAAAAAAATTGGTAAGAAGTACCTATTAACATTTATTATTACCTAGTACTATTAATAACTAATACTCCTACTAATCTGATGGTTGGGCTTGTTTTGTTGAAATAATCATCGATATACCTTCGCTAACATCAAACGCAAGTCATGCTCAAATTTCAATTGCGTCCTGTAGTTATTTTTAATATTTAACATTCCAGAAAACCCAGTATCACACAAATATGATGTGTTAAAGGGCACTAAAAATGGTAATGCTTTCTCCGAAATCATTTCATATTCAGCTCTTCTCTGGAACATAAATTACACAAGCTGTCTTTTGTTGATTCATTTTTTAGACATCCGTCAGATGAAATTTCAATTAATTGGTCTCTTTCTTTCATTGAAAATTCATGCAACACAATTTCCGAAACGGATGTAAACCGATCTCGTATCCAGCTTTCACTATCTAAATTTTCAGGAAAGTATGATCAGAAATTCTCCGCAGGAAAGACCCGTGAAATGTTTTTCAATGTCTTTAGTCGGTATTTTATTTATTGTTAGTTCATTTGGGAAAAAAGTCTTCTAATTAGGAATTGTAATCCGGTGTCATTTTCAATCCAGCCGGATCCGGCCGAATTTCCACCGATCCGCCCGGATAGAATTAAATCTAACATAATAAACTTTACTTAATCTACTGAGATCACAACACTTAGGTATTTGAGCCATGCTAACAAGTCTTATTCTTATATTTATGACAGACATCATGATGAATCTGTCTAATGAAATATAATATCTATTTAAATGTCTATATAGAATAATTAACTTACTATAAATACCGTATTTGCTGGTGCATAAGGCGCACCTGGATTGCTAAAATTCAACCCACTTTTTGTGCGCCTATAACGCACCTATGTTTTTGAGGCATTTTTTTTGGAAAAAGTGCGCGTTATCAACAAACACGCTAATTATTTTAAGTATACATTATTTATCACAAAATCAATTTTGGTTTTGAAAAAACCATGTGGCGCAATGCGCAACACGCATTTAAAGTACCTACTCATGGAAGCTGATTGATCTAACACAATCTTTAATTCCATGGGAATTGATTTTGTGGCAAGCGCTTCACGATGTATACTACAATGTGTTAACTTTATGCCTGGAGCAACTTCTTTAATTTTAGTACGAACGCCTCTATAACCACCTACCATTGCACGTGCTCCATCAGATCATAGGCCCTCGCAGTTTTTCCAATTGATATCATGTTGGGTCATAAATTCATTAAGTTTCTTGAAAATTTCATTTACAGTGGTAATATTTGGAAGCGGTTCGCTAAATAAAAATTCTACATGTAAAATTGGTTATATCCGTACTTTCATCTATTTTAATTGTACAAAATCAGCTTTGCTTTATATTCTAAATCAGGTTTTCTTTTACCTGATCTGCCATTTCAGCAATTCTTCGAAACGGTGTTGTATGATAGAGAAACAACCCAGTTTTGTTGCTGCTGCTAGGCCAAGAATTAATATTACTAAATCTTTTGATGCAGGTAGTATTAAAGTTTCACCAATAGTGTGAAGTATGCCAGTTTGGGCAATTCTCAGACTAACGAAATATAATGCTTCAAGAACTTGTTTGTTAGTTGTAGTAAAAGATTGAACTGACATTTTGATATTTTTCAACTCGCTTCGCTGTCTTTAACCTTTCCGTGGCCGGGCGGGGGTATTCTGGGTTCCACAGATGCAGTTTTTATTAACCCTTATATTAGTAACCAACTTTACCGGCGTCTTTTCGCAACCGGGTACCCGGCGACCCACAGATCTAAATAAAAAAAAAATTGTTTATTTTGTTAAAAATAAAAATTCGAAACATTTTTTTCTTAACATATGAATAGTAAGTGACAATTAAAAAAAAAACCGGCCAAGTGCGAGTTGTGACTCGCGCACCGAGGGTTCCGAACAAACTTGTATAGTATAGTATTATTATGTAGATTATCAACATATTATGTAGATTATAAAGAAAAATTAGACGAAATATAATATATACAGGATGTTACGGGACTTGAGTATGTCGCATGTCGGTTATAAACAAGCAAAATTTAGACATAATATATACCCTGTATATATTATATATATAGAGCGTACGTGATGAAATGCATAACGATACAAACAAAGAAAATTCAGAATAAACAGCTTGGCGCCAACACATACTTTTTAACCTTCGGACCTAACCGAAGAGGACCTAACTGTATGCAACCCATATGCTTCTGGAGCCTGACAATACCACTACGACAACATTAGTGTATTTTCATAAGTTTCTAATAATAAATTCGCATTTTTCTTGTAATTAAACTACATATTAACGGTTTTCAGATTTTTCACTTTATATGTGTTGTAAGACACCGCTTCTTGCCAAATTTCATGATTCTAGGTCAACGGGAAGTACCCTATAGGTTTTGAAAATATGCGACATAAACGGTCATAGCTTTTGATCGCGTTGACTTACAAGTTTGATTTTCACAGCTGATAGAGACCGCAGACCCGAGAATTTGATACAAATTTCAACTTGTTACCTCTACGCGTTCCTGAGAAAAATGGTCTTGACAGACAAACAGACAGACGGACAGACAGACAGACAGACAGACAGACAGACGGACAACAAAGTGATCCTATAAGGGTTCCGTACCGAAAACCTAAAAAAAAATAATAATAATATTGTAGAATTGTGAATGACATCTGAAACAAGTTTCGGGGATTCCAGGGCGGGAAAGAGAAAAAACTCAAGGTTATTTCTCTTTTCTCTATCTAGAACAAGATTCGAGTATTTTTTAGTACGTATTGGTTTTTGGTGGGATCAGATGTGTTTTATTTATGGTGTTCTCTTCACAGTGAAAAATGAAGCTATGGAACAACTATCGAGAGCTGAATTTCCTAGGTAAGTAAAGTTTACACATATTTTACATTTGTAATTGTTTTAATTATAATTTTGTGTAATAATATTATTAAGGAATTGTATAATATAATAATTAATTCATTAGGTTAAGTGCAACCGAGAGAAATGAATATTTGAAAAAACTACTTGAAGAAAATGAAAGTGTTTCGAGCGGGACGTCTAACAGTGATGACGAAGACTGGGTTCTAGCGAATATAGCTAGACGTCAAATTTCAAATCAAGAAGATAATTCAAAGCATGATGAACAGAAAATTGGAGATACCGGAGAAATTGCTGAAGTTAATTTAGAAGTAGAAGAAGAGGTTGAGAATAGCGAGGATGACGACGAAGAAGTAGAAACTGCTGAGCCTGAAGGTAGAAAAATATTTGTTCCTAACAATGATTAAAATAATAATTTTTCTTCTTAAATAATTAATTTATGTTGTTATTGTCAATTATTTTAGGACGAGCTCGAGAATCATCTGGGAGATTTATTGCGACGGATAAAACAGTGTGGAGCAAAACTCCACTGACTCAGCATCAGACCGCAGCTCAAAATCTTGTATGTCAGCGAAGTGGGCCTCATCGCAGTACGGAAATGTTGTCAATAAGCGAGACTTTCAAGAAAATTTTCCCCTACGAAATGGTTGATATAATCTTCCGTTACACTAACAAGAAAGCTGAAGCTACTTATCAATATTATAATGCTAACCATCCAGACTCTCAGCATCAATGGAAGCCCATTACGATACCCGAAATTTAATCATTCTTCGTATTCCATAATATTCTGCGTTATTTGATATTCGACGATAGTAATACTCGAAGTCAACGTAAAAAAGAAGACAATGCAACTCCAATTCGTGATGTGTGGACAATGTTGAATTCAAATTTAGCTCAGATGGACAAACCAACCGCAAACTTGACAATTGATGAACAGTCTCTATCCACACCGTGGCCGTACTGGATTCACTCAATATATACCATCGAAACCAGCTATGTATGGTATAAAGATCTGGTGGATTTGTGATGCGAGAAACGCATATCCTTTGCAAGGGATTATGTACACTGGTAAAACAGATAAAACTCGGGAAAAAAATCAGGGTGAAAGAGTAGAGAAAGAATTGGCGGCTCCGTACCGAGGTAGTGGTAGAAACGTCTGCATGGATAACTTCTTCTCTACTCTACCCGTTGCTAAACATTTGTATCGTGAAATATTACCATTGTTTGCACGGTAAAAAAAATAAGCCTTGCATCCGTAGTGTTATGGGAGCATATAAAACACGGGAGCAGTATTCGACATTTTTTGGATTTCACGAAAAGATTACCATGTGTTATTATGTTCCTAAAAAAAATTAAGCTGTCATTCTGTTATGTACAATGCATTCAGATGCATCAGTTGGTGATGACGCTAAACGAAAACCAGAAATTATAAATTTTTATAATAGATATAAATGTGGCCTTGACACAATGTACCAAATGGTCCGGAGGTACACAAGTCAACGACGATTTTCGAGATGGCCAATTTCATTGTTCTTCAACATGCTAGATTTACATTTACATTTCTTCACTTGCATCATATATAATATATTACGAAAATAATAAAATGATTGCCAAAAAAACGACAGAACGTCGTCAATTTATGCGGAAGCTAAGTGAAGAACCAGTATTGCCGATGATTGAAGACCGCACGGCGAATCCGCAAGTAATGCGTCACTTCTCAACAAAGATTGCTGTTGAAAGTATTTTAGGTCATGCACTAGCAGAAACAATCGAGATAAATCCTGGTCCAGTGGTTCCAAAAGATGAAACCGGAAGAAAAAAAGTGACAGGATATTGTCATGTCTGCAATGCCTTGCCAATAAAAAGACGGCGAAAGACGCGTAAGAGCTGTGCCAATTGTCCAAGGCCAGTATGTGACGAACCCTCAACTAATCTCGTACAATGTGTTAAATGTTAGTTTTAATGTCATTAATTATCTAAAAAATGTAATATTTCTTTATTTTTTTAATAAAATTTAGTGGCATCCATTTGTAGAAACCATTTCCAATTTATTTTCTATACTTTCTACTGTGGGTACCCGAGTACCCGGTTGCTAATGGAGCGATGGCTGAAGTTTACATTTTTTAAATTGAAGCTTATTTAATTTTTTTTTAAATTAATTAAATGCACTCACAACTAGCTTTCTTTTGTTAAAAAATGACGATTCTAGATCTTAAAATAAAATATTGAATTTTCTTTTAGCCATTCATACAAATATATCGCGGTGGGTACCCGGCTACCCGGTTACTAACATAAGGGTTAAATATCTATGTATATTAGCAAGCCCTTTTCTAATAAAAATAATGAATTTAATTTCAAATTTTACACGAAAAACTGAAATTAATTATGTGGGGTATTTCTGTTACCCCGCACGGTCTGCAGTGTATCGAAATCCTACATACACAATTTATGTCTCATCGTGTCGCCGGTCAGCTGAATATGTGAACCAATTCTCATTTTAGGTTAGGTGTTAGTATTTACTTTGCTTGATTTAATTCTGATGATCAGCAATGCCACATTTCCAGAAAATCCTGCTGGAGAGATTCAACATTATACAAATCGAAGATGTAGTTTTTGTGTAAGATCAAGGGATAGAAAGACTTGTATCATGTAGTTCACGAAAAATACCCATTTTCATAAAAAAAAAACATGCACAGAGAAGAAAGTAAAATAAATTCAATAATCATTTTTATGTCCTGACTGTAAAAATAATAAGTTAGGGCAAATAATAATTTAAGGTATAAATTAAAATGCTTTTCAACAATAAACAAACGACATTTGAAGATATTTTAATTATTAGTATAATCTTGCAAACAATCGTGCATAATTTACACAATTTCAATAAATTCTTATGGCATTTCAGTGGGGTATCTTAGTTACTTCTTATAATCTATAATCTTATAAATCTATCTTATAAATAGAATTTTACAAAGTCTCACAATTATGCAAAACCAGTTAAAATGAATTGTTAGATAACCCATCCATAATACTATAAACAAATAAATGCGAAAAACCAATTCCATTGGTTGTGAGAACGTATTAAACATCGCTCTTGTCCCTTAGGTAACAAAAAGGAATTAGTTGCGGTGGATTTTTAACAAAGTAACTAGTATGATTTGTGTTTGTGTTAAAAAATTGTGAACTTTTAAATTATGGAGAATGTAGCTTCAAGTTTGTATTTACATGTAATAATATCAAATTTGTAGAAAGTTTTAGTCAATAAGGTTAAAAAAAGGTTTTGTTAACGACTATCGTAAACTAATTTTTTTTTGTAATAAACTGCTATAAATTGATTTTTAAATAAAGTTCCGCATAGTTTCGTTAAATTAAATATTTTGTAAAACAAAACAAACATTGGCAATTCTAGAAAAGCAAGAATTCCGTCCACATCGTTCTACCTTACAGAGTTACACTTTTTTTTTAATTTAATTTAAAAAACCTGAAACGTATTTTATTGTAGCACGACTCTGGAAAGGTTAAAAAGAAATCAATAGGCTTGTCTTTTAAATGCTTGTGTTTGTAGTATAAATGACGTGTAAGAAAGAATGGCTTCATAGAGTTGTTCGAAAATGTTTCATAACACACCACACAGTGTGGTTTGGGCTTATTTTCCTCTCCACACCAAGCGAATCCATTGGCCAAATACTCGTCGTTGTATTTCCTTTTTTTCGGTTTTAATTTTTCAGTCTTCTTGAGGGTGCGGCTTGGTACTGCTGCTACTAGGAGTGTCAGAGTTATCTGTTAGTTTTCTCTTACAATTTATAAACCATGTATCCGTTATTATAGATTAGGACGGACTAAAAATGAAGAACAATTTTGAGGAATTTTTATATTCAAAGCTTGTTTTGGTTGAATTTCAGGTTTGTTGGATAAAATTATAGGCCTATCTATTTTTTATGTAAAATTTTATGTAATTTTTAGTTATTTGCATAACTAATTTCTAGTGTTTTAAAAAAAATTCTTATATTTCAGTCATTATATCACCACACTGCTGGAAGAAAATGCATTGCTTACATGCATCACAATACAAGGAAGCCCCAGAGGAATCAGAACAATTTTGTAATCTAAAAAATAGCAAAAGAAAATTACTATGTGAATTTCCATATTACAAGAAATGAATTGTACAAAAATATACTATGTTCTTTAATTCACAAATTGACTAATAAAAAAAAATAAATATAATTACTAGCACGTAAGTTATGTCATTTTCTACCGACACACGTGGTCTCTTTTGGCAGTAAAATGCAGGAGCCAAACCCAAAAAAACCTACTAGTAATTATATTTATTTATGTTATTAGTCAATTTGTGAATTAGAGAAAATAGTTTATTTTTATTAATTCTTTTCTTGCAATTTTGGAATAAATTAGATGTTTTACAAAGATTTCCACATCATGTTAAAATTCTTAAGGGTGACTTCAATGCACAAATTGGCAAAAAAAGGAAATATCGATAATGGGTTGGGAAATGGTCTGGCCATAAAAAAACGACATAAGAACGGCATGAGATTCATCGACTTATGCAGAAATGATTATTTTTTTTAAATCAACCTTCTTTAAGCCTTTAAACCCCCTTCTAAAACTAGGACTTGGGTCTCACCAAATTACTTATAGGCGACTGACAAGACTGCAACAACTATAACCACCTCACTACTATGTGTCGCATACAAGGTCCTAACATCCATAATACGCCAAAGACTGCAGATATGCGCAGAAGATCTAATAGGGGAGTATCAAGCAGGATTAAGAAGAGGGAGATCCACGACCGACCAAATTTTTACAACACGACAAATTATGGAAAAGGCGTGGGAATTTGACATATCTATCAAGCCTACGACAGTATAAGTAGGGAAGCACTATATAACATTCTGAAAGAATTTGAAGTACCACAGAAGCTAATCAAGATGATACAAGTAACCATGGTAGAGACGCTCAATCAGGTCAGAATACAAAACCAGCTCACAGAAAAATTCCCAACAGACAAAGGACTAAGACAAGGAGATGGCCTGGCCCCGATCCTATTTAACCTAGCCCTCGAGAAAGTGATCAGAAGCACAGGAATAAAAACTGACAGCACCATTTTAAACAAGTCATGCCAAGTTATAGGATATGCAGACGATCTGAATATAGTGGGAAGGAATGTACTGGCAGTGAAAGAAACATTTATGCAGCTGATAGAAGAGGCAAGACCGATAGGACTGCTGGTGAATGAAGACAAAACAAAACACATGGCCATAAAATCAAGGACGCGGCTGGGACAGAACCCTGGATAATATGAATATTGAAGTGGTACGAGAATTTAAATATCTGAGCTCAACACTGAACGAACAGAACTTAATGCCACAAACAATTCAATAGAGACTGATAGCCGGGAATAAAGCATACTACGCAGTTCAAAGTGTAATGAAATCGCAAATAGTGGGGGTAAAAACCAAAGTGAAAGTGTATAAAAGCATCATTAGACCGATAGTGACCTACGGGTGCCAATCGTGGACAACGACGACCAAATCTGTGGATCTATTATTAAAATTCGAGCGAAAAATATTGAGGAGAATATTTGGTCCGACCCAGGAAGAAGACGGGTGGAGGATAAAGTATAATCAGGAACTGGTACAACTGTGTAAAGAAATAGACCTAGTCACATATTTAAAAATACAACGGCGGCAATGAGCAGGACACGTAGAACGCATGGGAGAAGAAAGAATACCACAGAAGATCTACAAAGGAAACATGGAAGGCAACAGTAGACAAGGCAGACCACGACTAAGATGGCATGACAACATACAAAAGACGCAAGAGAACTAATAGGCATAAGGAACTGGAAAAGAACAGCAGCGGACAGAAAAGAATGGAAAATAATGCTAAACGAGGCTAAGAAAGGAGGAGACTAAGGCCCACAGAGGGCTGTAAGGCCACGTATGAAAATTACTTATTGGGTGATTATCAACTGGATCATGCACTAATTTGTGCGTTTGTATACTGCAGAAATCATGAAACTAAAAGTACTGAAAGGCCTGGACTTGTTTTTGATTCTGATCATTATCCAACAAAATTTTCCCTTGATGTGATCTTTGAGAAACTAAACAAAACGAGTTCCTCAACATAAATATGATATAGAGAATATTAATGGTATTGAAAACTTCATGAAAGAAACTGAAGAAATGCGTCCACAAAATTGGCCGCAACTTCAAGCAGGACTCTTACCAACAGCTGTTAACATAGCCCCGTTAAAAAGAACGGACTCGTGAGAAGATCCCGTGCTGGACAGATGAATGTGACCAGGATTTAATAATACAAAAAATTAAAATCAAAGTTAAATACAACTTAGGGAGCAAACCTGACATAATTGGACATGCAATAAAATTCCAACATTTCATGAACTTAAAAACGTTAGGAAGATAGTAACAAACTCAATAAGGAGAATTCTTAAGCAAAGTGAAGATTTTAAATTATAATCAATAGCAGAGAGCTTTAAGCAATACAAGTCACTATAATATTATAGAACGTTCAAGCAAAAGTTGACACATGTATTCACAGTTTGTGACAAAGTATTGTTGGTCCATTCGCTCCATTTTGTTAATGAAAAAAAATGGAGAATTGGTTTATACTATAGATACAAACTGTACAATACTTGCAGTATACATTTCTGAATTACTTAACAGTGTTTCAGTTTAGGTTAAGAACATCAATTCTTATAAAATTAAGATTCAACCACCACCGACTGTACAAGAAATTAAAAAAATCATTCAATCACTAAAAATTAACAAGGCTTTAGGCGAGAATCAAATAACTGCAGAAATGTGGAAAACAGTTGCACAAAATTACACGAAATTATGTTGGACATTTGGCAAAAGGAAAAAATCCCTTCGGATTGGAAGTTATAATAGCGATAGTTCATCCCATACACAAATAAGGAAGTAAACATGATCCAAACAATAATCGAGGTATCCATCCCTTCTTCATGTCACATACAAAATTCTTTCAAAAGTTTTACTAAACCGTGCAGATCTTGAAGTAGATAATCAAATCGGTATCAAGTTGGATTCAGGAAGGGACGGTCATGTGCAGGGCAAATTTTGAATTCGAAAAACATCATGCAATATTTTTGCAAAACAACTAACAAAAAATATGTTATAGCGTTTGTAGATTAGCGGAAAACATATGTCAGTATAGATTGCGTATCGGTCTTTAATGATTTAACAGATATTGGACCAAACAACAAGAAAAAATTATCAGACACACTTACGGACAAAGCTAAAGTAAAATTTATGTGTCCGTCATGGTGATGGAATTTCCCCATTACTTTTCAATTGTGCCCTGATATAGGTTGTTAGAGAATGGAGAAAAGCAGGGACACTATCTCACCCACTAGGGCCAACATATTTACGGTATTCATATAGACTCTCTAGCGTTTGCCGATGATATGGCACTAAATGCTGAAGATATCTCTGATGCACAGAAGCAGATCACTATCTAGTTCTTACTCTAGGTTAGGTTTAAAATATTCATTACCTTAATCCAACCTCAACATAATCATTCCTGATGTTAACAAATCAGGAAATGCAGGTTATATAAGGTTAATGTAGACAAAAAAAGGTTAGCATTAAATTTCTCTGGGATTTAAGGAAATATTGACTTTTCTGATGTAAACTAACTAGGAAATGCAATATTATAGAAGGTTAATGAAGGTAAAGGAAGGTTAGATTAAGATAATAATTAAATTGTGTCCTCATCGGTAGTGTAGTGGACCACATACCCGCCTGACAAGCTGTAGACCGGGGTTTGGTTCCCCGTCGAGGCAGAGGCAGTTTCAAACAGGTCGGCATCAAAGGTCCGTGCTGCCCACCCCGAAAGAATACGATATATGCGAAACCGGGTTTCCGCATACTAAAAGCCAAGTTGAAAAGGGGGTTTAGTGAGAGATTCAGTCAAACCACTATAAACAAATGAGGTTGTAATTAAGCTGTAATTAATTTTAGATTTTATCGAAACAGTAACTAAATCTTATGCGTACATATCTTTCTTGTTGTAAGTAACTCAGGACACGCAAGGGCATTTAAGATTATTTCAAGGTCAGGTAATGGTCAGGTTAAGGTAATAATTAGATGGTAATTAAATTTCTGAGGTGTATTGGAACTAAATAGTTACATTGATTAAAATTTAAATTATTTTGATCAAACCTTGTTATAAATTCACAATTACAAAACGAATCTATAATTAAAGTGTCAGCTAAAACTTTTACCTCCACGTTCAAAGTAATTCTCATTTAATTAAAAAGTTGCCTTTTTTTAATAATTAAAGTTTATCATAACTTACCCATTTTGCGACATCTAGTAAAGCGTTCAGTTATCCCGGCCAAACTTAAATGAAGCGTAAAAAACCCCAGAGCGATTTTTTCCACCATGTATTGGTAAAATAAATCAAATAGTCTCTTCTAGAATTATTATCGTCTCTTTTAAAGCACCATCTTCACCAGAAACGGTCAGAATTCTCCAATATTATTCTGCCCCCGCATAAACCCTGCATTTATATATTCCTGAACTTTTTTGGTGAGGCGGTCCATCGCCTGTACTACACTGCGATGGATTTGCTAGGAAATGAATGGCAGTACGTGATTCAGGAATAATCTATTTAAGGAAATAAATTGCTTTCTTATGTGGAATTAATATTGAGGGGATAAACCGATAAATTGAATTATTAGGGTTAAAAGAAACCGCTATATTACTTTCGCTATAATATTGCACAAAAACACAATTTACTAAAATAATAGAAATTAAATTTAATAAGCTCGTTTTATTATTATTATATATATATATATATATATATATATATATATATATATATATATATATATATATATATATATATATATATATATATATATATATATATATATATATATATATATATATATATATATATATATATATATATATGTATGTACGAGCAGAACAGTTACGCGTGACGCGCACAGGGGGAGTGCGTAATTCCGCCAGTAGGTTTTGATATGTAATAAATTTCTTTCTTATTAGTTATATTATTTACCATTATAATAAACAAACAGTTGTTCTTTCATATATAACTGTTAGTCGACATTATTTAACTTGAGAGTTATAAAAAGAAATATATTCCTAATGGTTACATACCTTATTATTTAGTACTTATATGGATTAAGCTTAAATACGAGTGCGATAGATATAGGCAACCCAATGTAAGCATTGTGCGGATGGAAGACACATAGGGGTAGGGAATATAAATTTGAAGAGGGTATATAAAAATTGTTTAAACTATTGAAATCTTTTTCTTATTTAGGATCGAGAGGTCGCGCTGCTGCGCGATATGTGGTCTTGGTTTATCTGCTTCTAATATAACCTAATCCAACCATCCATTTTGTTCAAATCTGTAGCTACGGTGGCGCTTTTTATGTCAATTTTTGAGTAGCAGCTCTCAACCAATCAATGAATCGTAAACAAAACGCACGTGTGTGTTATCAATCATAACATACATGTGTGTTATGATGTATTTTCATAGTCCGCGAACAGTAGAATAATGGGCATTTTACAATAGTGGTCGTAGATAAAATACAATAAACTCCAATCTCAGTTTGAATAAATATAGCTGTAATCATTTACTCTCTTTATGGGCTATCTGGAGACGACAAAAGTTCGATAGAATCTATTTGTCTAGTGACAATTTACTCGTCTGCCTGAATTGAAATAATCGATTCAGAAGGCCACGCTAGCATGCACATGCACACGTACCTAATACAAATTCAGACTGTGATCCTCTTTACTAAATATTAAATTGAATCTAGAATAACGAAGATCTGCCACAAATCTAAAAAAAAACAGATCCTGTTTGTAAAAAGAGGATATTAATAAAGATTTCTTTCATTGTTCGTTCGGTAATTTAATTAAACTTCAAGCGAGAAGGAAATGAATCACATTGAAATATTTTCCTTTTTTTTTCGTTAAGCATTTCTTGGGGTAGTTATTCAGGCGGACGCGTCGAATTTATATAGGAAATTGAACGAAATGGAGGGATTTTCTTTTACTTTAAACGATGTTGTAAATGCGGATTTGAAGGAGCCATCAATGTAATACGTGGAACATAAGAAAGGATGTTTAAGGGAGTTCGCTTGAGAATTTTAATCCTTAATATTGCGATCGATATACTGGTTTCTTGTCCAAACTAGAAGCTTCCTTTTATGACACCATATACTGTTCAAAATTACTTCGGAAGACTTAAAAAAAACATTTTAGGGCATTTAATGTGGCATTTTAACTAATGAGTATTTAATATATGCGACAAGCTAAAATGAAATTCTAGTATAGCCTTATCTGTCTAGTCTTGTTTGTCTAGTCTTGCCTGTCTAGTTTTGTTTGCATAGTCTTGTCTGATTAAATTAGCATATCATTTATTTGTTGATGCGAAATTTTTTCATTAAATGTATTGTTGATTAAGGTTCAGATTATTGATTGGCTAGCCCACGATGGATTGGAAATTGTGGAATGGAAATTGTCGAATTCTGTGTTGAAATAACGCGACGGGAAACTAATCAGGTTTTGTCATGTCCGGCTTTGCGGCCTGAATATTTAGTTTGTTGGCGCTCATCAATAATTTCTAATTCACAGCTGGCTGCACAGCACAACACTTGAAAACTCCATCGCGTACGTCCTAAACAAATCAACCCGTAATGGAAAACTCGCGAAAAAGTTTCTTTAAAAAAAAGGTTCGGTGTTTCACGTACACAAAAAAGTAGATAAGATATACATTATGAAAACAGCTTTTTTATGAAAATATTTGCAGAAAGTATAAAAGGAAATAAACTATATTAAATCTCTAGATTTAAATTGCACTACTACAGTGTATAGCTGTTTATTAAAATTCAAGTGCGTTTATTACACCTATTTCCATAATCAAAAAGACATTCTATATACAATTAATGACTATTCTACAAAAGCGAATAAACCAAATAAAGTTGCAACAGTGTAATGCTCAACAGTGTAGTGAGCAACTTGCGGCCCGCGGGCTACATATAGCAGCTATGCCAGCATCCCTCTACTATTATAATTACTCTCCGGTCCAAAATTTTAATAAACAGAAACACTATGCCTGCCCTACGCTATGATCTCTGTATACCATTATTCCTTCTAGTACAGGGGCGTACTCGGAAGAATAATGGTAATTTAGTTACGTCTTTCAAAAATATGTTATTAATACCTGGTGTAGTGTGTATAATACAGATGAATATTTTTATAATATACATGTATTACAAGATAAATGAGCATTTCGTAATTTGAAATCTGGTTTTTAAATAATTTCTGCTTAACACTTATGTCAATACCCAGTAGTTACAACGTTGTTC
The DNA here is from genome assembly GCA_944588485.1 of Phosphuga atrata. Taxonomy (NCBI): domain Eukaryota; kingdom Metazoa; phylum Arthropoda; class Insecta; order Coleoptera; family Silphidae; genus Phosphuga; species Phosphuga atrata. The sequence goes on along the minus strand of OX155895.1, from coordinate 27,223,572 downwards.
AATACCTGGGGTACCCGGGTACCCGCATGGGTTCTTCATTCAATAAAATAATTTTAATACCCGGAGACTTCCACATTACAACTCGGGATTACTCATAGAGTATTCCACTACCCGAAAAAATGTTACACAGGCAAAATTACAACTGGCCGTGAAATAAATCAGAAGGAGCATAGGAACATGGAAAAAAATTAAAAATACATTCCAGTAGACATGCTAGCATCTAAAGATCGTGAAGAATTCTTTATATATATATATATATATATATATATATATATATATATATATATATATATATATATATAATTATTTATATATATATATATATGTGTGTGTTGTATTGTTTTCTCGGGGATTCCGCGTTGATGCTGAGGGTTGGCTCTGAAAAGAACCGGATTCTCGACGTTTCGGCGAACTAACATTCGCCATTCTCAAGAAATATATGCGTCCGTACGGGTCAACCGTTCGACGCATACTGAGAGCTCGTTCGTGCGATGCGACTACTTATAGCTGTCTGGCTTCGGGTCATGCGCGTTGTGTGCGATGCTTCGGTTCGGTTGTTTGTTTGTTTTGTTGGTCGTACATGAGTCTGGTGTGTCTGGGATTGCATTTTGAGGGTGGATATGATCGGTCGCCATGCTGGGGGCAGTCTCAAGGAATCGTCTCTCGTGTTCATGCAGTAGTCTCGTTTTTCTATCTCTATGGCTTCTCTGTATACTCGTGACATTTCGTGGCTAATCTGTGCAACAGTCCTTGAATTTCTAAAGTCCATCCAGTGACCGGTGTTTGTGTGTTGAACAAGTGCCGATGAAACTTTGTCTCTGTGTCTGATTGAAACTACATGTTCTTGAATCCTAGCAGATATTTTTCTATTGGTACGTCCAATGTAGGTCCGTTCACATGTTCCGCAAGGTATTTCGTAAATTCCATGGGATTCTAACGGGATGGTGTCTTTAACGCTGCGTAGCATGGAGGATATTTTCTGGTTAGGTTTGAAAATGGTGTCGATGTTGTGTCTTTTAAGTATTCTGGCGATTTTGTCAGTTGATCCATGAACATATGGTAGGTATGCTGTGCTAACGGGTTTCTGGCGTTCTTCAGTTCTTTGGCTACTGTTCTCTGTACGACGGAAAGCTCTGGATATTAAGCTGTTTGGATATCCATTTGAAGAAAGAGCTTCTCGTAAGTTCCTCAATTCTTTCGGTAAGTTAAGCTGGTCGGCTAGTCTTTTGGATCGGGTGGTAAGAGTGTTGACTACAGATGCTAGTTGTTTGGGATGATGGTGCGAAGAAGCGTTCAGATATCTGTCTGTGTGTATTGGTTTCCGGTACACAGTGTGGCTCAAAGTGCCGTCAGGTTTCTTCTGTACCAAGACATCCAAGAAAGGAAGTTGTTGATGCTTTTCTATCTCCATTGTGAATTTAATTTGGTCGTGTTGGCAGTTAAGATGGTTAAGGAATTTTTCCAGCTCTGGTCTGCCGTGGGGCCAGATTACAAATGTGTCGTCAACATATCTTAACCAGAGTGTAGGTTTAAGTGTGGCTGATGAGATTGCCTTTTCCTCAAAATCTGTAGGAAATATGTTGGCTATTACTGGGGATAGAGGTGTACCCATTGGTGCTCCTTGGACTTGTTTGTATATTTGACCATCGTACCTAAAGTATGTATTCTTTAAACAATGTTCTGCCAGATCTGATACATACTTTTCTGGTTTTAATTTTGATCTTATGATGTTTTAGGCCTCAGGGACCGGTACTTTTGTGAATAAAGATACAATGTCAAAGCTCACAAGGAGGTGGCCGGGCTGGAGTTGGTGATTTTTCAGTATGTCTATGAAGTGTTCAGCATTGCGGACATAGGAATCACAATCTTCTGCGTATGGTTGTAAACATTTTGCTAAATGTTTCGCAAGAAGTTGGACCGGTGAACCAATGGAGCTTACTATTGGTCGTAGTGGGGCTCCATCTTTGTAGATCTTTGGTAAACCATATATCTTGGGACACCGTGAAGATTTCTCCCTTGGTATAAGATAATTCATTGATTCCTTGTCAATGCTAGAGTTTAGGATCTTTTGTCTGGTAGTTTTCTCAAGATAGGTTGTGGGGTCCGTTGTACTGGGTAGATAAGCTGGATCATCTAAGATTGTGGTCATTTTTTGTTTATAGTCAGCTGTTCATGACTACAGAGCAATTTCCCTTGTCAGCTGGTAGGACCACAATGCTGTTGTTTTCTCTTAGTGCCTTGAGGGCTTTGAATTCCTCGTATGAGATGTTTCTTGTCGGTGGTTTGGCAGATCTTAAAATGTGGCATGTTTCCTGTCTTATTGTCTCGGCTAATGTGGCAGGGAGTTGTGAGATAGCAGTCTCGACACCAGTGATTATGTCTTCTTTGGGAAGGCGAGTTGGTGCTATTGCAAAGTTAAAACCCTTGGCCAGTACTGTTTTGGTAGGTTCGTCTAGGGGCTGGTCTGAAAGATTGTAAACCACTTTGTCGATGTTGAGTGGTTTTGGTGCAGGTTTTTGTCTCCGTCTGAGAAGGTTGTATTTTTCTTTCTGTCTATTGGTAATTAATAATCTATTCTGTTCGGCTCTGTTGTTAGATATTAAGTCTATCTGTTGCTAGAGGAGAGGGTGTAGCGTAGTGGTTAGAGCTATGTGTGTTGTCAGGATATTTTGGCTGATGCTGTCAAGTTTCTGTCGTTTGGTTTGGATTTCGTCCCGAAGCAAAGCTTGGCTTGCGTTGTGTAGTATTTTGTTTGACCTGGCTGTCGGATTTTGGTGTGACAGCCTCATACAGACGGGTGTTATGTCTGTATCTCTACAGCGCTGTAGAGATACAGACATAACACCCGTCTATATGAGGCTGTCAGAATGAGGTAATGAAGAAATATTCAAAATTGGTTTGTAAAAAGTTATTAATCTCATAATATAGCTATGGCGTTTAGTTTATTATTTTTGAATTTATTTCGTATAAAATATTGTTTCGACTGACCCAGTTCCATTTTTTTTTCAATCAAAATAAACTGTTAAATGGCAATAGACGTAGGGCGAGGATTTATTCCATGTTGTTTTCCTAACGGTATGGGCTTTTGTGAATAGCGACAATATTTAACTCCCTTTTTTTCCCGGAAAAGTTTATCTGATAGCGAAGAGTTACTAAAATACATACACGCACAATGAATATGCAATATAAAACAAGAAAAACTTCGAAACGGTTTGCATTATCTAGTGGATTTATGTTATACTGTATTACACTAAAAACTCAACTCTATAAAGTCGGCCTTGTAGTCTACAGAGTTAGAGCGTTAACTAACAATTTAGCAGTTCCCCGATTCTATCCCGGGAGCGAGTGTCAGCCGCATTTGTACCAGAAGACAAATGTGTAATTAATTAGCGCCAATTAAAATAACATCTAGGTTTCGGGGCCAATAAAGTGACAAATTTGAACAAAATACAATAAGCCACTTAGCTGCCCCAGTGTCAGAAGGGTTATATTTCTCGCTATCTACATTGAACCGAACTTAAAAAAAACTCCACAAAGATCTAATTAAGATGAATTTTTGTTATGAAACATAATTTAGAATTTAAAGCTACCTACATAAACAATAAATGTCATGCAAACAGATATATCTTAATCAATTGGGGTGATCAATCAATTCAAAAGGTAATTTATGTCTACAGTTATTTTTCTTAACAAATAAACTTTTGTAGACAAAAAAAAAACGTATTATTGACAAAAAGTTAGTAAAGAGAAAGTGGCGAGATGTGAGAGATTAGATAGAGCAACAATATTATTATTATATAACAACAGAAGAGACAACTTATAAGAACTCGAAGTTTCGGTCCAATGTGGATATCGGGTCATTTACCCTTCAAACACTGCGGCCAAGTGTATTTCGCCCATATTTTTCTCATGGGTCTCATAGGTCCTGGACATAGGTCCAGAAACCTAGATGTTTTTTTTCAATTTGCACCAATTAATTCCACATTTGTCTTCTGCTATAAATGGGGCCGACACTACAATACACATGATAGAAAGATTAGGCACACTCAAGATTCATTTTTCTAGTTTTGTTTGTTTAGTTCTGTCTGTCTAGTTTTGCCTGTATAGTCCTATCTGTCAAGTTTTGCCTATTTAGTCTTGTCTGTACAGTATTGTCTGTCTAGCCTTGTCTGCTTCGTCTTATCTGTCTGGTCTTGCCTGTTTAGTCCAGCCTTGCCAGTCTAGAATTTTCTGTTTAGTCTTGTCTGTGTAGTCTTGTCTATATAGACTAGTCTGTCTAGTCTTGCTTGTCTAGATCTGATTGTCTAGTCTTGCCTATACAGTCTTATCTTGAAAAATTCACCTATGTTTTTACCACACTTATACTATGTAAAAATGTCATACAACTTGTTATTCACAGTAATATAAATTTCTACACATATCACGACTTAAGTTTCGTCGTTTGACGGTCTTTTTCAAGTGACTTAACAAATTGATGATGTTGAATATATAACCCAATAATTTTGGTGGGGAGGGGGGTTGTTTGTCTGTAGTTAAGGGCTTATGTGCCGGAGATTGGGTAAGACTAAAAGGTTGGGAAAAGATTAGGTCAGTTTGCTAGTTTAGGAGATTAACGGAGGGATTACGGGTTGTTTTGAAGATTTCTAATGACTCTGGGAGATTAAGCTTTGGGCCTTTGTTTCAGTTATGCAAGATTTTAAGATTAGCTATTTCGGGGAATTTGTGATTATATTCTAGACAATGGTTAGAGAAAGCTTGTGTCTTTTTTAAGACGGAATGGACGGGAGTGTTCCGAAAAACGAGTTCTTATGCTTCGTCCTGTCTGACCTATGTAGACGCTATTGCATTCCGAACACCGAATCTCATAAACAATTTTTTTGATTTTTTGAGTAGGTCGATTTTGTCTTTGGCATTAAGTAATGTGTGGCATAATTTAGACGAAGGTTTAAAGGCCACTTGTAGATTTTGTTCTCTAAAAACGTTAGCTATTTGCTCGCTAGTTTTGCCAAAGTACGTGAGGGAAACGAAAGTTTTAACTGAAATGGGTGCTCTCGGGTATATTTGGGACTTTGTGAATTGGCTCCATTTTTTATTTATTAACTTTTGGATGAGAGTTATTGGGAAGTCATTCTCTGTGGCAATTGATTTGATGGTGTTTAGCCCTTTTGTTCGGTTGTCATGGAATGATACGCAGCTAGTTTATGTGATAGTAGGTGATTTGATGACTAGGGTATTGTATAGTTGACGCTAGTCGGCTTTCTATATATATATATATATATATATATATATATATATATATATATATATATATATGTATATATATATATATCGAATTCAATCTTGTTTTTTTATGAATTAAGGTTAGATATAAGAAGTTTATTTGGTTGTTGTTTTCTACCTCGAGAGTGAACTTAATTTTTGGATGTACAGTGTTGATCAGATTTAGAAATCGATTCAGTTGTCTTTCCGTCCCATTGAAGATGTGTTCTTCAATATGTGCCATGATAATGTCGGCCAGGCGTGGACTCAATGTAGATCCCATTGCTAGACCTGTGGTTTGCTCAACTACAGACAAACAACCCCCCTCCCCACCAAAATTATAGGGTTATATATTCAACATCATTTGTTTAGTCACTTTAAAACGACCGTCAAACGTCGAAACTTAAGTCGTGATATGTGTAGAAATTTATATTACTGTGAATAACAAGGTGTATAATATTTTTACATAGTATAAATGTGGTAAAAACATAGTGATTTTTTCAATTCAATGTAAGTATGAATTACCACGTAGTAAATGTCGCAACCATCCTATTCTTTGAGAAACATTTCACTATTTTACATGGAATTTTAAGTACTTCTCTTAATTTTCTGACAACGAGTTGATTACGTCGTTTATTTTTTATCAGCGTAAATGCAGATGGGAAAGTCTAATTGTCCGCAAGCTACATTGGTCGCATTTTGGATTACATCACAGAACTTCTAGACGATATTTAGCAAATGTGTCTGAACTGCACAGCCAAAAAAATTATCTTCAAGAAAACTTCAACCACCCTCTCAACAAGAACAGTATTGAAGGACAAGAAAGGACTATAATAAACTTCTTGTAAATACATGTTTTATAAGGACATGTTTGGATGGGACTTCCACATGTGTGGACATGGATTCTATCTAGGTACTATTATCTAAATTATTTCTTTTAACGCCACAGTTTAACGACACAGTTAGGCAAACTAAATATTTATAAAACCAAATCTTATTTAAACCTTAAAATGATAGAATATTGACGACCTCACATGATCGCGAGCTACTACTTAGTGTTTTACTTTGTAAAAAAGTGTGTTATATTATCGTAGGTATAACAGTTTATAATTTCGGTAGTGTTTTTGAGAATTAAAATCGACACAACATGTTGTGGCTTTGTTGAGCCACAAATAGCTTTAACTTTCTCTTGGAAATATTGACGACTTCACATGATCGTGAGCTACTACCTAGTGTTTTACTTTGTAAAAAAGTATGTTATATTATCGTAGGTATAACAGTTTATAATTTCGATAGTATTTTTGAGAATTAATATCGACACAGCATGTTCAGCCTTTGTTGAGCCACAAATAGCTTAACCTTTTTCTTGAAAACACCCTAAAGTGTTCTTGTTTTCAAGAGAAAGTTAAAGCTATTTGTGGCTCAACAAAGGCTCAACATGTTGTGTCGATTTTAATTCTCAAAAATACTAACGAAATTATAAACTGTTATACCTACGATAATATAACACACTTTTTTAGAATGTAAAACACTAGGTAGTAGCTCACGAACATGTGAGGTCGTCAATATTTTCAAGAGAAAGTTAAAGCTATTTGTGGCTCAACAAAGGCTCAACATGTTGTGTGGATTTTAATTCTCAAAAATACTATCGAAATTATAAACTGTTCTGCCTACGAAAATATAACACACTTTTTTACAAAGTAAAACACTAGGTAGTAGCTCACGATCATGTGAGGTCGTCAATATTCATTTTAAGGTTCAGAGGGGACATCAAATCGGTTACATGTTTCCCGCTCTTTAATTTCCAAAATTAAACGATCAAACGAGTTCGATCACAATTATACGAAACGACTCGTTCGAAGATGATAATTTGTAGTAATCCTCGTCATCGCTAACATTTCACACTTTATTGAGTTTGAAAGTTGGCGCCTAGGCTGGTGTGGCCGGCCAATGCGCCGTCTATAGTAATATTTTTAGCGATTTTTGTAATTGAGATTTCCCTGCAAGATGATCTTGGGTATATTTATTAACGGGTACATGTAGAGAGGGAAATAATCTTCTAATGAGACGTTTCGTATAATTACGATCGAACATAACCCGCCTTCGGCGGGCTCGTCGCGACCAACCAGTAGTACGTCTGATTGTATCTATATCGACACTATTTCTAATAGCCACTGATACTGTAGCATGTTATATACGATAGGCTGTGAACTGATTTGTATCAATCCGTGCTTCAGACAGCAAGGCTTTTTTTCCAGGGACCAATCGTTTGAAAAGTTAGGTTTTTGTATGACTTGATGTTTAATATGAAAAAACATATCATGGACATTTCAAAATCCTAATATATAAAACACAGTCGGATTTGAATTTTGTCTTTTAAAAACTCAAGAACGGCTGGACCAATTTATATGATTTTTGATTTATTGCATTTGCTTCTACCCTTGCTATTATAGGTACTATTAATATATTGGAAAAATTCACGACAAAAAAGTAATTGTAATGAAAATAATTAATTTTCTCATTTTTTATGGAACGCCACATATATTCGCACATACGACGCTACTTAAGCTATAACTTAAGCTATGCCAGAAGATGGCGCTTTTCATTCCCCATTTATATATCTCAACCACATGTTCATGAGCATTTGGCGGTGCATCTAGAAAATGGTCAACGAGTTTATTTCAACGCATCAAATATTGCTCAACGTGCTGAAATACCTCCAGTGACGACATTGAGAAGTTTGTTTTGGCAATGCTCTAATGTTCGTGTACCGACATCCTTTGAATCACTTCGAACTGTCAATGGTGCAGTGTGCCCAATATTTCGTGCTGTATGTCAACAGCTCAATTTGTTTGAAAACGAAATTCATTGGGACATTACAATAGCTGAATCAGTTCTTTCTGCATATCCAAATCAGATACGTACATTATTTGTTAACATTTATTCGAGCGATGTTTACGATCGAATCCAATTCAACTGTGGAACAAGTACAAGGTTAACATGTCAGAAGACATTTTATATCGAATTCGTGTCACTTCAGGCAATCCCGATCTCGAGGTGAATGAGGAAATACATAACCAGGCTTTGCTTTTGATAGATGACTTAGGAATGCCAACGCCAAATCGTGCTACGAACGACGCTTTCAATCGAGAATTGGAACGTAAACGCGAATACGACCAAAATGCATTGAACGAATCAGTTTGAATGAGTGTAGCGCTGTTGAACTCAAACCAGAAGGATGTATACGATAAGTTAATGAAGGCAATTGGTGATGGAAATGGTGGCTTATTTTTCCTCGATGCGCGATCCGAAATTGCCGTAGCAGTTACTTCAGATATAGCGACCACGTTGCTACAAAGATGCAAAACAGCTCAATTAGCGTTTAAACTACCGTTAAACCTTTAAATGACTGAAACACCCACATGAAACATTGCGAAACAATCGGAAATGGTCAAAGTGTTATTAAAGTGTTAAAGCAAGTGAAATTATCAAATGGGATGAATGCGCAATGGCGTACAAACGTTCATTGGAAGCACTAAATCGAACCTTGAAAGATCTGCGTCAATGACTCAAGATGTTTTGGAGGCGCAATGGTACTGTCTAGATCTCGATTTCCGGCAAACCCTACCAATAATTTCAAGATCCACCGCTGCCGATGAAATAAACGCTTGCCTGAAATCATTTACTCTGTGGCGCTATATTAAGAAACTTCAGCTGACGACAAAGATGCGAGTTGTATTGCTAAACGTTCTATCTGCCGAAGATTTCTCCAAGCAATTGTTGTCAATCGGTAATGGCCGTCTTCCCGTCGACGAAACGAACGATTGATTTCGTTTCCGCATATTTTTTGCAATTTCGTCTCAACTTAGGCCGAATACACCAACAAAGTGTTCCCGAACATTACTGTTAATCACAAAAGTACTATTGATTAAGTGAACGAACAATTCGACTTTTGAGCTTTTTTTATACGCCGTACCTTATTCGAGAGAGAAGACAGACACGATTATATGCCCATCTATTATATAATCGTCTACGATTTTGCTACCAGATATCGATACGCGTAACATTTGACTGACTTTAATTCAGCTAGTAAGATATTTTCTAATGATTATAGATTCTAAGGCGATACGAAGTCGGCGAACTTCGTACGAAGTCGGCCAGCTAGTTAGCAATAAAAATACAAGACATGATAAAAACTTCCAAGCCAGGAAGATATCAGCCAGAGGTTATACTACCTTTTTATAAAGAAAAACCTGGGCTGTTTGTCGCTACAGCTGTAATAGACTACTTGAATATGACGAAAGACCTAAGAAATCAGCAAAATGTGAGCAACGTATCTATGTAGTTTGGTTTTTTGCTCATTTCTTAGTCTTTTCTTCTTTTGTCATACTCAAGTAGTCTACTACAGCTGTAGCGACACACAACCCAGGTTTTTCTTTATAAAAAGGTAGTATAACCTCTGGCTGATTTCTTTCTGGCTTGTAAGTTTTTATCAGGTCTGGTATGTTTATTGCTAATTTAGATGTGTCCATGATATGTTTTTATGTTAATTAGTGGGATAGTTTAAAATCTATGTGCTGTAGGTAAAATAAGTATCGTTGATACTTTTCCTGCTGGATTCTTTAGCAGCTTTTAGCTACTTTTAGCTGATTCGACGGACAAAGACCTTTTATAAATTGTAAGGCTGATATCGTGTCCCATGTACTAGCATATTTAAACCTTGTAGGTCGCTCCCTAAACATTTCCCCGAAGAATTAGGACAGCAGATTATCCTTAAGGAGATCTTGAGTGGAGATGAGTGATATAGCTGATCTGGTGGAGTTCAAAGTCCCATGCCTTGCTCTGTTTTCGAACCTTTCTGTTAGAAAACGTAATACATCTACTGTACTTGCATTAAATATTGGAATATTGTTTGATGTAGAAAATTTCCACCATAGCTATAAGGCAACTTGGTATTGTTTGAATGTTGATGATATTACGGACTTGATCATCATTTCTGTTGATGCTTCATTTATTCCTTTGCTTATGAATGCGTTGCGGACAAGTTCCCTGCCACCATTGAAAGTTTTGACAGTGGTTATTATACTATATATTGTTATAGTGGTTATATTGTTATTTATATATATATATGTATTTCCTGCCTGGAAAGAGAGAAAAATAGATTTTTGTGAGGTTTAAATATTAAACCACTGTGTTGGCCTCAATGGTTGCCCACGACTATTCCCTCAGCTTTATCGGTTATTATGTTTCTCAGAGTTCTAAGGATGAGTGCTAAAGGAGGGAAGGCATAGATTTTTTCTTTCATACACCGAATAGTATTCTAATTGGATTTTGAACCCGCTGGTATTTCTTTTCCACCAATACAGTTCTTTTATTATTATTTTATTAACGTAAATTCTTGCGTCGCAGTCGTTGTAACTTAAAATTAATGCTAGATACTTTTGTATTTCTAGTCTTTTACAGTACCACCGCCCTGAGTTTGCCCTGTAGTTTTGCAAAGTCTCTAATTTTATAATATTTGTTTTTTATCAAAACTAATAATTAATGACTTTATTTGTTTTTTCTTGTAGATCAACGTTAGCTTAAATTCTACTGAATTTATAATGACACCCAAATATTTGCATTTATGTCTTTTTACAGGATTCACATGAATTTTCAACGATTAATAGATCATCAATATAGATAATTGATAAAATCCCTAGTTCTATAATTTTGTTCATAACTGGTTTCATAATTTTTGTATAAACAAAAGGACAAAAGAGAAGGCATGAAAAAACTAAAAGAGCTGCCTCTGAATTTTTTTTTTTAATGATTTATGGATAGGCATAAGGTATTATGAGTCTTTTAGATAGCGAGCACATAATATGTGTTGGGTCATATATTATATGACCCAATAGATGTTAAGTGTTTGTGGACTTAATATACTCCATTTCAAAATGGTTAGTATAAACCATTTTGTTTAGATTTTTTAAATTAATAATAAATTTACGGAAGCCATTTGGCTTCTCAACTAAGAAGAAAGAGGAAACGAATTCATTATCTTCATTTTGAAAAGGCTGTATTGCATTTTTAGTTAATATCTAATTTATTTCGTGCCTTATTTTTATATAATTTTTAGCCCAATTTTGGTCTCTTGGTGGTTTTGTTTGATATGGAATTTCTCCGATAGGTATTTTATAACCCATTAGGCAATCTAGAACAATTTTTTCCTCTGTAATTTGTTCCCAGCTTTTGCAAACTATTTTAGACAGCCTGCTGACTCCTTTTCTTCATCTACTTTCTTAGGGGTTACTGGGGCTACAGTTTGTCGTTATACATCTTGATGTATGGACAATTTGTCGTGTATGCAGTTTGTCGTCTAGACATTTTTGGAACGAAGTTTTTTAGGGAGGTCTCGGTAGGAGCGAAAACGTAACGTTTTCTGCCCAATCGCTCCTACCGAGACCTCCCTAAAAAACTTCGTTCCAAAAATGTCTAGACGACAAACTGCATACACGACAAATTGTCCATACATCAAGATGTATAACGACAAACTGTCAATACGACGAAAAGGGTACAAAACTTACAATAAAAGTCGGTATTATAATGATAATCCTGTCTTCTGCGCTGTCTGTTACGCGCCTTTCTCTCAGTGTATATTTCTAAATCGCGCGCTCTCGCGCAATTGTTCAAACGTATTTTTCTTTTTTGTTGTTCTAAATCATAGGAGAATTATATTATTTATATTATACTCATTATTTTAATTAGATTTTGAGAAATGGACAGTCAAAGAAAGGATACAAAATACTGAAAAAAAGTAAGTTTATAAAAAAAATTATAAAATATAACTGTACAATTTGAAGCAATTGCTAACTATTTATCGTACATGTAATTTGAGTGATTGATATTTACTATATTTATAAATGTCTTAGTCATATAGTGAAATCAGTCAATTTGTTTAGAACTGAACCATTGCATGTTCTGTAGTTCGAGTAGTTCATCTAATTCGTGTAGCTCTAAATCTCATGCAGGCTCAGCTCGTGAAATTTTATGAGGAATTTGTTTAACTGGGATTTACACTATCTTACTTACCAATTCGTCGTTTTTAGAAATGTTTTTAGAAGTGCTGTCATGTGATAGTATATAGCTAGGTGTCTTAATTATCAGACCTTTTAATAAAGAGATAAATAAAGAAACATTCAATTTAAGATAGTTTCACGAATAAACTAGTCGTATCAAGTATTTCAAATAGAATACACAAACTGTCGGCTCGGTTTTATTAATTAATTATATAAAATTACTCGGTTTTACATAATCTAACAGATTTCACTATAACATATCACTATATCACTATGACATTTATATTTTAGAGAGACAATAGTGAAATCACAAGTTCAGCGTCAAAAAGAGTATCGACAGAGAAAAAAGGAATTATACAAAATACAGATTTAGAAAAGTAGGTTACAATTTTATAATTTGATGCAATTGCTTACTGTTTACATGGGTTTATCGTACATGTGATTCAAGTGTTAGCTATTTTTTGTTACTATATTTACGATGGACGAAAATTAGAGTGAAATCACAAGCACAACGTCTAAAAGAGTATCGACAAAAATAAAACTAATTTTACAAACTACAGATTTAGAACATGCTGAAGGCGTTCAAATATTCAAAGAAAAATTTAAATCAAAGAAGACATGTATTGAACCTGAATCATTACAATCATCGAAAGAAGATTCATTACCGCCTATTTGACTCGAAAATAATGAATAAAATGAAAAAGTAATATTTAGTCACTTTCTGAATAATTAAATTCAATCATCAGGGAATAATGAAGCTCAGCTGTTAATTAGCCCAGGTTCTCAATCATTCCAAGCCCCATACGAAGAACATGGTGAATGTTCAATGCCAAATGTCATGACACAAACATAGCTGGTGACGGTAATTGCCATACATCTCTTATAAGAATTTTACAACTTCAAATATATGCATCGTTTCTTCGACAGCAACTTTATAATTCACCTTACTTAAATGAAGGTCAAAATCTAACTAGTGCAAGAAAAGTAGTTTGTAGTGGGTTTGAATATGGAGATTTGGATTGTTTATTTTTATTTTCCAGAACATACAATCAAAATTTTTGTGTGGACTTTCATTATTTTAATAATAATTCAAAAAGAGAAGTTGTTCGATTCTGTTGAATGCACTAGGAACTTAGTTCCTGACAGGGGTCCAATGACCGCATACGTTTTTTTTTGTGGATGTTATTTTTGTACATAGACATTAGGAGTCGTATGTACAGTTTGTCGTATAAATAGATTGTCGTATGGACAATTTGTCAGAAACATTTTCTGTACTTGCTATTTCTGTACAAAGACATACTTAAGTGTATCCTCGTATAGAGACTAAATACTTTTTATGCGATACCAATTTCGTATAAAAACTTTTTTCGTATAAAAACATTTTCTAGTGAATGAATCATTATTCTTATGCATTTTTTAAGTAAGTGCCTAGTGTGGAGGCTAAATACTTTTTATGTAATACCGGTTTCATATGAAAACTTGTATATCTTTTGGCTATAATATATATAATTAAAAAATAATTAAAAACTAATGGCTGAAGTCAATTCCCCAAACCAGCTTAGGCAACCGTGGGGTCTCAACTGCCTAAACCCTTCGCTGGTAAAAATTTGTCTTTGGGATTCGACGTTAAACAGCCAGGTCCCCCATCCCCTGACAATATAGGTCTTGACATCATTAGATCGTGCTCTTTGTCTTTTAGATATTAATCCTTCAGTTATATATATATATATATATATATATATATATATATATATATATATATATATATATACATATATATATATATATATATATATATATATATATATATATATATATGTTATACATAACGAGCAAATATGACCATAGACGGTGCACGCCAGCCTAGGCGCCAAATTTCAAACTCTAGAAAGTGTTAGCAATGTCGAGCATTGCTACAAATTATCATCAAAGACGAGACGTATAGTATAATTATATCATGGTAAAAACCAGTTAAATTGAGGGTAAATTATAAATTTTCTAACCATATATATAGTAATAGGTTATATTTTTCCTCCTCTGTATCTGTATATTTCTGATAAAGGGTTTTAAAATCTCTCGGGTTACTTTCCTAAAAGAAGCCCCTTCACATTTGTGTCAACAAACAAAGCCTGAATATCTAATTTATTCTCTAATAACTCACAATCAGTACGAAAAAGTCGTCAATATACTCCGATAGTAATAAATATTTTCCACGTCCAATATTCTTCTAAACACGGTTTTAATTTGCATTCTGAAATTCAAAAAGATAAGGTACGGTAATACGTCATTACTTTTATATGTACATTATTTTATTCCGTTTTTTTTGGCCCGCCAAAAAAATCGATAATATTAAATTGGCCCGCCTAAGAAAATCTTTGCGAATCCCTGCTGTAGACCCTAATTCTGGAAGCTAGTTTCTCCAACTGAACAAATTAGTTTCTGAACTACAAAAGGTTGCCGAGCCCTAGCCGAGGTCTAGCTAAACTATCTGACATACCAGCATATTAATATCAGATATTTCAATAAAAATATAGATATTTTTTTGTATGTATTTGTGAAGAATTGTCTTTCGGCCTGGAGTCCGTTCACTTATATCGAATTCAATAGTCGCTCAATTGTGCCTCCGTCCTATATATATTTATATATATATATATATATATATATATATATATATATACATATATATATATATATATATATATATATATATATATGTATATATAGATATATATAGATATTAGAGGATAAGTGAGAAGGAGAAGAGAAGAGAAAAGGCGGAAAGAGAGGATTGACATAGCTCTAGCTTAATAAAAATAAGAGAAGGTTTAGATAAACAGAGTATGCATAAATAAAAAAGACCAACCAAAGCAAAAGAATACGCCAGACCATACAAATAGGTTTAGACAGATACTGTGAGATAAACAAACCTAGAAATAGTCCCAAAAATCAATATCTTTCTCCGGTTATATCTGGTCTTGTTTGGTATGGTATTGCCTTGCACAGTCTTACCAGGCCTTCTAAGGCTTTTGCTTTGTCTGGTCTTGTTTCGTTTTGCCGGTCTACTCAGGCTTTGTCTCTTATTGTCTGCCCTTGTCTGCCCTTGTCTGGTCTTCCCTCTTCTTGCCTTGACTTTGCTTGCCTTGTCTGGATTTGTGTGGTTTGTTTGGTCTTGTCTGGTCTGGTCTTGTTTGGTTTTGTCTAGTATTGTCTAGTATTGTCAGGCCTGGTCTGGCCTTGTCTTGTCTTGTCTGGTTTTGTCCGCTCTTGCCTGGTCTTTTCTGGTCTTGTTCCGTCTTGTTTCGTCTAATATTGTCTGGTCTTGCCTGGTCTTCTCTGGTTTTGTCAGATCTTGTCTGGTCTTGTTTGGAATTGCCTGGTCTTCTCTGGTCAGGTCTAGTCATGTCTGGTATTGTCTGGTCTTGTATAGTCTTGTATGACTTTGTCCGGTCTTGTCTGGACTTGTCTGGTCTTCTCTAGTCATCTACGGTCTTGTCCGGTCTTGCCTGGTCTTGTCTAGCTTTGTGTGATTTTAGTAGGGAAAGATACTTCGTTCTGGCGCCACCTCCCCCTTTGACCTTGACCTTGGGACTTCCGGTTTCGACTTCCGGTTTCCGGTTTCGACTTCCGGTTTCCGGTTTTGACTTCCGACAGCCATTTTCGGAACTTCCAGATGCGCAGGAAAATTCAAAATATAGACGCGAGGCGGGAAAATTCAAAATTAGATCCTGTTGAGACAAATGAGGTGTGAAGTTGGTTGCATATATCAACGGGGCTAAATACATGCAACTAGATAGACGGGCTAGATATATGAGACTAGACAGACGAAGCTAAATACATGAAACTAGATAGATGAGACTAAATACATGAAACTAGATAGACGAGGCTAGATACATGAGACTAGATACACGGGGCTAGATACAAGAGACTAGATACATGGGGCTAGATACTTGAGACTAGACAGGCGGGGCTAGATACATGAGAGTAGTTAGAAAGAGACTAGAGAGACTGAACTAAAATATATAAGGGATTGTTTAATTCAACTAAAATATATGTAAAATTTCTTAAACTTGTCTGTGATGTAGATCGTATTAATTATTTAATATAAATAAAAGTATTTCAGCAATTAGGTTTAATTTTGAGTGAGAAATGGAATATATTGTTTCTTTTTCAGTTTACGTAATCAGTTTAGTATTAAATGTATGAGAATGAAATAACATCCAATAATTTTTATTATAACTTCCACGATAGAAAATGTTTATGTAACCACACGCTAGATAGGACCGAGCGTCTAGCACTTATAACAATCCGGTCTCAACCCGTGTGTAAACGTGTGCAACAAATAAATTATGAAGCGCGGTTTTATTAATTTCTTGAAATTATTCCGTGTTTAATTTTATAAACGTAATAAGATTTTAATTTAAATAAAGTTTCAGTATTCGGTTAAGCATAGCCGGATGTTTGTGTATGTCAATTGTGTGTAATCAATTTCTTCGTTTTGTTTTTCGTATTTGTGTTTATTTCAATCTACTGCCCTGGCTTTGCGATAAGACGCAACCGGATGTTTGTCAGACATAACAACTTCTTATCAGCGGTGCGCGAGCGAAGAAAATAATACATTATGAAGCGTGGTCTAATCAATTTCTTGTTATTCGTTAAAATTTAATAAACATAATCACGTGAAACATCCAGCATTTCATTTATATAAATCGAGTTCAATTTTCTGGCATCCACTTTTCATCTACTTGCATCCACTTTCTATCTACTTGCATCCACTTTTCATCTACTTGCATCCACTTTTCATCTACTTGCATCCACTTTTCATCTACTTGCATCCACTGTACATCTACTTGCATCCACTTTTCATCAGGCTAAACAGGGTGTGAGGTCTATGTAACCCCACGCTAAACAGGGTGTGAGGTCTATGTGCCCCACGCTAAACAGGGTGTGAGGTCTATGTGACCCCACGCTAAACAGGGTGTGGGGTCTATGTGACCCCACGCTAAACAGGGTGTGAGGTCTATGTAACCCCACGCTTAACAGGGTGTGAGGTCTATGGTGCCCCACTTTAAAGAGGGCGTGAGGTCTATTTTTATTCAGCTTTCATCAGCTTTTAATCAGCTTTAATCCCATTGTGTTAGTTGTGTTAAAATTAGGTTAGGTTAGCATTAGGTTAGGCTACGTGAGGTTAGGAATAAAGCGCGCTTCATGCCCAACCGCACTTAGCCTAACCTAATGCTAACCTAACCTAATTTTAACACAACTAACCCAATGGGATTAAAGCTGATTCAAAGCTGATGAAAGCTGACTAAAAATAGACCTCACGCCCTCTTTAACGTGGGGCACCATAGACCTCACATCCTGTTAAGCGTGGGGTTACATAGACCTCACACCCTGTTAAGCGTGGGGTTACATAGACGTCACACCCTGTTTAGCATGGGGTCACATAGACCTCACACCCTGTTTAGCGTGGGGTCACATAGACCTCACACCCTGTTTAGCGTGGGGTCACATAGACCTCACACCCTGTTTAGCGTGGGGTTAGATAGACCTCACACCCTGTTTAGCGTGATGAAAAGTGGATGCAAGTAGATGGAAAGTGGATGCAAGTAGATGAAAAGTGGATGCAAGTAGATGAAAAGTGGATTCAATTAGATGAAAAGTGGATGCAAGTAGATAGAAAGTAGATGCAAGTAGATGAAAAATGGATGCCAGAAAATTGAACTCTGATTTATATAAATGAGATGCTGGATGTTTCACGTGAGTATGTTTATTAAATTAAAACGAATAACAAGAAATTGATTAGACCACGCTTCATAATGTATTATTTTCTCTGCTCGCGCACCGCTGATAAGAAGTTGTTATGTCTGACAAACATCCGGTTGCGTCTTATCGCAAAGCCAGGGCAGTAGATTGAAATAAACACAAATACGAAAAACAAAACGAAGGAATTGATTACACTGACATACACAAACATCCGGCTATGCTTAACCGAATACTGAAACTTTATTTAAATTAAAATCTTATTACATTTATAAAATTAAACACGGGATAATTTCAAATTAATAAGACCGCGCTTCATAATTTATTTGTTTCACATACGTTTACAGACGGGTTGAGATAGGATTGTTATCAGTGTTAGACGCTCGGTCCTATCTAGACGTGTGGTTACATAAACATTTTCTATCGTGCAAGTTGTAATAAAAATTATTGGATGTTATTTCATTCTCATACACTTAAAAGCTTCAAGTTCAAATACTAAACTGATTACGTAAACTGAAAAAGAAACAATATGTTCCATTTCTCACTCAAAATTACATCTAATTGCTGAAATACTTTTTTATATACATTAAATAATTAATACGATCTAAATCACAGACAAGTTTAAGAAATTTTACATATATTTTAGTTGAATTAAACAATCCCTTATATATTTTAGTTCAGTCTCTCTAGCCTCTTTCTAACTAGTCTCATGTATCTAGCCCCGTCTGTCTAGTCTCATGTATCTAGCCCCATGTATCTAGTCTCATGTATCTAGCCCCATGTATCTAGTCTCATGTATCTAGCCCCGTGTATCTAGTCTCATGTATCTAGCCTCGTCTATTTAGTGTCATGTATTTAGCCCCGTTGATATATGCAACCAACTTCACACCTCATTTGTCTCAACAGGATCTAATTTTGAATTTTCCCGCCTCGCGTCTATATTTTGAATTTTCCCACGCATCTGGAAGTTCCGAAAATGGCTGCCGGAAGTCAAATCCTGAAACCGGAAGTCGAAACCGGGAACCGGAAGTCGGAACCGAAAGTCTAAACCGGAAGTCGAAACAGGAAGTTCCAAGGTCAAGGTCAAGGTCAGAGGGGGAGGTGGCGCCAGAACGAAGGATCTTTCCCCACTGATTTTGTCTGGTCTTGTTTGGCGTTATCTGTTCTTGTTTGGTCTTGACTGGTCTTGTCTTTTTTTTAACATTTTTATTTGTACAAGATAAATACAGTAACAATATACCTAAATTATATTACAAATTACAAGCCAGAATAGGAAAACCTGTGGCCTGGCTTGTGGTTCATAAAATTGCTGTTACATAATCTTTATCTACTGAAAATATAATACGAAATAACAAAAAATAATAAAAATTGATTAAATTCTGTCCGTTAAAATTAAAAGGTATACATTTAGTTGATCAGTAAGATAGACCAATTGACAAGTTAAAAAATAAACATATTTTAAGTAGAAAATTTAATTTCATCAGCATGTTTTTCCCAGATAAAAATTAATCTTTGACTGGTAAAAAATATGATATGATTTGTAGAAATACTATTTGATCAGTTATTTTGGTCAGGAATAAATTCCATATTGATTCTTAAAAAAACTTAGTTATTATTGTAAAAACCTTGTAAAATTATATAATCTATCTCACCGCAACAAAAGACACTTGCGGGTATAAATCTAAGAATCAAGTGATTTGCAGACTGAGTAGTATTGTTTTTACTTGTGCAGTTAATATTATGTGCCACAATTAAAATATAATACTTATCAAACGCAAATCCATTGAATCAGATTTAAAATTTCATAAATCAAAATGTTTAACAACTGTTTAAACAATATTTTAGTGATCATCCAGTATTTTAACTTGAAATATATAATTTTATCTTGCCTGTAAATTTTGTACTATTCATTCAGTTTTATTGCTTAATTATTTTGTAAATATACATTCATGTTGTTACTGATCAATTCGTATTATTACTGATCAATTAAATTGTTGCGACATAAAAATAATAATATAAAATAAAGAGCACTGGTGGTTTATATATTGTTTTTTGTTTGCGGTAATACCTTTCTATGTGAATTTCAAGTTGGTAGGTGTATATAATATTAATTATGGATATAGTTTAATTAAGAATATATTGAAACGACCATGTGGTCTAACTGAGTGGGAGACAGAGTGTATATCCTGCTAGTTATAAGTTATAAGCATTAAATATGACGATTTGGATAAAGTCGTTGAGTGTTTGAGGTTTTTAGTGTATTAGTGTTTAAGTCTGGTGGCATGTTGGATAAAATGTATACGAGGATAAAGTAAGCCTGTATGGTGCTCCAAGTAAGATGTGGGCGAATGTCTTGGTCTTGTCTGGTCTTGTCTGGTCTTGTATGGTCTTGTCTGGTCTTGTCTGGTCTTGTCTGGTCTTGTCTGGTATTGTCTCGTCTTGTCTGGTCTTGTCTGGTATTGTCTGGTCTTGTCTGATCTCGTCTGGTTTTGTCTGGTCCTGTCTGATCTTGTCTCGTCTTGTCTGATCTTCTCTGGTGTTTTCTGGTCTTGTCTGGTCTTGTCTAGTCTTCTCTAGTCTTGTCTCATTTTGTCTGGTCTTGTCTGATCTTTTCTGGTCCTGTCTGGTCTTTTATGTTCTTTCCTGGTCTTGTCTGGTCTTGTATGATTTTGTCTGGTCTTGTCTGGTCTTGTCTAGTCCTGTCTGGTCTTGTATAGTCCTGTCAGGTTTTGTCTAGTCTTGCATGGATTTGTCTGGTATTGTCTGGTCTTGTGTGTTCTCGTTTGGACTTGTTTGTTCTTGTCTGGGCCTGTCCGGCCTTGCCTGGTCTCGTCTGCGCTTGTCTGGTCTTGTCTGGTCTTATCCGGTCTTATCCGGTCTTCTCTGGCCTTGTTTGGGTTTGTCTGGTCTTATTTGGTCTTCTTTAGCCTTGCCTGGTCTTGTCTAGCCTTGTCTGGTCTTGCCTGGTCTTGTATGGTCTTGTCTAGTTTGTCTAGACTTGTTTGGTCTTTTCTGGTCCTGTCTGGTCCAATCTAGTCTTGTCTGGTCTTATCTGGTTTTGCTAGGTTTTGACCGGTCCTGTTCGGTCATGCCTCGCTTTTTGCCTGGCTTTGTCTGGAATTATTTGTTTTCCTCATATCTGGTCTTTTCTGATCTTCTCTGGTTTTGTCTGGTATTGTCTGGTCTTGTTTGGGCTTGTCGGGTATTTTCTAATAGGGGATTGTCTGATATTGTCTGGTCTTTTCTGTTCTTTTCTCTTCTTTTATGGTCTTGTCAGGTGTTATCTGGTCTTGTCGGATTTTTTTTTCTTGTTTGGTTTTGTCTTGTTTGGTGTTGATGTAGTCTAACATGTCTTATTGAAACTTGTATAGTCTTGTGCGGCTTATTTATCTTTCCTTTCTTCTCTCTGTAAGCTTAAGCATTAGACCTGAAATGAAAAATATATATGTCTCTCCCTCACTCTCTTTATCTCTCACACACACTTATATTCGCAACCATTCATTTTTTACCACCAAACCTAAAACTTTCATACCTTACCTTTATAATTTCTGGCATTAACATATTAATACAGACTACAATAGGAAGATAAGAGTATTTAAATATTTCAAAAAGTAATCCTACGATTTTTTTTCGTTAAATCTGCGTATCCGGGCGACTATCGCTGGATTTGTAAGGGCTCGCTGTACTTGAGTGATCATATTGGGTTACAGTTGGCGTAATTAAATTAAAATCTATTGCAGAATGCGAATTGTCCTCGCTCGGAAATCCTCTCGGAACTAGTTGTGATTCCCGTGGTACCTACTGCTCATAACAAGTTCTCAAGTTAATGATATTTGAGGGTTTTAAATACATTGTTATGTCAGATTTGTATCATCAGTTTTAACAAATATGGATTTTGTAAAACAAAAAGGTTTTGTTTGTCGATTTATGTTGGATTAAAACGGAGTTTCCATATATCATGAATTAGAAAATAAATTTCAATTAATTGTAAAATTAAATTCTGTATTGAAAATTTACGATTTCTATCTGTATATATTTTTAAATCAAGCAATAATTATGAGTTGTACACGTCCAAACTGCAAATTCCATGCAAAATATTTTATATAATTCGGATGCAATTGGGAGATTTCATAACGTGCTGGTGTAAGGGTAATCTAATAGTTCTTCTCGCTTGTTACGGAGATCGTGGGCCACACGTGCCAGTTTAAATAGTTTGCGTCAATTACGCTGGGTTCATAACCCTGTGCGCTTCATAATTGGTCTAGAGTATGTGCTTTTTTCGGATATAAAATTAAATCGCGTTTCCTTTGTTATAATTTTTTTTTTACGCCGGAAATTTCCGTAGTCAAGGGAAGTTCCTTTAGAATAAGTATTCAATGTAAGAAAAAATAATTCAATTTTAATATACGTAAAAAAAATATTTTCACTACGTCTATGTTTTCTGTTTAGTGAAGAAGAAGATACAGAAATCGTTTAATAATGAAACTGCATTTGATTTACATTGGAATTTTACACATGATTTCGATACATTTAGTTTGGTTTAGTCTAACATCTTTTATGCTAAAGACAATGGAGAAGGTAATTGGTAATTACCTTAGGACAATAGTGCTGGTAAGTGCACCACTACACAACTGTCAGCATGCATACAGAGCAGGGAAATCCACGGAAACCGCCCTGTATCAGCTGACAAATGAAATAGAAGCAGCACTAAAGAGAAAGGAAGTAGCAATATGTGCCTTCTTGGATATAGAGGGAGTCTTTGACAGCACCTTGCGCGAGGCTGTCAAAGCGGCCCTCAAAAGAAAGAATATCGTTACCACTATCTCAAAGTGGATTTGAGAAATGCTGAGAACCAGAACGGCGGACGCACATGGGGGAAGAGAAACCATTAAGGTCTCCACAACTTGAGGGTGCCCACAGGGAGCTATGCTATGACCACTGATGTGGAACATGGTAGTTTATGAATTACTGGCTAGGCTGAACGACCCAGGCATCAAATGTCAAGGTTTGGCTGCTGACATAGTCATAATAACCAGAGGGAAGTTTGAAGTAATGCTCTGTGAAATCGTACAGAGAAGCCTCAAAGTAACTAGTAAATGGTGTCAAATAGTGGAACTGAGACCCAACTCGAGAAAAACCATAGTGATATCATTTACAAGAAAGAGAAAACTAAACTGCCTACAGCCCAAACTGTTATATGGGAAGACAGTAGAATACAAACAGGAGATAAGCAGATACCTTATCACACTCGGTGTGTATCACACTAGATAGCAAACTCCTATGGAATAGACACGCTGAGGCAGCGGTAAATAAAACCAAGCGCGCTGTAATGGTGTGCAGAAATCTGGCAAGAAAAACGTGAGGTTGTAACCTCACAATCCTGAATAGTTACCACGATAGTGTCTGCAATTACTTAGGGGCGGTTGCGTAGGGAAGTGGAACCAAGCGGGCCTCTATGAGAAAACAGCTTGAGACGATCTAAAGACTGGCGTGTGTGTACATCACGGGAGCGATGGGGTCGTGCCCGACAGCAGCAATGGAGTTGCTGCTGGATCTGACTCCGCTGCGCCTTGTCGTAGAGAGGGCCGCTAGATCGGCGATTGTTAGGTTCAGCACGGAAAGTATAGGCAAAGGTAAAATAATCGGGAGCAGAGACCGGAACAGCCTCACAGCCAAGATACCCTGGCTGCAAGCACCAAAAGACTAAATGGTATGCAAATATCATTTCGAGAAAATCTTCACAGCAATGTGTAGTAATGAAGCTGATTGGAGCGACGAATCCTCAGTATACCACATAGAGAAAAATGCTATCAATTTGTATACAAATAGTTCGAAGATAAATGAAGGTACTGGTGCAGGAGTGTTTGGACATCGTACAAAATACTTCGAATCCATGGGCACATTCCCAAGAATCTTCCAATCAGAGGTACACGCAATCGAAAGAAGTGCACAATCTAATCTCGACAGGAATTATCGCAAAAAACAAATTGCTATCCTGTCAGTCAAGCAGCCATCAAAGCCATTAGCTCATATACAATCAGATCCAAACTGGTGTGAAACTGTGTGGGAAAGCTAAACAAGCTTGGCAAAGAAGAATAAAGAATAAAGTAACGCTATACTGAGTACCAGGACATACTGGTATAGACGGAAACAAAGAAACCGATCACCTAGCAAGCAAGGGATACAGTAATCCTTTTATAGGGCCGGAACCTTTTTGAGGCACGAGAGTAAACACCATCCACAATAGTTTAGTTGAAGAAATAAGAGAACAATGGATGAAAACCTGGAAACAACTTCCAGAGTTGAGACAATCCAAAGTAATGATGGGATCTTTTAACAAGAAAAGAACAAAAGCTTGCCTGCAACTAAACAGGATCAAGCTTAGAATTCTGACAGCAGTCCTGACGGGATACCCCAGACTTAAAAAACATCTCTAGGCCCTAGGCTTACAGGAAGATGACAGATGCAGATTCTGTGGTTCAGCAAAGGAAACCCCCTTACATCTGCTCAAAGTTTGCGGAGCACTGCTCTGCAAGAGACAGGTGTATCTCGGGGCCCACTGCTTACACGCAGAGGAGTTGCACAGTCCTTGAATCCCACCCAGATCCTGAAATTCTTAAAGGAATCCTCCTCACTAGAGGAGGCGCTCTAAATGAGTAAGTATACCAACGCTTATAAGTCGTCACCACCATATCTACAATCTACAATTATGTGGAAGAAATTATATTTACAGATGAAACTCATTTTTCGTGGATATGTTAACAAGCAAATTTCCTGTTATTTGTGCTTGCAGCCTTTGCCTTGTAGAAGGTGCAGTTATAGTGAATGGCGAACGATACTAACATATTTTAAAAAACATGTGTTTGTGGCGAAATTTAAATGCACTTGATTCGGAAGATTTGTAGGAAAGTTTGAAGGAATGCCTGTTGACTGGCAACCAAGAAGCTTTTATTTAACTCCTGTAGATTACTCTTGCAAATTATGCAATGAAACCAGGAATACTTTATAGACATTTAAATACCATACGTGAGGCGTTTAGTATCAAATCCAGCTCAATCCATTTATATAAATATTGCAGGAGAGACAAAAAACATTTCACGCTCTGCCCATTTATGTTTTCAAAAAAATTAAATGTCATTCGGATAACCTTCAGTGTGCAATTCTAAATCTTTTTTTTTGTTTTTTGTTACTAGTATTGTATAATTATTCATAAATAATTTTCAATATTATTTCAATAATTTGGATTGAGCTGTGTTTTCAAAAATTTGAAGTTTTTTTTTCATTTTTCCTTTCACATTTCAATTAAACTTATATGGTATCTTAATTATATTCACATATTAGCCTGTAAATTATTATTGTTGAAATAATTCGTATTATGTGTTCTATTCTTAATATGTTTTTCAAAATGTATGATAATATTAACGAGAATTAAAATAAATCGAATTGTATGTGGTGCGTTAATTTTGCAGTTAATTATATTTTATATGCATTTAAATAACAAATAAAAATTTTCCTTGACATTTCTAACTGCTTATTTTTTAATTTTACTGTCCAATTTAATCACGTAATCAACGTTGTTCTTTTTCTTTTCTTTTACTGCTTTGTCTGTTACCGAATATAAAATTTCGCATGTTCAAACTAAACGAAATTTTTAAATATCAAAGCTCAGCACCCCAAATGATAACCAACTACTACATTCTACCTAAGTTTGTCTACGTCGTCTAAACTGTTAATTTTGCAATAGTGTACATAAATAATTCAATATTTATTTTACCGGAGAATTCACCAAAACAAATATTAATTTTTGTATTAAATTTTGCTGTTGTTGCATAAACCTAACTGACTTTGTAACTTGATTATATATTCATAGGAATTCAATAACACTTTGTAAAAAAGTTGAATTTAAATGGTTTTAAATGGTTCAATTCAATTTCATACTAAAAAAATATTTTGTTAAATATATAATGTCATTTGAATCTGAATACTTTAAAATTTTAAATCTTTACAAATAAAGCCCTTTTACATTTTGTAAAAATTAATGCAAACTTTTTTCTTTTAATAAATCCTAATACTAATTACATTTTCTTCTGTTCCAGGCGCTGTCACTGAAAGTAAGTTCACATCCAATCTAACTTTTAAAAGTCCGCCTGTTCTCCGTAAGTCGCTTTAATATTAACACGCTCGGATGTCACACCCGATGAACGTGGTGTATGTCTGAAAGCTTTAACTAATCATATATATATATATATATATATATATATATATATATATATATATATAAATATATATATATATATATATATATATATATACTTTGAATAGCAACAAATTTTATCAAACTAGTATGATCTTTACTGTCAAAACTTGGTCCCGCTGTGTAGTTTTGTCTGTCTCGAATTGTTAGGTTTTTTGGTCTTTTCTCTTTAGTCTTGTTTGTCTAGAATTGTCAGTCTGGTCTTGCATGTCTAGTCATGTCTGTTTAGTATTGTCTGTCTAGTTTTGTCTGTCTACTATTGTTTGTCTATTCCAGTCTATCTACTCGTTTCTTTATAGAGTTAATGAAAGCACGAAAAAACAAGAAATACAAAGTTGGTGGATCTCAAGACAATGAATTTGTCCAGTTCCGGCAGTGGCAAGTAGGTTTTTATCTCGATGCCCATCCTGTACAGTCAAATAATCATGCCTGAGAAGGTCTTGCACGCTAACTTGGTTCTCTTCTCGAAACCGGGCTCGCACTCTCTATACTTCGCTGGTAAGTAGTAGCACAAGGAGATGTAGACCTACATACCCTTGGTAAGTCCAATAGATATATAACCGCTGCCTATACTCTTTGTTTTCGTTCAGAACCGCTGTCTCCCGTTTTCTAATCCCTAGTCCGGTGTATATATGTCGACAATGTCCTCCATGCTTAATCCCTTGTAGCATGTCCGAAGGAAACAGGATTTGATAACCCTATTAGTCAGCCTTTTATTTCTCGTCTTCTCTGTGTAGATTTGTCTGCCAATTCTTGTAAGTCTAGTCTTACCTGCCTAGACTTGTGTATTTAGTTTTCTCAACACAGTGGTCTCTGTCTAATCATGTTTGCATAGATTGGCTTGTCCTAGTTCTGTCTGTCTAGTAAATAAACAAGTTTCGCATGTATATCTTGTCCGTCTTGTCTATCCCATCCGTCACTTCCGTTTTGTTTTACTCATCCCTCTCATTGGGTATGTCTCGTCGGGTATATTTCGTCTGCCTCGTCTGCCTCGTATGTCTCGCCTGCCTCGCCAGTCTCGTCTGTCCCATCTATACTAATTGTCCTGTCGGTCCCTAGTCCGTCTGGTCTTGTCCGTCTGGTCCTGACCGTCTGGTCTTGTTCGTTTGGTCTTGTCCGTCTGGTATATTCGATCCCCTCTTGTGCGTTTGAACTTGTTCGTCTGGTCTTGTCCGTCTGGTCCTGTCCGTTTAGTCTTGTCCGCCTGCTCTTGTCCGTCTGGCCTTGTCTGTCTGTTCTTTTCCATCTAATGTTGCCCGTTTGGTCTTGTTTGTCTCAATTATCCGTCTTGTCTTGTCTCTCTGGTCTTGTTCCTCTGGTCTTATCTCTCTGGTCTTGTCAGTCTTATGTTTTCTCTCTGGTCTTGCCTATCTGATCTTGTCTGTTTAGTCTTGTGTTTCTAGTCTTGTTTATCTAGTCTTGTCTATCTGGTGTTGTCTCTCTAGTCTCGTTTAGGTAGTCTTATCTATATAGTTTTACTTTACAAAAATTTACTCATTACCATTAATCTAAATTAGGTAAATATTGAACCCCAGCTGTTGCCCACTGACCCTCAATATTAGTTCAAGAGTTTCTTTACTTAGATTTACCTTCCTTAAGAATGCACTTAGACTGACTTGACCCTTCAGAGTTACATCCTGCAGCTTAAGAAACGCTTGTAGAATAAATTGATTAGTTAGTGGAGGATTTGAAAAAGGTTCTTGTAACGGACAAGGGAAAAGAGTAGTCAGGGTATTGGGCTGATTACGGGGCAGAAAGGGTGGAAGATATTAATACGGTAATTGTAGGTTCGCTTTCTGTCCGTCTTCCCCGAACAAAGTCGTTTAGAAATTAAAATGGGAATCGAGTTAGAGTTAGCAAAGTGTGAGGAAGATGAAAGAGACCTTGAATCTTGAGCTAATACTAGATGAAAATAAACGTTTCTTTAAGATTTGTTTATATTAACTTGGCACTAATGTGTCCTGACCTGACATGTGTCCTGCAGAATTTACCTAGTTTTCATATTATGGGTATGTCTTGCGTGTTAAGACTTGTTTGTGTTTTTTTTATGTTTAGGCTTGTTTGTCTAGTCTTGTCTATCTAGATTTCCGTGCTGATTCTAGCTTGAGCAGCCTTGCCAGAATAGCCTTGTCTCTCCAGCTTTGTTTGGTTAGTTTTGTTTGTGTAGTCCTGTGTCACCAGCTTGTTTGACTGTCTAGACATGTCTGTCTACATGTCTGGCTATAGTTCGATATAGTTTCGTGGGTATTGTCTTGTATATGAAGTCGTGTTTATTTCGTGTCTATTTAGCCTTATGTCTTGCCATGTAGATTTGCCTTTCTAGCATTTTCTTCTCTGTCTATTTTCGGATGTAGTTATTTTTTTGGTGTAGTGTTTTTCATCAAGTCTTATTATTTTAGTGCTGCCTACGCAATTCTTGTCTGTATAGTATTCTCTGCCAGCCCTCGTCTGTTTATTAATTATTGTCGTGCCTTGTCGTTCTAGGCTTTTTCTATCTAATCTTATCAGCTTTCTGTTTGGTAGTTTATTGTCCCTGAATTGAAAAGTTCAACAGTCAAAGTTTTTATATACAATTGGGTTGTTGAAAAAAAAATAATCGATTTTTTTATGTATTTTAAAACCTTATTATAAATAATTTGGATGTGCGATGCGAGACAGTTAAAAAAAATTGTTGAATTAATTATAAACAATTTAAAGTGATAAAATTTTGAAAATAATCACGTGACTCCAAACGCGCAAAAATTTGTTGAGTTCTTTTTATAGTACCTACTCCTAAACGATGGTACGAAACAAGCACGATAATTTTTAATATTTGACTTTTAATATTTGACATATTTGACATGTTTACTACAACTTCTGTATCAACAAAGTCAGGAGCGGGTAGAAATTACATATTTTACGTCACAACGGTACCGATGCGTTTTCGGTACCGAGTTTAAAAATATATTTTCAATTTGTTATAACTTTTTAATTACAACGAAAAAACTAAAACAATAAAGAGTTTTGTCATAAAACTTATATATGAACTTTCGATTTATGACGAACAAAAAATTGATCCAAATACCCAATTCTAGAGAAATATATAGTTTAATTATAAGTTTAGGATTCCGTTTCTATTTATTATTAGATTTTAAGAAATAATATTTCAGAAATAAGTTTATATTGCTTATTGAAAACTTATTAATATGATTTATATGTAAATTAGTGGCGAAGACTTAGCATAGATCGATTAAATAATCGCAATATTTCCTTTGAACGCCATACACAACCAAAATCTGCTGCAACCATGCAAAGTTCGTCCCAAGGATGTAATTAAAACATCGTTTGGTGAGAGCCAAATTAAGCTGGAGACTTGTAATCCGTTGGCGAGTTGGCAAATTGACGAATTGTCCATAGCGGGAGAGGACGCACTGGGACCAAATCTAACCACCAATGTACATATTAATCCCTTTGATAAGTATCGGATCCTTTGATCGTAATTTTAATGATGAAAATTGAACAATAACAACAACAAATAAAACTTTTTAGACCGTATTATATATTGCTTAAATTATTATAGGTAAAATTGAAACTTCTCAATTTAATATTTGCAGCAATTTTGAAGCAAAAGGGAAGAAATTTTAATAGAGAATTATGTTAAAGGTGGAATGGCGTGTTACAAAAGGTAATTACATGCCTCAGCTCGAGGTGGTAATGAAACGATAATACATTTGTTTGCAATTCGAAATAAGAATATTCGCGATTGTTCGCGGAATAATTGCGGTCTGCAATTGGCTGCTTCGCTTAAATAATGTAATAAGAAATTTTGTCTGTAATTCTCTACTATGATATTCCACCTTCAAAAGCTATTCCATCCACAACTATCCCATTCACAACAATAATTCCTTCCAACAAAATACGATAACTATGTACTCAAAAATCAAAAATAATAATATTATCCACCTTAGAACAGCTTAACTAATTAAATCAAGGGAGGAACACGGAAATCTTTTGTTACTCTATCGCACAGGGCGCACGAGATGCATTGTGTGAGCCTATCGCTACGCCAAAGCAAGTTACGAGAAAGGTCTAGACCTAATATATCAGGGGCTGTAGGCCAAAGGTTTATGTACTAGTAAAGTAACACAAGATAGATATAATTTGTGTAACCTCACTCCTAAGGTAAAACGAGAAAACTCACATTTGTTTGTGAGTTCTTCTTCAAATTCCTCGTCGCCGGAATCGTATATCATGTCGTATATCATTTGTAGTATACGATACTACAAATAGTCCAGTGACGAGGAATTTGAAGAAGAACTCACGAACAAATGTGAGTTTTCTCGTTTTACCTAAGGAGTGGGGTTACACAAATTATATAATTATCTTGTGGTACTTTACTAGTATATAAACCTTTGGCCTTCAGCCCCTGACATATTAGGTCTTGACCTTTCTCGTTACTTGCTTTGACGTAGCGAAAGGCTCAGACAATGCATCTCGAGCGCCGTGTGCTAAAGAGTAACAGAAGATTTCCGTGTTCCTCCCTTGATTTAATTAGTTAAGCTGCCCCAAGGTGGATGTTATTATTATTTTTGATTTTTGAGTAGGCTTCTCCTATGTGACTATATAAGTCGTTTCCAATTTGAACACTATGTACTAGTTTAAGTACGTACTAATTAAGAATCTTGGGATATTGAGATGGCTTTTAATAGTAACATTTATCTATAAGATTCATTTGGTATGGCCTATGAAAATAATAACAAAACTATAATCATCTGTATTCTTCTTTATTATTTATAATATTGATTGATATCTTTCCAGAAACTCATTCCAGAAACTCATTCCAGAATGATGTTCGATTGTTAATTGTTGATCCCTTAGGACACTTATTAATATATAGTTTGACCTCATTTCCAGTTCAATAATAGCAACGACTAATTGGGTCCTCTTGTAATACCATCATTTATTTCATGCAGATAAAATAACCAATAAAAAATATATGTATTTTCATAAAACTTTATCAAATCTGTATATTCAATACATATTTGGAGTTTGACTAAATTTACAAAGAAAACTAAAAAAAGTCGATACTTATACAATTAAGAACAATTTATTTTTTCAATGTTTATAAAGCATACAATGTAATCATTAATGAATTAAACATATAAGACTATGTGGCCAAGACACACAATAGTGAACAGACAAGATACTAGATACAAAGACTAGACACATGAAATAATCAAGAATAAACAGATATGGCCCTCAGACTACATATAAAAACTCGAACAGAGTAGACAGGCAAAAAAAATTGGACAAGACTAGACAGACAAGACCAGACAAAATTGGCAAGACACGCAGACAAGACTAGAAAGACACTAGATTAGATAGACACTAAACATAGATTAGTTTGGACGGATAAGATTAGACGTACGTATGATATGTGTCACTCATTGTAAAAGAGAATTATCTCCATGAAACTGAATTTTTAAAAACGAGCTTTTTGCGAATTAAAGTGTAGGCAAAAATATATAGGCATTCTTCTTCTTCTTCTTTCGAATAGGCCTACTTTGGACCACGCTTGTTCAACTGTTGGGCTTTGATCTTTGCCCAGTATTGTCGCATCTTCTGCCGGTGTAACTCCTTTCTCTCTTCTGTCCACGGGGTACCTTTTCTTCGAGGTTTTTCCTGAAATCCACGGACTTCCTTTAGGGTGCGTCTCACAGACTGTCAGTTTTTGAGATCTGTTATTCCCAGTTCTTTAATATCCTTCTCGGTCTCTGTCAACCAAGTGGTACGAAGCTTCTTGTTTTGCCAGAAGGTGAACAGACAGTTGGTTAGTCGGTTTGAAGGTAATCTTGCAATGTGGTCATAGAAAGCTACCCTTCTTTTCCTTGCACAGTCAGAGAGCATATCAATATGTTCGTGGAGCTCAGAGTTATGCCGTCTTCGGAATTCGTCATCTTCCTTTACCGGGCCTAGGATCTTCCTGAGGATTCTCCTCTCTCTGACTTCCAATTTCTCTATAAGACCTCTTCGGTTCAAGGAAAGACACTCCATGGTATATAAGGCTACTGGTCGTAAGACTGATTTGTAGTGCTTAAGTTTCAAGTTGCGTGACAGGCATTTCTTATTGTAAGTGTTCTTAGTCAGCCGATAGGCTAGTTCTAACTTGCTGACTCTCTTGGATGGTGATGCTCTTTGTGATAAGTTGGGTTCAATCCATTCGCCGATATACTTAAATTTCTCAGTCCTCTCGATGTTTCCCTGTTCTAATAACATCTCTCTGTTTGCTTCTCTAATGTTGGTGAAGAATTCTGTTTTCTCCAGCGACACTTGAAGAGCCACTTTGGAAGCCTGTTTTCTGAGTCAGTTTATCTGCTTTGTTGCCATCTCAAGAGAATCAGCAAACAGTGCCATGTCATCTGCAAAGGCCAGGCAATCTACAACCAGTCCATCGTTCTTACGTCCCAGGTAGATACCACTCTGAGCCAAAAAACCCAAATTTTTCAGTTCCTTGCGCCATTCTCTCATAACCTTTTTAAGGACAAAGTTGAAGAGAAGTGGGGAAAGTCCATTTCCTTGTCTCACTCCAGTTTTTATTTCGAAGCTTTCTGAAATCTCGCCTCTAAATTTAACCTTGGAATGGGTGTTGGTCAAAGCTTCTAGGATTAGTCTGCGGGTTTTGTTGTCTAGTGCTAGTTCCTGGAGTACTTTGTTAAGCGTTTCTCTATCGATGGAATCGTAGGCCTTCCTAAAATCAACAAAGGTGACGACCACCTTGCGGTTTCTCATCTTGGAGTATGCAAGTACAGTTTTAAGGTTGAGGATCTGTTCAACACAGAATCGGGTTTTCCTGAAGCCCCCCTGGTATTCTCCCAGTTGACTATCCAACAGATTTTCTGCCCTTGTTTGTAACGCCTTCGAGAGAATCTTGCATGTCACCGGGACGAGAGAAATTCCACGGTAGTTGTTTAGATCCGTGAAATCTCCCTTTTTGTGTAGCGGATGGATCAGCGCAGATTTCCAATCGGGTGGAAATTTCTCTGTATCCCAGATGTCCTGGATGATCTCGGTTAGCTTGCGCACGGCATTGTTTCCAGTACCTTTCCACAGTTCAGCAACGATAGAGTCCTCTCCAGCTGCCTTATTATTCTTAAGAAGTTGAATGATCTGGCCAACTTCTTCCAATCAAAGGGGAAGCGAGTCCGGGTTTGTTGTGCTTTGTTTATAGTCGAAGTCTTCGCTGGGTGGGTCACATTTCAGTAGATTTTAAAAGTACTTAGCCAAAAGGTGGCAGTTGTCCTTGTCGTTATAAGCCAGTTTGCCTTGTGAGTCTCTGAAGTGGAGGCTTGGCGGAGCGTATTTTCTGAGTACCTGCTTAAAGGTTCCAAAGAAATCTCTGGAATTATTCTTAGCAAAGCTCACTTCGATTTGGGTTAGTTGGTTTTGTGTGAAGGTTAGTTTTGTTCCTCGAATTATCTTGGCTGTAACCTTTCTTTGTTCCAAAAATTTAAGCCAATTTTCCTTGGTCTTTTTAGAATTCCACTTCAGCCAGGCTATCTGTCTTTGGGCTATTGCATTGTCACAGTCTTCAGTCCACCACGGATTCTTCCTTCTTCTAGCGAGAGGGGCGAGTTCATTGGCCGCCTTGACAAGAGTCTCCTTCAGTTGGTCCTAGTTGTTTAGTTCTGTGTTGTTCAGTCTCTAACTTAGTTCTTGATTTTTCTTGAGTCGCTCGACGTCAAATCTTACCATTTTGGAAGTTCTGTGTGATCTAGTGTTTCTAGGCTGGAGTCTTATTTTGATCTTACAGAGGTAGTGGTCTGAGTCCAGATTGGCGCTTCTTAGTACCTTCACGTTTTGTATTTCCTTTTGAGATGTGCGTGAAATTATATAGGCATTCATTCAATGTTTTCTCTTTTTTATTGTTTAATACAAATCAAAGATATAATAATTAGAAGTAACGTAGAAAATCAAAATAAAACTAATTTATTAATTGAACTTTTTTTTGGAGTTACATCACTCTTATAGTGACATGTGTATAGTGTTTCAATCATATGTAATTTCGTTATCAGATTTGGAATATCTATGGGCAGATTTTGGTAGTAATGGTGGTAATTTGGCGGAATGTATGGTAGAATATCATAATATCTAAGATCAAGAATATCTTTCTTCTTTTCGTTAGTAACTAGTCGTTAGATGGATAGAGTGGGTTTTATCGAATATTGTATTACAAGTACAAGTACAAGTGTACAAGTGTGCCGGTTGTTCTTGAATTTTTGTATAAATCTACTTTATATAAGGGTGTGTCGGGATTTTGTGTTTCTTTAAATTGAAAATGTAAAGGATAATTCCTCTCAAATCTCAGCCATCTAATATTTAGCCAAATAAAGTCGTAACCGCAAGTTGTTTTTATCTATCTGCAATAGAATTTTCTAAGAAAATGGTACTTAAAAGTTAGGCGTTTTTCATTTCAGTAACAAAATAAGTTTTTTTTGCGTTTAGCTGTTTTTATAATAGCGACACGTTGGTATGCGCTATAAATTTTCTACGGCGGCGACTAGCACTCTCTATTATTCCAAATTCCCCATTATTTGGAAGATAAGAATGTCCGGATACCATGAACTTGTAATCTAGTGTTGGGGTTTTGTACAAGCTTCAAGAGGAAAAAAATTGTCTTAATATTTAGGTTTTTTCTAGTGCAAGAACCGGAATATATAATGGCATGCTTTTCTAAAGCCGCCAGGGTTTTTAAGTGCTTAAGAAGAAATGCTGATCGCGACGCGAATGGTGCTATCTGGAGCGCCGATTTTTTCCACACAAAACTGTCATTTCAAATTTTCGAGTCTTCGCCGAAAATTTTGAGAAAAATGCGAAAAACCTAAAAAAAAATATCGCAAAAAACGATCTTCTTTGACATTGTATTTCGAGACGACCGTTGAACTGAACGCCTTCCCGTTTGCGGGTCCGGTTTGGTAGGTTCTTTCTCTCTGGGTCTTCGAAGAGGCACGGCGACTTTTTGCAAAAATGGCCGTGCGGTAAACGTTTTTGCAAAACCTGACGTTATCGGTTGCCGAACCGGAAGTGCGTGGAATGTTGCAATTTCTTCTAAACCGTTCGATGGAGGCCGACGGTATCTTGCGTACGATGTGCCGATTTGCCGATTCGCAGAAACCACGAGGTCGCCACGGCCGATAGTAGAAAACCGGTACAAAAGTACAAATGACACAGCTTTCTGCCCTACAGTGGCAGACTGAGAACAGACTGGGCGCTGCCACAGGCTATTAAAAGTTGCAAATAGTTCGCAACTGGAAAAGTTATTGCAAAAATCGAAATTGAGAATTTCATCGCATTTTGAGTCCTAGCTAAGAGGCGCAAGCGAATTTTTCAGAAATTTTTAAACGGTGTCCTTCCGGCGGAAATTACCTACATTCTAAAACTAAGTTTGCACGTTTCACTTGCACGGTGCGCCCCCCCCAGAGCCCTGATAATCGTTGCCCGACGATTTATAAATCGTCTCGTCTTGTCAATAAGACTCACAAGGCAAACTGGCTTATAACGACAAGGACAACTGCCACCTTTTGGCTAAGTACTTTTAAAATCTACTGAAATGTGACCCACCCAGCGAAGACTTCGACTATAAACAAAGCACAACAAACCCGGACTCGCTTCCCCTTTGATTGGAAGAAGTTGGCCAGATCATTCAACTTCTTAAGAATAATAAGGCAGCTGGAGAGGACTCTATCGTTGCTGAACTGTGGAAAGGTACTGGAAACAATGCCGTGCGCAAGCTAACCGAGATCATCCAGGACATCTGGGATACAGAGAAATTTCCACCCGATTGGAAATCTGCGCTGATCCATCCGCTACACAAAAAGGGAGATTTCACGGATCTAAACAACTACCGTGGAATTTCTCTCGTCCCGGTGACATGCAAGATTCTCTCGAAGGCGTTACAAACAAGGGCAGAAAATCTGTTGGATAGTCAACTGGGAGAATACCAGGGGGGCTTCAGGAAAACCCGATTCTGTGTTGAACAGATCCTCAACCTTAAAACTGTACTTGCATACTCCAAGATGAGAAACCGCAAGGTGGTCGTCACCTTTGTTGATTTTAGGAAGGCCTACGATTCCATCGATAGAGAAACGCTTAACAAAGTACTCCAGGAACTAGCACTAGACAACAAAACCCGCAGACTAATCCTGATCGCGACGCGAATGGTGCTATCTGGAGCGCCGATTTTTTCCACACAAAACTGTCATTTCAAATTTTCGAGTCTTCGCCGAAAATTTTGAGAAAAATGCGAAAAACCTAAAAAAAAATATCGCAAAAAACGATCTTCTTTGACATTGTATTTCGAGACGACCGTTGAACTGAACGCCTTCCCGTTTGCGGGTCCGGTTTGGTAGGTTCTTTCTCTCTGGGTCTTCGAAGAGGCACGGCGACTTTTTGCAAAAATGGCCGTGCGGTAAACGTTTTTGCAAAACCTGACGTTATCGGTTGCCGAACCGGAAGTGCGTGGAATGTTGCAATTTCTTCTAAACCGTTCGATGGAGGCCGACGGTATCTTGCGTACGATGTGCCGATTTGCCGATTCGCAGAAACCACGAGGTCGCCACGGCCGATAGTAGAAAACCGGTACAAAAGTACAAATGACACAGCTTTCTGCCCTACAGTGGCAGACTGAGAACAGACTGGGCGCTGCCACAGGCTATTAAAAGTTGCAAATAGTTCGCAACTGGAAAAGTTATTGCAAAAATCGAAATTGAGAATTTCATCGCATTTTGAGTCCTAGCTAAGAGGCGCAAGCGAATTTTTCAGAAATTTTTAAACGGTGTCCTTCCGGCGGAAATTACCTACATTCTAAAACTAAGTTTGCACGTTTCACTTGCACGGTGCGCCCCCCCCAGAGCCCTGATAATCGTTGCCCGACGATTTATAAATCGTCGGGAATTAATATAAATTAATAGATTCTACAGCATGTGGGTTATTACTAATTCTCTGAACACATTTGCAGAGAATTAGTAATTCTATGATATCCCTCAGTTATTTTTACAAAATATTTTATCTGGCGGGGACCGCCGCCTCTCAAAGGCAACGCAGCACAGAAGGCAAGACATTCAAATAACTATATTTTGAAAACTGCAACAGATGTATTCAAAAATCTTTCAATTCTCGATAGCGCATACATTTATCTATCGAAATTTTCATTTTGGAATTTTCGTGGCCGATAGCCTTGACAAAGATATTTGTGTTGAAACTCTTCAAGCATTTTTTCTGTCCGACTTTCTGTACTTTTTCTACATGCCGAACATGTATTTTACACTGTTCGATAGAGCAGATTTTCTTCTAAAAACCGTTTTTGCCCAGGAACTTTTTTTGCAAACCTCCAACCACGTTGTCCATTTAAGCCCATGTAAATTGAAATTCGAAATTCAGAGAAGGGGTACCTTGAATTTATTTTTGCATTTTTTATTTTTTTTTGTGACTAAACCAAACGTTTTTACAAAATTTGCAAAAATACCTTTTTGTAGACACAGACGTCCTACATAAGGATATCCCGGTTATGATCCTCTATTTTGAGGCGTTGACGAGATATTTGCAAAAAAGCTCTGAAGACAAAATAATTTTCCACGCCGTCCCCATTGGACGGGGAGCGTTCAAATTTTGTCAGCTGATACTTCTGGTGGATACTAACATGCAGTAAAAGTTTCATTGAAATCCTTAAAGGCTTAATAATTTTTTTCGTAATTTTTGAATATCTTTAAATTTTCGTCTTCGGTTTTGATCGAGCAGAATTTCATCCAAAAATTGACATTTTCATCTTTCCTAAGCGAACAGTTTTTTGCAGAATAAATTAATTTAAAAACCCCTTACCGCGTTCTCCATTTAACCATGTAAGCCATGTAAATTGAAAAACGAAATTTAGAGAAAAAAATTTATATTTTTACACTTGTGACTAAAACGGAACAATTTTTCAAAATTTGCAAGAATACTTTTTGTAGACACCGATGTCCTACATACGGAGATCCCGTATATCATAATTTTCTATTTTGAGGCGTTGACGAGATATTTGCAAAAAATCCTCATAAGCAAAAATAAATCCCCACACTGCCTCCATTGGAGGCGGAACGTTCAAATTTAGCCATTCAATTTTTAGCGGGTACTTCATGTGGCCACCTACATTCAGTAAGTTTCATTGAAATCCGTGAAGCGTTAATACACATTTTGTCAATTTTTGGATATTTTGAAATTATCGTATTTGGTATTGGTTCCAATTTATGAGTGACATGTCTGGATCTGTTAAAAAAAATATTTTAATAAGTTTCACACTACTTGGAAGCATAAAATTTTACAAATATGTAGAGAAAGGATCATTCTATCAAGTCCTTTTATGAATTTTGCAAAATATGTTATCTGGCGGCGACCGCCGCCCCTCAAACTCTAAGCGACACACAATGTAAGACATTTTTCACACATGCACAACCCAGGTGGCACTAAAAGCGTCACAAAAGTCTCACATGCTTCAAATCTGCTTGAACCACATACTCATGAAAATTCATGTGACAGGCACTTCAAGATTATTATTATTTGTTTGTTACTATTATATATATATATATATATATATATATATATATATATTTATATATATATATATATATATATATATATATATATATATATATATTGTTGTTACCATTACAACTATTCCATCTACAACAATCGTTTCACCCTCATATTTCCCTGGTGATGGTAACAGAATACCACCCATGGAGGTACAAAGGCTGGCACTGTATTAGGAGAAGGCTACCATTCATCTTGGGATGTGACGCGAACGCCCACAACGAGATGTGGGGTAGCACGGACACTAATAAAAGAGGTGAGTACCTTTTAGAATACCTCATTAAAGAGAACTTAATTGTTGATAACGTCGCGAACACACCAACTATTATCACTATGGCCAGAAATGAGGTACTGGATATTAGGGTAGGTAGCGCTAACGTAAGTAAACTAATTAAAAAGTGGAGAGTTTCAAGTGAACCCTCAATGTCAGATCATAGGATCATAGAGTTTAAGATGGAAGGAGCGAGTGAGAAAAACATTAAGAGCAAGAGTACGTAGGCTTTTCAACAAAGTCAAGCAATACGGAAATTGGCTAGAATAATCCGAGGTGCTTACCACCCACAACAAAGAGATCAGAAGGACAAAAAGAAAAACTTTAGGACCTTCTGTGAGAACATAGAATCCACCCCGGTGGCAGCTAGACTGCACACAGCACTAGCGATGGATAGAGTGGAAATGACAACGATTCGCAAGAGACCGGATGGGACCTTGACCGAGGATAAAGAGCAAAGAGCTCTCCTCCTACTAGAAACCCATTTTCCGGGATGTAGAGGATACAGGAAACGCTCGGCCTTCATGCAACCATGGAAATCAAGTCGGGCTGACTCGAGGAGGGCAGCGTTCATCTGTACGGAAAACTGAATCAGATGGGCTATCGGCACTTCTCAGCCTTTTAAGACCCCAGGTGTAGTTCCTACCTTCTAGTGGACTAGTCCTTACCTTCCTACTAAAGGGAGAGAGAGAACTAATGATGTATCCTCTAAATATCTTTAGAAGTAGTTTAACGCTCGGATATATACCGGAGCTATGGAGAAGGGCTAAGCTTGTATTCATACCGAAGGTCGGGAAGAAAGACACCACTTAACCGAAGTTATTTAGACCCATTAGTCTAACATCTTTTATGTTAACGACAATGGAGAAGGTAATTGATAATTAGCTTAGGACTTAGCTGATAAGGGATAACATAATTAGCTTAGGATTAGCTGATAATTATAGTGGTGGTAGGTACACCACTACACAGCAGTCAGCATGCATACAGAGAAGGGAAATCCACAGAAAGCGTCCTGTGTCAGCTGAGAAATGAAATAGAATCAGCACTAGAAGCAAAGGAAGTAGCTATATGTGCCTTCTTGGATATAGAGGGAGCTCTTGACAACACCTCACACGAGGCTGTCAAAGGCTGTGAAAATGTTCAAGTGTGAGGCCTGAAAGTAACTAGTAGATGGTGTCAAACAGTTGGACTGATACTCAACCCGAGCTAAACCACGGTGATACCATTTACTAGAAAAAAAAAACTAAACTGCCTACAGCCCATACTATTAGATCGGATGACAGTAGAATACAAACAGGAGATAGAGTATCTGGGTCAGACAAGATAGTAATACTAGATAGCAAACTCCTATGGAATAGACACGCTGAGGCAGCGGCAGGTAAAGCCAAACGCGCCCTAACGGTGTCCAGAAATTTGGCAGGAAAAACCTAGGGTTGTAACCCCACAATCCTGCGATGGATGTACACCATGATAGTGAGACTTGCAATCAATTATGGGGCAGTTACGTGGGGAAGTAGAACCAAGCTGGCCTCTATGAGGAAACAGCTTGAGAAGATTCAAAGACTCTCCTGTGTCTGTTTCACGAGGGCGATGGGGTCGTGTCCGACAGCAGCAATGGAGCTGCTGCTGGATCTGACTTCGTGGCGGAAGGGGCCGCCAGATCGGCGATTGTAAGGTTCAGCAAGGAAGGAATGGACAGAGGTAAAATAATCGGAAGCAGAAACCGAAACAGCCTGGCTGCCAAGATCCCCTGGCTGGATGTACCAAAAGGCGAAATGGTATACAAGTACCACTTCGAGAAAAACAACACATCAGATAGTAGTAAAGCCGATTGGAGCGATGAATCCTCAGCATACCACATAGAACAAAATGCTATCAAGTGGTATACAGATGGTTTTGAAGACAAAGGAAGGTACTTGTGCAGGTGTGTTTGGGAATCGTACCAAGTACTTCGGATCCATGGGAACATCCCCAAGTATCTTTCAAGAAGAGGTACACGCAATCGAAAGATGTGCACAGTTTAACCTCGACAGGAATTATCGCAAAAAACGAATTGCTATCCTGTCAGACAGCTAAGCAGTCATTAAGGCTATTAGCTCATACACCATTAGATCCAAACTGGTATGGGACTGTGCTGGGGAAGCTAAACAAGCTTGGCGAATATAATAAAGTAACACTAAAGTTGGTACCAGGACCCACTGGTACATACGGAAACCCAGAAGCCAATCACCTAGCAAACAAGGGATCCAGTTGCCCCTTTATAGATCCGAAACCCTTTTACGACATGAGTGTGAACACCATCCACAAAAGTTTAGATGAAGAAACAAGAGAACAATGGATGAAAACCTGGAAATAATTTCCAGGGCTAAGGCAGTCCAAAGTGATGCTGGGATCTTTTAACCAGAAGAGAACAAAAACTTGCCTGAAATTAAGCAGGAACGAGCTTAGAATTCTGACAGGAGTCCTGACGGGACACTGTAGGCCTAGAGGTGGACGACGGATGCAGATTATGTCGCTCAGCAGAGGAAAACCCCATACATCTGCTCAAAGACTGCGTAGCATTACTCCGCAAGAGACACATGTACCTCGGGGCTCACTGCTTGAACACAGATGAGCTACAGGCCTTGAATCGCACCCAGATCATGATGTTCCTAACGGAATCAGGATTAGAGGAGGCGCTTTAAATGTGTAAGTACACCAACGCTTGGAGGAGGAGGGTGGGGTACAATAGATCTATAAAGGTGGCAGTAAAAGCGAACTTTTTTCCTTCACTTCAGTTTTGGACAGATTGAAGGACATATTCAACAATTGGACTTCCTATAATCGAATTCAAATTCAATTATCTCGACAACAAATCGATAAATTCGGAAATTTTTTACCGTTTAGTATTTAGGGCAAAAAGGGCTTTTAAATGAGGTATAACTTACCCCACCGTGCCATTTGAAATTATAGGGGTTAACGTCCCAGCGCGAAGAGGTTAAGTGATTTGGCTACAATTTTTTTTGTAAAAAGTTGAAGTCACAAACAAAGTTGACGTGTCCGAGTCTTTTTTGAAAATTAATCGGTAACTATCCGAAATCCCTCTGTTTCGTTTTTAATGGCCCACCTAGTATAAAAATATCTATAATATATATAAATAAGAGTTTAAAATAATGAAATGTTAAATATAATAGTTTCATTCAAGATTTATTTCTTTTCACAAAGTTTAATGGGTTGGATTATTTCATTTTCATCTCAAACTCAAACATAAGAAATGTACATATTACAATGGATTTACATTCCGCAAAAAGTCAGAAGGTCATCCTTAATCAAAATTCCCAACAATGCATTTTGTCGAAGTAATATAAAGATATAAACAACTATACATGTAAGATTTTATTCTAAGCTTTTCTAATCTATAATGTTTAATCTTGTCTGACTAGTCCTGTTTCTCTAGAATTGTCTGTCTAGTCTTCTCTATCTAGTCCTGTCCGTATTGAAAAAAAAAATTGACCGAAAAAAAATTATATTTTTATAGTTACTAGTACATGCGCATCGCATTTTTTTGGACGCAAGAGTTGTTCTAGATGGAATAGCTGAATAGGGTGGAAAAGTTGATGAGGGTGAAACGATTGTTGTAGATGGAATAGTTGTAATCGTAACAACAATATATATATATATATATATATATATATATATATATATATATATATATATATATATATATATATATATATATATATATATATATATATATATATTGTTGTTACCATATACCATATTACCATATATATATATATATATATATATATATATATCCCGATACCTCATTTAAAAGCCCTTTTTGCCCTAAATACTAAACGGTAAACATTTTCCGAATTTATCGATTTGTTGTCGAGATTATTGAATTTTAAATGAAGGCGTCCTTCGATTATAGGAAGTCCAATTGTTGAATATGTCCTTCAATCTGTCCAAAACTGAAGTGAAGGAAAAAAGGTCGCTTTTACTGCGACCTTTATAGATCTATTGTACCCCACCC
This sequence comes from Phosphuga atrata, assembly GCA_944588485.1. Lineage (NCBI taxonomy): Eukaryota > Metazoa > Arthropoda > Insecta > Coleoptera > Silphidae > Phosphuga > Phosphuga atrata. The sequence goes on along the minus strand of OX155895.1, from coordinate 27,180,352 downwards.
TCCTCCTCCAAGCGTTGGTGTACTTACACATTTAAAGCGCCTCCTCTAATCCTGATTCCGTTAGGAACATCATGATCTGGGTGCGATTCAAGGCCTGTAGCTCATCTGTGTTCAAGCAGTGAGCCCCGAGGTACATGTGTCTCTTGCGGAGTAATGCTACGCAGTCTTTGAGCAAATGTATGGGGTTTTCCTCTGCTGAGCGACATAATCTGCATCCGTCGTCCACCTCTAGGCCTACTGTGTCCCGTCAGGACTCCTGCCAGAATTCTAAGCTTGTTCCTGCTTAATTTCAGGCAAGTTTTTGTTCTCTTCTGGCTAAAAGATCCCAGCATCACTTTGGACTGCCTTAGCCCTGGAAATTATTTCCAGGTTTTCATCCATTGTTCACTTGTTTCTTCATCTAAACTTTTGTGGATGGTGTTCACACTCATGTCGTAAAAGGGTTTCGGATCTATAAAGGGGCAACTGGATCCCTTGTTTGCTAGGTGATTAGCTTCTTGGTTTCCGTATGTACCAGTGGGTCCTGGTACCAACTTTAGTGTTACTTTATTATTTTCGCCAAGCTTGTTTAGCTTCCCCAGCACAGTCCCATACCAGTTTGGATCTAATGGTGTATAAGTTAATAGCCTTAATGACTGCTTGGCTATCTGACAGGATAGCAATTCGTTTTTTGCGATAATTCCTGTCGAGGTTAAACTGTGCACATCTTTCGATTGCGTGTACCTCTTCTTGAAAGATGCTTGGGGATGTTCCCATGGATCCGAAGTACTTGGTACCATTCCCAAACACACCTGCACAAGTATCTTCCTTTGTCTTCAAAACCATCTGTATACCACTTGATAGCATTTTGTTCTATGTGGTATGCTGAGGATTCGTCGCTCCAATCGGCTTTACTACTATCTGATGTGTAGTTTTTCTCGAAGTGGTACTTGTATACCATTTCGCCTTTTGGTACATCCAGCCAGGGGATCTTGGCAGCGAGGCTGTTTCGGTTTCTGCTCCCGATTATTTTACCTCTGTCCATTCCTTCCTTGCTGAACCTTACAATCGCCGATCTGGCGGCCCCTTCCGCCACGAGGTGCAGCGAAGTCAGATCCAGCAGCAGCTCCATTGCTGCTGTCGGACACGACCCCATCGCCCTCGTGAAACAGACACAGGAGAGTCTTTGAATCTTCTCAAGCTGTTTCCTCATAGAGGCCAGCTTGGTTCCACTTCCCCACGTAACTGCCCCATAATTGATTGCAAGTCTCACTATCATGGTGTACATCCATCGCAGGATTGTGGGGTTACAACCCTAGGTTTTTCCTGCCAAATTTCTGGACACCATTAGGGCGCGTTTGGCTTTACCTGCCGCTGCCTCAACGTGTCTATTCCATAGGAGTTTGCTATCTAGTATTACTATCTTGTCTGACCCAGATACTCTATCTCCTGTTTGTATTCTACTGTCATCCCATTTAAGAGTATGGGCTGTAGGCAGTTTAGTTTTTTTTTTATAGTAAATGGTATCACCGTGGTTTAGCTCGGGTTGAGTATCAGTCCAACTGTTTGACACCATCTACTAGTTACTTTGAGGCCTCACACTTGAACATTTTCACAGCCGTTGACAGCCTCGTGTGAGGTGTTGTCAAGAGCTCCCTCTATATCCAAGAAAGCACATATAGCTACTTCCTTTGTTTCTAGTGCTGATTCTATTTCATTTCTCAGCTGACACAGGACGCTTTCTGTGGATTTCCCTTCTCTGTATGCATGCTGACTGCTGTGTAGTGGTTTACCTACCACCACTATAATTATCAGCTAATCCTAAGCTAATTATGTTATCCCTTATCAGCTAAGTCCTAAGCTAATTATCAATTACCTTCTCCATTGTCGTTAACATAAAAGATCTTAGACTAATGGGTCTAAATAACTTCGGTTAAGTGGTGTCTTTCTTCCCGACCTTCGGTATGAATACAAGCTTAGCCTTTCTCCATAGCTCCGGTATATATCCGAGCGCTAAATTACTTCTAAAGATATTTAGAGGATACGTCATTAGTTCTCTCTCTCCCTTTAGTAGGAAGGTAGGGACTAGTCCACTAGAAGGTAGGAACCACACCTGGGGTTTTAAAAGGCTGAGAAGTGCCAATAGCCCATCTGATTCAGTTTTCCGTACAGATGAACGCTGCCCTCCTCGAGTCAGCCCGACTTGATTTCCATGGTTGCATGAAGGCCGAGGGTTTCCTGTATCCTCTACATCCCGGAAAATTGGTTTTTAGTAGGAGGAGAGTTCTTTGCTCTTCATCCTGGGTCAAGGTCCCATCCGGTCTCTTGAGAATCGTTGTCATTTCCACTCTATCCATCGCTAGTGCTGTGTGCAGTCTAGCTGCCACCGGGGTGGATTCTATGTTCTCACAGAAGGTCCTAAAGTTTTTCCTTTTTGTCCTTCTGATCTCTTTGTTGTGGGTGGTAAGCACCTCGGATTATTCTAGCCAATTCCCGTATTGCTTGACTTTGTTGAAAAGCCTACGTTTTCTTGCTCTTAATGTTTTCCTCACTCGCTCCTTCCATCTTAAACTCTATGATCCTATGATCTGACATTGAGGGTTCACTTGAAACTCTCCACTTTTTAATTCGTTTACTTACGTTAGCGCTACCTACAATAATATCCAGTACCTCATTTCTGGCCATAGTGACAATAGTTGGTGTGTTCGCGACGTTATCAACAATTAAGTTCTCTTTAATGAGGTATTCTAAAAGGTACTCACCTCTCTTATTAGTGTCCGTGCTACCCCACATCTCGTTGTGGGCGTTCGCGTCACATCCCTAGATGAATGGTAGCCTTCTCCTAATACAGTGCCAGCCTTTGTACCTCCATGGGTGGTATTCTGTTACCATCACCAGGGAAATATGTTGATGCGATCACTACTTCGCGGTGGAGGCCGTCGGTCTCGAAGAGGACCTGTATCGGAACTAAGTCCCCCGTTAAGAATTCTGAAAGACATAAGTAATTTATGTCCTTCTTTACTTTACAATCCAAGTTTTAGGGGAGGTCTCACGGCTGTTCCATACCAACTTACATTCCCTGTTGCTGAGGCTTCTGATTTTACATCCGTAGGTCCAGGGTTCTTGCAGCAGCGCTAGCCCTAGGTATTGTTTGGTGAACATCTTAGCCATGACAGCCGAGGCTGTCTTGGCATGGTGGATGTTTACTTGGGTTATTTTGGTGCGCCTGCTGGTCATTTTTGGTTTGTGACAGGAGGCGGCAAGTCCTCCTCTGTCTCCACCAGAACAATATCTACCTCTGCCTCCATAGACATGGCTGGACTGCTCATGTCTACGAGTGTGAGGTCTAGGTGGTCCTCCCGGTAATACAGGCTGACTTCCTCGTTTACGGCTTTGACCATTAAAGCTTCAGCAGAGGAAGCTGCCGCCACCGCTGTTCCTTGCACCCCGGAAGTGGCCGTTGTTGCGGTCGTAACTGCCGAGGAAGGGGCCGCTGTGGCTGCCACTACCTCTCCATCCGCTTTTTCTGTAGTTGTCCGTCGTTCTTCCGCCCATGGACTTTGATCCGCCCGAACCTATAGAAGAGCCTATAGATATGGTTGGTCTCCGTTATAACTCCAGCAGACTCTTCGTCAATTCCTATCGTGAGGAGTTGACCCCCACTTTCCACTCGGCACCCAAGGACCTTCTATTCGGAGATGTTAAGTCCTTTGCTCTGGGCCCTAAGGTAGTTGATGAAGGCCTCCGGGGTTTGGTCCCCGCTCCTAGGGAGGAACATGATGATGACGTGTGGCTTGGGGTTATCATCACCCAATTTCGCCACCAGAGCCCCTCCTTCCCATTGTCTTAGGATAGTTGCTCTCGTCATCAACCATTTTGCCGTCTGTTCGTTTGCACAGTCGACAATGACTAGTCCCGGTTTGAAGTGTATTCCTTCAAACTGTATCTCGTGAGACCAGTCTACGACTATCTCGTTCAAAATTGCTTGCTCAAGAGCAGGCATGTCCTTCTTACTCAGAGGATTCATTGGGTAGTCTGTGGACATCACACCAACTCTCACCACCTTGACAGTGGTGACGTAGCTGGTGCTCGGTCCAGTAGCCTTGGGAGGGCAGCTAGGGTAGCTGACCACTCTCATTGCCCCAGTTTAGATGTTCCCCTTCTGTCTCTTAGCTGCCTTGTCTTGGGGCGTGATAGAATCATCTTTTGTCAGCTCCTTTTGTTTGTGGTGTAGGTCCCACCTTTCTCTCTACTGCTCTATTTTTAGCTTCCTCGGGTTGTATCCCGTCTGCTAAGAAGTGCAGAAACCATCTTACCCCGGCTCCACTGAGGCCCTTTCTCAGTGGGTCGTCGAGTCCGCCTGGACTACCCGCCTAGACAAAGGGATGTGCCCATTTCGACTTCTTCTTACCTACATTGGGTTTTGTCTCCTCTTGCTTAGTCGCGGGCTTGGTGGGAGTAACGATGTTACTGGTCACCTTGTCCTGACTTTTAGAAGCCGTTTTAGGAGCGGGTCTCCCTTGACTTACTGGCTTGGTGGTAGTAACCGTGTTACTGACCATCTTGCCTTTGCCTTCTGGCGTGGGTCTGGGAGTGGGTCTCTCTCGACTGGTGTCCTCACTCGGATCGTGGAGCTAATGCTCCATCTGATCCACCAATTATGTGGCGGTTAAGTCCCGCACACACGGATTAAATTTTTGTTTGGATTTTTTCTTCATTTAAATCCCACGAGTCCCAAGGGAACTATAGGTCCGCTATACATCAGAGCCCCGCTTGCTGTGGCAAGGCTAGATACCCTCTGAGGTTGCCAGGTATCAGAGGGGCTCCGTTAGCGATGGCCGGTTGCCCTTGGCCATTAACCAGGCCCTTCGGCACGGGTCGCATGACACCTTGGGATTAAGGGTTTGGAAGTTCTTGGTTGTTCGCCCTCCGCCGAACGCCCCGACCAGAGTTGGGTTCCATTCGTAACGTCCAACGGTATATTGCAAAGCTAAGCCCTTACACCGCGACAAGGTGACTTCCAGAGTGAGGGTTTTTATTAGTTTAACAAATGCTCAAATTATGCGCCACCTTTTTTCAATTCCATACAAAAATACTAATTCCGCTCGAAACGTTCTCTTACATTTTGGACGATCTGTGGCGTAATTTGACGACATTCAATAAAGTGTCGACGTAACTCTTCCAGAGACTCTGGTTCTTTTGCATAAATTCTACTCTTTAGATGACCCAATAAGAAAAAGTGCAGGGGACTTAAATAAGGTGAGTGGGCCGGTAATTCTATAGCACCTCTTCGTCCATTCCATTGTCCCGCGAAAACCCCGAACAGCCTGCGTATAATGGCGTGGCGCACCATCTTGTTGAAAAGTCAAATGGTCTTCTAATTAACTATCACCATTTTCTTTCAACAACTTAAACTAAAAACGCTTTCATAACTTGAAATTAAATAATCTCGAAAACAAATCGATAGATTTAGAAAATTAACGGGCTTTCAAATGAGGTTAAAACTTACTTTACCGTGCCATTTAAAAATGTAAGGGTTGTGGTCCCAGCGCGGAGGGGTTAAATGAATTGGCTAGAAATTTCTTGTCAAATGCCCCACTCACATGCAAAATTGACGTGTCCGAGCGTTTTTTGAGAAACCATCTGTAACTATCCGTAAAACCCTCTGCTTCGTTTTCAATGGCCCACAATGTATGTAATTAATAAATCTCTGGGAAATGTGAGAATAAAATACTTTTTTATTAAAACTTTGAAGAGTATGACAATAAAATGCCCTTAAAACTACAATGTCACGTTAAATTAGACAAAAAAATGCTTAAAACAATTAAAAAATTACTTTAATTTAGCTTTAGTATTCAGGAAAAGAAAGTCATTATCTCGAATATATTCTTGTTAAGAGCATTAAGAGCATTTCTTGTTTAAGAGCATTAAGAGCTCTTCGATTCGATGTCGAATCGATGTGGACAAATTCTGAAAAAACGGATCGTCTGGTCTAGATTTGTATTTGCAGGATTCATTTCCAATATCTTAAATATAATATAGGTTGAATTGAATAAACTCCTGCTATTTTCAGATAAAACTAAATAAACCATCATAACCCCGTGAACACAAATAGATCATACTTTCAAATTTCTTAACTTTGCGGTATTATATAGCTATGCGAATATATTAAAAATAGATTCGCAAAAATTACCAAAAGTAAATAAAAGTCTAAAATACGTTTGTAAATTTGTTTAACATGAAAGGTTGTTTTTGTTGAATTTTTGTAAATATCCAATTAGATTCGTTGTAAAAATGTTTACAGAGAAATTTACTTTATCTTCGCATTATTAAAGGATTTGGTGAAACAAGAAATTCCCTTAAGCGGGATGCTTTCTTCCTCCACGGAACATATTTACATTTTCCATTCATTTCCCACTCAAACCCCATCCCATTTGCATTATGAAAAGACTTACACAATATATATATATATATATATATATATATATATATATATATATATATATATATATATATATATATATAATTCTCATTCATCATCATATTAAACCCGTCGTTCGGCTTTTATTTACATTCCCTAGCAAATTTCATGTCAACCGTTAACATGGATGAGCAACTTTAATATTAATATTCGCAAATTCTCTATCTCATATATTTTCGCTCCAAAATATTTCGCGATATTGCATTTAAAACATTTTAATTCGCAAAAGCCGTTATTTTAAAAGTTTATTGCTATCAATTATTGAATTTTTTTTTTTAATTAATTCGACATCAAATGGACACAAAAAAATCAGAATTTTCTGAAAAAAAAAAAATTTGAGCTGGTTTTCGGGTTAACTGTTTTATTAGTTTATCAGTTTTCTTCTTCTTCTTCCTGCGAATAGGCCTACTTTGGACCACGCTTGTTCAACTGTTGGGCTTTGACCTTTGCCCAGTATTGTCGCATCTTCTGCCGGTGTAACTCCTTTATCTCTTCTGTCCAGGGGGTACCTTTCCTTCGAGGTTTTTCCTGAAATCCACGGACTTCCTTTAGGGTGCGTCTCACAGACTGTCTGTTTTTGAGATCTGTTATTCCCAGTTCTTTAATATCCTTCTCGGTCTCTGTCAACAAAGTACGAAGCTTCTTGTTTTGCCCGAAGGTAAAGAGACGGTTGGTTAGTCGGTTTGGAGGCAATCTTGCAATGTGGCCATAGAAAGCTACCCATCTTTTCTTTGCACAGTCAGAGAGCATCTCAATATGTTCGTAGAGCTCAGAGTTATGCCGTCTTCGGAATTCCCCATCTTCCTTTACCGGGCCTAGGATCTTCCTAAGGATTCTCCTCTCTCTGATTTCCAGTTTCTCTAGTAGACCCCTTTGGTTCAAAGAAACACACTCCATGGCATATAGGGCTTCTGGTCGTAAGACTGATGTGTAGTGCTTAAGTTTCAGGTTGCGTGACACGCATTTCTTATTGTAAGTGTTCTTCGTCAGCCGACAGGGTAGTTCTAACTTGCGGACTCTCTTGGATAATGATGCTCTTTCTGATAAGTTGGGTTCAATCCATTCGCAGAGATACTTCAATTTCTCAGTCCTCTTGATGTTTCCCTGTTCTAGTAACATCTCTCTGTTTGCTTCTCTAATGTTGGACAAGAATTCTGTTTTCTCCAGCGACACTTGAGGACCCACTTTGGCAGCCTGTTTTCTGAGACAGTTTACCTGCATTGTTGCCATCTCAAGATAATCAGCAAACAGTGCTACGTCATCTGCAAAGGTCAGGCAATCTACAACCAGTCCATCGTTCTTACGTCCCAGGCAGATACCACTCTGAGCACCCAAATTGTTTAGTTCCTTTCGCCATTCTCTCATTACCTTTTCAAGGACACAGTTGAAGAGAAGTGGGGAAAGTCCATCTCCTTGTCTCACTCCAGTTTTTATTTCGAAGCTTCCTGAAATCTCGCCTCTAAATGTAACCTTGGAATGGGTATTGCTCAAAGTTTCTAGGATTAGTCTGCGGGTTTTGTTGTCTAGTGCTAGTTCCTGGAGTACTTTGTTAATCGTTTCTCTATCGATGGAATCGTAGGGCTTCCTAAAATCAACAAAGGTGACGACCACCTTGGGGTTTCTCATCTTGGAGTATGCAAGTACAGTTTTAAGGTTGAGGTTCTGTTAAACACAGGATCGGGTCTTCCTGAAGCCCCCCTGGTATTCTTCCAGTTTACTATCCAACTGATTTTCTGCCCATGTTTGTAACGCCTTCGAGAGAATCTTGTATGTTACCGGGACGAGAGAAATTCCACGGTAGTTGTTTAGATCTGTAAAATCTCTCTTTTTGTGAAGCGAATGGATCAGAGCAGATTTCCAATCCGGTGGTAATTTCTCTGTTGCCCAGATGTCCTGGATGATCTCGGTTAGCTTGCGCACGGCATTGTTTACAGCACCTTTCCACAGTTCAGCAACGATAGAGTCCTCTCCAGCTGCCTTATTATTTTTAAGAAGTTGGATGATCTGGCCAACTTCTTCCAATGAAGGGGGAAGCGAGTCCGGGTTTGGTGTGGTTTGTTTATAATCGAAGTCTTCGCTGGTTGGATCACAGTTGAGTAGATTTTTAAAGTACTGTGCCAAAAGTTGGCAGTTGTCCTTGTCGTTATAAGCCAGTTTGCCTTGTGAGTCTCTGAAGTGGAGGCTTGGCGGATCGTATTTTCTGAGTACCTGCTTAAAGGTTCCAAAGAAATATCTTAAATTATATTTAGCAAAGCTCTCTTCGATTTGGGTTAGTTGGTTTTGTGTGAAAGTTCGTTTGGTTCCTCTAATTATCTTGGCTGTAACCTTTCTTTGTTCCAAAAATGTATGCCAATTCTCCTTGGTCTTTTTAGAATTCCAATTCAGCCAGGCTATTTGTCTTTGCGCTATTGCATTGTCACAGTCTTCAGTCCGCTCCGGATGCTTCCTTCTTCAAGCGAGAGGGGCGAGTTCATTGGCCGCCTTGACAAGAGTCTCCTTCAGTTGGTCCCAGTTGTTTAGGTCTCGGTTGTTCAGTCTCGGACTTAGTTCTTGACTGTTCTTGAGTCGCTCGACGTCAAATCTTACCATTTTGGAGGTTTTTGGAGGTGTAATCTAGTGTTTCTAGGCTGGAGTCTTATTTTGATCTTTGAGAGGTAGTGGTCTGAGTCCAGATTGGCGCTTCTTAGTACCTTCACGTTTTGTATTTCCTTTTGAGGTTTGCCACATGATCTATCTGGAATTCACCCAGGTGGGTATTAGGTGAAATCCAAGTCTTCTGCTTCCTTGGCAAGTGTTTCAAGGCGTAGACTTCATGATCAACCCAAAAGTCCTACACAGATCCACCAATCGTTCTCCGTTGCGGTTGGTTCGCTTATGCGCCGGATAATTGCCCACTATGTTTCTGTATTTTTTCTCTCTTCCCAAGTGAGCATTGAAGTCACCAAGCAGTACGACGGTGTGCCTCTCTGGAAGTTTAGAGATAATATCTTCTAAGTCTTTCCAGAATTTATCAGTTCAGTCTGGATTGCGTCTGTTGTCCTGGTTGATTGGGGAATGTACATTGACTATACTGTAGCCTTTGTTTGCGCATTTGAAAGAGAGAGAGGATGGATACACGACTACTCGGGGAGGTAAAGTCGGTGACTGGATCTAGTATCCTGTGACTAATTATAAATCCTGTACCTAAGTGGGGTACGTTTTTCATTACCCGCTGACCCACTTTTCCTTTGAGAATTCTGTATCCTTGGGACTCGAAGGCATGTTCGTCGGTAAATCTGGTTTCCCGTACTGCTGTCAGTATTATGTTCTGTCGTGTTAGTGAATCAGTCAAATGTTTCAGTGACCCACTTTTAGCAGTGAGATGGCATTAAATGTTGCGAAGAAGCTTTGCCGTTTTGGTCTGAGTTTACGTCCGGTGATTTCAGGATGCTCCGACTTATCCTTAAAGCATGTTGGTGCGGACTCCCCAGAATCCGATGGTCCGCTAACATCACCATAGGTGACGGTGGATTGGTTACCACCTGGGGTAGTGCATTTAGCGAGATTTTCCTTCATGCTCAGTTGAAGATTATTATAAAATATTATTCTAATTCACAACTATTTATAACAGTCACACAGACAATGCCTACTCAAATTTGAAAAGTTTTAATAACATCCACTTTGGGACAGCTTTACTAATTAAATCAAGGGAGGGACACGGAAATCTTCTGTTACTCTTTAGCACACAGCGCTCTAGATGCATTGTGTGAGCCTTTCGCTACGTCAAGGCAAGTAACGAGAAAGGTCAAGACCTAATATGTCAGGGGCTGAAGGCCATAGGTTTATGTACTAGTCAAGTAACATAAGAAAGTTGTAATTTGTGTAACCTCACTCCTGTGCGCTGTGTGCTAAAGAGTAACAGAAGATGTCCGTGTCCCTCCTTTGATTTAATTAGTAAAGCTGTCCCAAAGTGGATGTTATTAAAACTTTTCAAATTTGAGTAGGCATTGTCTGTGTGACTGTTATAAATAGTTGTCAATTAGAATATTATTATGTGCTTCCGTACTAATTGAATCATTCCCTTATTATGGATGATTGTGTGTTGTATTTCCACAAGCTTTGCATGGGTCCCGTGTGCAACGTTAGATAAAGAGACACGATTGTTGTCCAATTTTCCGACGTATGCATGATATACGATTCCTTTGTTTGGTTTGTACACGATGCTACAATTGGTCCGGAGACGAGGAACTGCTGAAGAACTCGCCAACAAAGGTGAGGTTTCTCGTTTTACCTAAGGAGTGAGGTTACACAAATTACAACTTTCTTATGTTACTTTACTAGTACATAAACCTATGGCCTTCAGCCCCTAACATATTAGGTCTTGACATTTCTCGTTACTTGCTTTGACGTAGCGAAAGGCTCACACAATGCATCTAGAGCGCTGTGTGCTAAAGGGTAACAGAAGATTTCCGTGTCCCCCTTGATTTAATTAGTAAAGCTGTCCCAAAGTGGATGTTATTAAAACTTTTCAAATTATAAAATATGTTATTAGTTTATTATAAAAAATATAAGTTATTAGTTTATTATAAAAAATATAAGACTACAATTCGAGTTAATCAGTGAAGTTAAGTGACGCGGCACGATCCGGCTCTATTTAGTAAACCGCACTTGAACTGGAGCGACAGTACGCAGAAAATTTTCCTGGCAGTCGTTCTGTAACCTGTGAGCAAGATGGACGGTAGTAACATGGATGTTGTAGTAATATCTTTTTTCTTTACAAATATTTTAGAAAACCACAAAGTTAAGATTACACTGGATTTTAAAGCAAGATTTTTCGTTTGTCACTTTAACTGATGCGGAATTATGTTTTAAAGATTTCCTCAATACCTTAGTAACTGGTTTAGACCAATGTATTCCCTTGGAACTTAAAAGAATGACCTATAAACCTACCAATAAATGGGTTTCAACTGACATTATTAATGAGGGTAGAAGTTTGCGGGACCTTTACTCAACATTGTGCAGAGGTAGAAGCTCTAATCTCTACAATTTGTACAAAGCATTGAAAAAGCAACATCGTATAAACATATTCACTACCAAAAAAACATATCACATCAACAGAATTCAGTGTGCCGTCAATAGAACCAAAGAAGCTTGTAAAATTATTAATAGCTGTTTAAACAAGAATAGAAAACAAAAAAGCATTTGTATACAAATGAATGGAATATTGATTACGGAGCTAAGTGACGTTGCGGAAGAGTTTTCTACCTATTTCTCAACCATAGCGTTGCAAACTATCAATCATTTTCTTGCGTCACCAACATCACGGCAATGTACTCTGTCAAGTGTGCAATGCATTCCTTCTACATGACACCCCTAGACACAATAGACCTAGAATATGTTGTCTCTAAATTGTCTGCTAAAACATCGTCAGGTAATGATGGTTTCTTATTAAAATTAATCAAGAACAATCTTGACCTTCTATTAAAATCTTTTGTACAGCTATACAATAAGTCAATAAATGAAGGGGAATATCCAACTTGCCTAACTAAAAGTAGCGTTGGTAGTTCCATTGCTAAAAAAATCGGTTCCGCGTATTTTGGATAACTATAGACCAATATCTATACGTATCTACGTTTTCAAAAATATTCGAACGATTGATCTACAATAGAATGATGGCATACCTTGTCAAAAACGATTTACCTTCCAAGTGTCAGCATGGTTTCAGAACAAAAAAACTGTAGAAACAGCTTCCTGCAGCCTCGTGAAATTTATTTTAGAGAAAGTGAACAAGGGAGATCACGTTATTGTATTATTTTTTAACTTAACTAAGGCGTTTGATACAGTGGATATAGATTTTCTTATTAACAAAATTGAGTGTTTTGGATTTCGGAGATGTTTTTCAAATCTATTAAGATCCTTTCTAACAAATCGCAAATTAATTGACAAAATAAATAGTTACTTTTCTAATGCAAAATATATCTCAATAGGGATACCGCAAGAATCTGTCTTGGTCCTCTCTTATTCATTTTATTTATAAATGGCCTGCAGCATATCTAAGAAAAGTAAAGCCTTACAAGCCTTTTATGGAAAATCGTTTTTTTGTATGGGTGTACAATTTCACAATCATCTACCATCAGAACTTAAAAATAAGCCATTTCAGCTATTTAAAAAATTTATTAAAGAAATACGGATAGATGGTGCATTTCTATAGTATCAATGAATTTCTTGAAAAAAACATTTCTTAAGTGTAACACAATATGTATTCTAGCTGTATTCATTGTAAACCAATATTTTCTTATTTCTGATTCTTTTTTTATCTGCATTTTGTTAAAATATTATTTGTTCGTTTTAAGAAGATATTGTATGGTGCCATAATGACAATCACATTAAAAAAATTGTAAAAAATTATGATTTTATATTGGCAAAGTGAATAAATTACTATTAAGAAATTTGGAAGAAGGTAGATTTGGGTTTATGGGGTTATGAGGGTTCATTTAGTTTTATCTGAATAGATGAAGTGTTTACTCAATTAAACCTTTATTATATTTAAGGTATTGAAAATGAATCCTTCAAATGCAAATCTAGACCAGAGGACCCGACTATTCAGAATTTGTCCCATTCTATTCTCTATCCCATCCATTGTCCTCAAAATATATTTTTGGGACTTTCATCGGTCCCGATTTTCAAATACTCATTCTATATTAGACAAATACATTATTAGATAAATATCGATTTTGACATTTTTTAAAACTAATTCTCTTAATAAGCATTCTGTTATTGCATGTAAATTTGCATGTTTTCTTTGTAGGAACATTTGTAGATAATGACTTACTGTTCCTAAATATATTTATAACTTAATTACAGCCATTTTTAGTAATTTGATATTATCTAATTTAACCTTATATTGTAATTTTAAGGGCATTTTATTGGCATACTCGTCAAAGTCTTAATAAAAATGTATTTTATTTACTCACACTTCTCAGAGATTTATTAATTACATTTAAAAATATCTAAGAGTTTAAATTAGTTATCAAACTTAATAGTTTTATAACTTGATATTTCACAAGTTTGTTGAAATGTTAAATTTAATGGTATTTTTAAAGATTTGTTTCTTTATGCTGTATTTCTTTGTATATTACATCTTTATGTTATTATGTTTTATGTTGTTTCGCTATGGTGGTCACAACGTCGAATGGGTTGGATTATTCCATTTTCATCTCAATTTCGAACATAAGAATATTAACCCGCATGGACGTATATACAGGGTCTTTTTAAGCGCTTCCTATATTTAAATTTATATAAAACAAAGTGTGAGATATCATGGAAATTTTTTATTTGTTTGAAAGTACTATCTATGCCATTGTGTAAGGAATATAACATTTGGCAAATGTCCGCCGCGGCTTCGCTGGGTGGCGAGCATCGAAATGTCCAATTTTCCATGGCTCAAGCGCATACATTTGGCTGAATTTGACCTATGGGATGAGTTATGTTCGCTTTGGGGGCCGTTACGGTGTGTGGCTTATTCGCATAGACCAGGGCTTGGACCCAAATGGGGTCGCTTTGCGAAGTCTTGGGGTCCCGAGATTCTAATGTTAAATATTTTAATACATTTCTGAGCGTTTAAAAATGGCTGAAAGAGAAATATATTCTTGATAAGTAACATATAAGTTTACGAATTTTTAAAAACTGAAGGGCTAGAATGTAAAAATTGGAGAATCTGTGGAGTATGCACGAATGGTGCAAAAGCGATGACGGGTCAAAATATTGGTTTCATAATTTTTTCAAGCTTCTCATTATGATCATATAACTTTTACGCACTGCCTTTTTCTTCGGGAGGCCCTCGCAGCAAAAAAAAAATAGCACCAGAATCGAACTATGTGATTCAGTGTGCTGTTTCTAAATTATAAATAAAGATTATACATTTTATTAAGAACCATGTTATTAACAGCCGATTATTTTCAAATCTCTGCAAGGATACGGATTCCCACTATACAAATTTATTATTACATGCAGAAGTAAGATGGATATCAAGTGGTTGAATAACTACAACTTTTAGCTTCTTAAAAACTCTTAGCTTTTGAGTAACTACAACCTAAAACTAGATTTTTCAAAAAGCCCTTAATTAAACTTTGGATCGGAACTAGAACTGAATTTCCCACAATCTCTGATATGGTATTAAATGTTCTTCTTTCTTTTAGCACCACATATTTATATGAAATTAATTTGTCAGCTTTAACAAATCCCAATATCGTTCATCGCTAAAAAATGTTGATGAGATTTTACGACTAGCAATGTCAAATTAAAATATCTACCAAGATTTAGTTTATTATGCAGTAAAAGACAGTACACCCCTCTCATTAAAAAACGATTTTTCTTTAATTTTTGTATACTTAACCACTTAAAGGCTGCGTTCGAATGTATTCGAACTGTCTAAAGACTCGAATATATACCATTTTTGCAAAACCGGTATTATAATAAACACAATTTTAAAACTTTTTGTGCAATTTTTAATGTCATATTTTTTTGGTTGCAAAAAAATCACAATTATAAATGGGGTTCTGAATGAAAAAAGTTTAAGAAGCCCTGCCATACACATGCGACTTAAAACCCCACAAGAAAGAATCTAACAGGGTCAAATCGCACTATCTCAGTAGCCAGTTCACATCACCTCCACATGAGATGACCATGCCCTCTTGCAAAATGTCCAATGTGGCAAGAGCTGTGTGGCACGTAGCGCCATCCTGTTGAAACCACATGTCGTTAGTGTCCATATTATGTGATTCAGTCCAAAAGAAGTTGGTAATCATCGACCTATAGAGCTTGCCGTTGACGGTTATGGCCAGGCTAACGTCGTTCTCATAGAAATATGGACAGATGACGCCGCAAGCCCAAAACGCATAATAAAAAGTGATTGTTTTGGAATTCATTGGACCCTCTTGGATCTCATGTGAATTATTATCGTTCCAAATTCGACTTTTTTTTTATTGACGTATCCATTCACCGATCAATGGGCCTCATCACTAAAAATTATTTTTTGATGACGAGTTTCCAACTGCTACACTCATCGTTGTCTATGGTCGTTTACCTTCTGCTCCTTGGTCAGTTGAACTTTGTACGGGTGCAGGTCCAAGTTATGACGAAAATTAACCAAGTTGTTGATTAGCCAAGGCCGAGTTCTGTGAGCGACACGAAATCGATGTTTCGGATTCCCGTGCACACTCCCGCGGACAGCGGCTAAGTTTTAGGCAGATCTTACATTTCATTATCGTTCTGGTGATGGTTTATTGTTTACTGAACCAGTGGATTCAAATTTATTCTCTACACTACGAATACTCCTCTCGGTAGGACGATTTTAGCGACCGTAAAATGGGAGCAGTGCGCGGAACGTTGCCCGAACAGAAAACAGATTTTTTTACAATTTCATACAATTTTAACAGATTCCAGTATACTAAATCGTCAATTATAATTGGTGTTCGGTGTTACTAGAATAATAACCTTTAATTTGAAGTTATTTGAAACGGAATCGCATACTGGAATCTGAAGAATTTTATCATTTGAACGTGTTGTTGAACGCTATATCCGTCCATGATGGTTTGGCAAACCAGACTGATAAATGATAGGCGTAGCTTTAACATTATGGTCGCTACCAACTTCAAAATTCGGAAGTTCCTATTGGAAGATCACTATTGGATGTTGTATTTGAGGTTCTTTCGGATGGAAACATGTGTTGATTTGTTTTCTCTGGGATTCCGCATTGATGTTCGGGGTTGGTTCTGACAAAAACCGGATTCTCGACGTTTTTTCGGCAAACTAATATTCGCCCATTTCAAAAGATATATGCGCCCGTGCGGATATAAGCATTAGACGCATACTGTATGCGTCTGATCGACAATCGATATCTCTGATATCGACAAACACAGCAAGTGTGGTCTTTTTCGGAATCTGTATTGTTTTTCGTTTAGTCCTCCTTTTTCTTCCAGGTTCTTTTTGAGTCTCTCGTTTATTATGGTTTCGAACAGCTTCCAGACAGCCTGTAATTTAGTTTGTCATCCGCACTTTTATTTGGTTTTAGTATGAGCACAAGTTTTGCTGTTTTTCAATGTGTTGGAAAAACTTCGTCTTGTAAACACTTGTTTAGTATCTACATGGTCTCGTTTTTGAGTTGCTGATTTATTGTCTTAATTACTTCCGGAGAATACCGAACACCTCCATAAATAGTCTGCTCTTCAATGCAGCATACTGCAAATTGTTCTTACAGTTTTACTCCGGTACACTTCTTCAGTAGCTACCATAGAGGCATATTCTGGTCTCATCTGAGATCATATCCCCACTGTTCCAACGTCCAATTTAAATGAACCCTTGCAAAACGCATGCGTGCTTGACGATGAGCTGGGATAAGTTTTTGACAAATTGCAGGAATCTCAGGGGTAAAGTTACTTTCCTGCAATCTTCGACTTACTGTCCACTAACTAATAGCCACTCTTTATACTTCACGGAGCTGTTGATGCAGTTGAACTGCAAGAATCTCAGGGGTTAAGTCCGTAAGGGCACGATTTCTTAATGATGTTGACACAATAAAGCGGTCCACCCGAGCCGTTGTAAATCTCTTTCAGCCTGTACCAGGTCGTCTATGAAAGGATCCAGCCTCCTCATAACGTTGGAACGCTCTTGGAACGGCGGCGCGTGTCATATCCAGTTGCCGAGCAACAGCCCGCTGGCTAAGTCCATTTTCGATTAGAATAAAACTTGGGCGGATTTTTGCGATTTAGTATGAATTAAATTAATACTGTAACTAATTATATAATGAAAACGACTAATATGCAATTTCCAATTGCAAAGGCAATAATTACAAACTTACAAAGGCAATAATTACAAACTCACAAGTTTATTATTCTCGTTATAACGACCACATTAATACGTTCGTTTTTGTTTACCGGTTGCCACGCCTATAAACGATAAGCATTCTTGATGAATTTAAATTTATATTAAAGCATATTAAATTGTCTTACAAACAGCATATTTCTTTATTTCATCTCATAAATGGTTCTAAAAAAAAAGTTAAAATCTAAAAAAAGCTAAAATCAAAAGTTTACAGTGTGCCGATTTCTATGCAAGAAAGTTTCGTTGAGATTTCTTTCCATTTAAGTGTTTAGTTTTACTAAAAATATCAAAATTAAAAAAAGTTTCTGACACAACTCAATTTTAAAACTGGGTTGTTTTAAATTATCGTTTTTCTGTTTTAGTATTTGGAAACCTAAATTATAAATAATGGGTGTTCGATGCGAAAAAGTTAAAAAAAAATTTAAATTAATTATAAACAATTTAAAAGTGATAAGATTTAAAAATAATCACGTGACTCCAAAACGCGCCTTAATTTGTTTATGGCGTCGTAAGTGTGAAATTGAATATTCTTCATAAAATCGTCGTTTTAGGATTCATTCAGTGCACTGCTTGAAATCATTGGTTTCGACGTTTAACAATGTGTGCTACATTTAATAGTATATTAAAGGACGAGTTCAATAAGCGCGATTTTTCAGCACGCGTTCAAGTTTGGAAGGAGTTTTCTAATGGACAAGTGCTGAAAAATGCCTTAGAAAAACGCCGAGTTTTTTATAGTATTTTTTATATTTTGCGCCCTTTTTGCCATTTTATGCCATTTCTAAATAAAAAATCGCCCATACATATTTAGAAAATTTTATGGTAGTTGGTGACTCTGATGTCATTCTCTGATTTCAAGATTAAAATTAAAATCTTGTATTCCACCTGAAATTCAGGAAATTGATTTTAATACGGTTAGCAATTGGTTGCCGCATAAATCATGTCGACAATATGAAAAAGAATATAGTAAATTTAACGAGTGGTACAATGCGAATTAGGTTACAGTTGTTTCGCAAAATGTTTTACTTGCTAACTTCGATTACAACGTAAGCAGTATAAACCATCAAGTTTATGGACGATATATTCTATGTCGAGGTCCTTTTTATCTATATATAAAGATGTAGACATATCCAAATATTACAGATTGCAGGCCTTATTGAAACGGATATATCAGGCCTATGCATCTAAAAAGTCGATTTTAGAAGAAGATATTCATAAATTTGTTAGGGACGCAAATGATAAGTCTTACCTGGCTATGACGGTAGCTAAATTTGTATGTATATAAGTTTTGTCTGTAACGGTATTCATTTTAGATCGTTTTGATAGTGGGTTACAATGGTGCGCTTAGGCGTCAGGAATTAACGGACATGTCTGTCGACGAGAGGGAATACAGATCCGATTCCATCATTGTGTCTGTATCTAAAACAAAAAACGGCCAAGTACGTGTCGAGCCACGCGCAACGTAGGGTTAATAAAAGTGGGGGTTTTAAGACTCAAATGTCTAAAAATTTCATAAATAATAACTTAATCAGCTGACCTTGATTTTGTCGAGTGTGACGTTCAACATAACCAATAATACATTGTTTAAATGACGCGGCTGCCGCTGGATTTGTTACATTTTATAAGTTGGTCGACTATTACTCGTAAACCAATAAAGCCTACTTAGATGTGAACCTTTTCCTTTTAATTTAGTTGTATATGGTACTATTGTGATTTTTTTCATATATCCAGAAACAGCCATTTAGCTGGCAGCGGAGCAGACACTTGACTCTAACAAAAATTAGCTTTTTAAGGCGTAATATTTCACAAACGGATATCTTAATCGAAATATTGTTTCCACAAACCTGTAATATTTTTGAAAACCTATCCAACGACATACTGCACCACGGGGTAGACGAAAAAAAAAAGGTCCCCACTTCATTAGGTTAAGGGAGGTACCCTAAAATATTTTTTTTCCAGATTTTATTTTTATACCACTTTGTCGGCATGACTAATCTGTATATCCATGCCAAATTACAGCTTTATTTTTCTAATAGTCTCTGAGCTAAACTGTGGACAGACGGACGGACAGACATAGCGAAACTATAAAGGTTCCTTATTGATAACAACGGAACCTTAAAAATTGCGTTCCAAGAATGTTCGCAATTACAGATCCCCTACAGATTGGATTGAAATAATTAAAATATATGCTAACTTACGTCCTAATAATGTTACGCATAAGAGATTTTTCTTAAGTTTTCGTAACGGTCATTGTATTAATAGTTCAATTGGTATTAACATTATGGGGAGAATATCAAAAGACATTGCGACATTTCTGAATTTACCAAACTCCGATCTTTATACTGGACATGGTTTCCGAAGAAGTAGTGCGACACATTTGACCAACAATGGTATCACCACCATTCCGGTGAAGTGCGCTTCATTCCCAACCTCCCGTAACCTAACCTAATGCTAACCTAACCCAATGCTAACCCAACTAACCCAATGAGATTAAAGCTGAAAGAATGAAAAGTGGACGGAAAGTGGATGGGGTGTACGGAAAGTGGACGGAGTTTAGCGTGGGGTTACATAGACCCCACACCCTGTTTAGCGTGGGGTTACACAGACCTCACACCCTGTTTAGCGTGGGGTCACATAGACCTCACACTCGGTTTAGCGTGGGGCCACATGGACCTCACACCCTGTTTGGCGTGGGGTCACATAGACGTGACACCCTGTTTGGCGTGATGAAAAGTGGATACAAGTAGATGAAAAGTGAATGCAACTAAATGAAAAGTGGATGCAAGTAGATGAAAAGTGGATGCCAGAAAATTGAACTCTTTGGTATTTATATAAATGAAAAACATTAATACGATCTGGTTCACAGACAAGTATAAGAAATTTCGCTTACTCATAGGAAATTATTCGGATAAATATAAGGTCTGTATAGTCTTGTCCGTTCTTGTTCGACCTTGTTCGGTATTGTCCGATCTTGTCCGGCCTAAAACCAATAATCTCATTTGAATCAATCCGTAATATGTTTGCAATCAATTATGTATGCATACAGGGTTGTCCGCTACCCATCCGCAACTCATTTTGAATTTTCTCCGCTTGTCTGTCTAATCTAGTCTGTCTAGTCTAGTCCCTCTATTCTTGCCTGGTGTTATGACTGACAAACATCCGGTTGCGTCTAATCAACAAGCCGTAAATCAAAATAAAACGTAGATAACAAAATGAGAGTAATTACATAAACATTATTAACAATTATAAGAAAAACAATCGAAAATATATTTTATTTAAATTAAACACTCCCTTATATATTTTTGTTCAGTCTAATCTATTTTCATGTATTTGGTCTGTCTAATCTCATGTATTTAGCCCCCATCTGTCTAGCTTCATCTAACTAGTCTCGTCTAGTCTTGTCTGTCTAGTCTTGTCTGTCCAGTCTTGTCCATTACATATAAATTGAGGGAAAAGGTCAACTGTAATTATTTATTCGTTAATCAGCCAATCAGCATCGAGGTAATTAGTTTAGCAATATCTGCCGCGGCGGATGACTTCATCAACTGTGGGGTAGACAGTCGGGCGGTATCTCGTTTAAGGCACATGCTAGAGCCGTTCTGACACCAGATTTGATTTTTCTAATCAAATGGTTTAAAATAGTTTAGTCTAGTCTCATGTATTTAGTCCCGTTTATGTATCTAGCCCCGTCTATCTAATCTCATGTATCTAGCCCCGTCTGTCTAATCTCATGTATTTAGCTTCGTCTGTCTGGCTCCATGTATCTAGTTTCATGTATCTAGTCTCATGTATCTAGCCTCGTCTATCTAGCCTCATGTATCTAGCCCCCATGTATCTAATCCCGTCTATCTAGTCTCATGCATTTTAGCCCCGTTGATGTATGCAACCAACTTCACACCTCATTTGTCTCAACAGGGTCTAATTTTGAATTTCCCCGCCTCGCGTCTATATTTTGAATTTTCCCGCGCATCATCTGGAAGTTCCAAAAATGGCGGCCGGAAGTCGAAACCGGAAACAGGAAGTCGAAACTGGCAGTCGAGACCGGAAGTTGAAACCGGAAGTCGAAACAGGGAACCGGAAATCGAAACCGGAAGTCGAAACCGGAAGTTCCAAGGTCAAGGTCAGAGGGGGAGATGGTTTTAGAAGGAACTATCTTTCCCTACTTATTTAGAGTACGGTATTTATTGGAATCAAGGACCGTCATTCGGCGTTCTTCTACGAGCTCGATAGTACCGCTCTGCATCTTCTCGAAGAGTTGGTATATATTCAGGAGTCGAATACCTACGACCTATTGGTTTCCCTTTTGATTTGAGAGAGAGAGGATTACTGGTTACTGTTTCTGAACGTTTGAATACTTCAAACAAGCTAGAACTGTGGACTACAATAATTAAAAACTCACAGCTTGGGATTTTGATTACTGCTCGGGTTAGGGCTTCACACGAGAGAAATCTATTCTCAGTCTCGTTTTCGATCTCGTAATCGTTTGTTTCGTCTCATTCTCGTTCTCATAACCATTTGTTTTGTCTCGCCCGGTCTCGTCTTTTCTCGTCTTGTCTCGTCTCTTCACATCTAATATTGTTCTTGCTAAAACTTATTGTTAAGATAGTCCAAACGAGAATCATTAATTTTAATGTAAATTATAAAAACGTTAATCTCAAATCTCAAAAGAAAATAGAAAACATGAAGGTACTAAGAAGCACCAATCTTGGCTCAGACCATTGCCTCTCAAAGATCAAAATATGACTCCAGGCTAGAAACACTAGATTACAAAGAACCAATCCAAAAATCCAAAATTGTAAGATTTGACGTAGAGCGACTTAAGAACAATCAAGAAATTAGTCAGAGACGGAACAAATCAGATCTATTCAGCTATGACCAACTGAAAGAGACTCTTGTCAAGGCGGCCAATGAACTCGCCCCTCTCGCTAGAAAAAGGAAGCATCCGTGGTGGACTGAAGACAGTAACAATGCAAAAGCCCATAGACAGACAGCCTGGGTGAAGTCGAATTCTAAAAATACGAAGAAAATTTGGCATAAATTTTTGGAACAAAGAAAGGTTACAGCCAAGAAAATTCGAGGAATCAAACGGACCTTCACACAAAACCAACCTAACCTAACCCAAATCGAAGAGAACTTTGCACAGGAATAACTCCAGAGATTTCTTTGGAAACTTCAAGCAGACTGTCAGAAAATACGCTCCGCCAAGTCTCCACTTCAGAGGCTCACAAGGCAAACTGGCTGTTAATGACAAGGACAACTGCCACCTTCTAGCTTAGTACTTTAAAAATCTACTCAACTATTATCCACCCAGGGTAGACTTCGTCTATAAACAAACCACACCAAACCCGGACTCGCTGCCCCATTCATTCGAAGAAGTATATAAGGCAATTGGAGAGGACTCTATGGTAGCTGAACTGTGGAAAAGTGTTAAAAGCAATGCCGTGTGCAATCTAAGCGAGCTCATTCAGGACATCTGGGAAACAGAGAAATTACCACCCCATTGGAAATCGTCTCTGATCCATTCGCTTCGCAAAAAGGGAGATTTTACTGATCTAATAAACTACCGTGGAATTTCTCTCCAATAACATACAATATACTCTCCAAGCCACTTCAAACAAAAGAAAATCAGTTGGATAGTCAACTTAAAGAATACCAGGGAGGCTTCAGGAAGACCCGATCCTGTGTTGAACACATCCTCAATCTTAAAACTGTACTTGCATACAAACTGCAACGTGGTCGTCACCTTTGTTGATTTTAGGAAGGCCTACGATTCCATTGATTGAGAAACGCCTAAGAAAGTACTACAGAACTATAGCTAGACAACAAAACCCGCAGACGCCTCCAAGAAACCTTGACCAACACCCACTCCAAGGTTAAATTTAAAGGCGATATCTCAGAAAGCTTAGAAATAAAAACTGGTGTCAGACAAGGAGATGGACTTTCCCCACTTCTCTTTAACTCTGTCCTTGAAATGCTTATTAGAGAAAGGCGCAAGGAACTGATCAACTTGGGTATTCAGAGTGATATCTACCTGGGACGTAAGAACGATGGACTAGTTGTAGATTTCGCTTTGCAGATGACACGGCACTGATTGCTGATTCTCTTGAGATAGCAACAATGCAGGTAAATTGCCCGAGAAAATAAGGTGCAAGAGTGGGTCTTCAAGTATCGCTGGAGAAATCAGATTTTTTCACCAGCATCAAAGAAGCAAAAAGAGAGGTGTTATTAGAGCTGGGAAACATCAAGGGGACTGAGAAATTTAAATATCTCGGCGAATGGATTGAACCCAACTTATCAGAAAGTGCATCATTATCCACAAGAGCCAACAAGTTCGAACTAGCCTATCGACTGACTAAGAACACCTACAACAAGAAATGCCTGTCAAGCAACCTGAAACTTACTACACATCAGTCTTACTTAGTACTACACTTCAGCACTACACATCAGTCTTACTTGAACCGAAGAGGTCTTGTAGAGAAATTGTAAATCAGAGAGAGAGGAGAATCCTCAGGAAGTTTCTAGGCCCGGTAAATGAAGATGGGGAATTCCGAAGACGACATAACTCTGAGCTCTGCTAACATATTTAGAGGCTCTCTGACTGTGCAACGAAGAGAAAGGTAACTTTCTATGGCCACGTTGCAACATTGGTTCCAAGACTAACCAACTGTTGGTTCACATTTTGACAAAACAAGAAGGTCAACTTGGTTGACAGAAACCGAGAAGGATATTAAAGAACTGAGAAGAACAGATCTCCAAAACAGAAAATGGATTTCTGGAAAAAACACGAAGGAAAAGTACCCCCTGGAGAGAAAGAAGTGAAAGGAGTGAAAGAAAGAGAGAAAGGAGTTACACCGGCAGAAGATGCCACAAGAGTCAATACTGGTCAAAGATCAAAGTTCAACAGTTGATCAAGCGTGGCAAAAAAGTACGTATATTATAAACAAGAATATGAACAAGTAGAAGAAAATACAATTTTACAATTCTTTACTGATTCATATAGATTACTATATTTGGAGTTACAGATTACCAACAAAGATACAGATTACCAACTTTTGTCAGGGGCTGAAGGCCAACGGATATTATAAAAGAGTAAATAAAATAAATTTTTACCTTTTTATAATACCTGTTGGCTTTCAACCCCTGACAAAAGTTGGTGTTGGCCGTTCCCGTTACTTGCTTTGACGTAGCGAACAGCTTACACAACGCATCTTGAGCAAAGTATGCCAAAGAGTAACAGAAGATATCAGTGAAATTCCAGCTATTGACAGATTTGAAGATATCGTAATGATAATCTCCTACTTTTAATTCTATTATCAATTTGGTTCAAACCATGACATCTCATTTTTAACTTTTTAATATATTTAATGTTTTTAATTTTTGCCTTCGTGAGGTAAATAAGTTAGCATAAGTTAGGCAGACACTGAGTTAGGCTCTATCCGCATGATTAACGCGATCGACTGAGCACCCCGTAGTAGATTATATATCTAGGTTTTCTTAAAGAAACGGCGATGTTTTGGCAAGGCTTTTAGACCACCCGGCATTTCGCTTACCGTGACCCGATGCCGGGACGCGATCCGGTATTTGATAAACGCTGTATAAGGCTAAGACCAGGGTTACTCAAAGTGTATTACGCGAACCCATAGGGGTTCGCCATTTTAAGGTAGGGGGTTCGCGACAAGATTTATGCGGGTGGAGGCGATCTGCCCCACCATTGGACTGGGCCAATGACTTAGTTACCAAAACAAAACAATCGTATGCAGTCGTTTCGTGTGGCTGGCGATAATTTGGTTAGAATAACAGTTTTGAAAATGAATCAGTGGTTACAAACGGGCTCATTACGTAGAAAATACCCAGATACATCAACGACAACATCAACGTTCAGTTTCAAATAAAACTTCTGCGCAATCGACAAAACCAGAAAAATTATCATTTCATCGGCAAAAAAAAATAATCATGACAAGGACTATCTGAAAAATTGGATTTACGTCTAAGGAAGAATCTCAATATACAGTATGTTATATGTTATATGTAAACAAAAATCAGCAGTACTCAGCAGCTCAGTGGTCTGGATTTCAAAAAAGTTGGCTAAAAATAGAAAGAAGTTTCAGAATTAAACGTAAGTTGGTATATAGGGGTTTTCCAGGCCGCTGATTACGAATTCCATAGTATAATTTTAAAATTCAAAATGGCAGATCCAATATGGCCTAGTATTTCATTAAAATTTTATCGAAATTTCATATAAATTGCTTTATAAGGGTTTTCGAGTTCACTGAATCCGAATTTCATTATATAATATTAAATTTCAAGATAGCGGATCCAATATGGCCAACCACTTCAGTAAAATTTAATCGAAATTTCATATAAATTCGTATATGAGTGTTTTCGAGTTCACTGATTATGAATTTCTTTGTTTAATTAATAAATTCAAAATGGCTGATCCGCGATGGCTGAGCACTTTTTAAAAATTGCTTGGAATATCATGTAAATGTGTATATAAGGGTATATGATTCTACATATCTTCCTTAACACTCTCCATCAAACAGAAATGATAAAGGACACTCTAGTAAAAAGTTACACGCACTTGAATTGACAATTATATTTCGGAGACGCTACACGTGCTCGCGCTATGTCGATAAGGGTAATTTTGAAGGAGCGTAGGGTCTCAGGGAAAAATGATATCCCACTTTTCTTTTAGAATAACACACACCAAAGTATTCTTTACAAGATTCTTTAGAAATAAACCCATTTAGTGACTATCATTTTTTTCCTATTTTTAGCCAGCTTCTTTCAGATTCAGACCACTGTGGTACGTAGACAAACCTTTAGAGTTTTTTGTTCGAAAAAAGAAAGAGTTCATATTGCTGAAGAATTGATTTTACCAGCTGCTAAAGATATTTCCAGTTGCGTATTGGGAGACAAATTGTCGAAATTGCTGGATCAAATACCTCTTTCGAACGATACAATTGCACGTCGCATTCACGATATGAAACACAACGTTGAAAATTAACTCGCGCAACGATTTCAAAATAATTATTATGCGATTAAAGTTAATGAATCAACATATATTGGTGGATTGCCGAATTTATTTGGGTTTGTTAGATATGTGTATGAAAATATTTCTGAAGAAGATTTTCTATTATGCTTGGGGTCTACGACAAAAAGAGAAGATATTTATAATACCATCAATTTTTTTTTAAGAATAAGGTATAGATTGAATAAAGTGTTGGTAGGGTTGGTGTGTTGGTATATAAACTGAGGTTGCCAAGGATGGCGACAGGAAGCATATCAGGAAAATGCCTATAGATTTCTATTTATTTTTGAATACAGTAAGTTTGAAGATGAAACCTGACTTAAAAGATTAATCTATTTAGCTGATACTTTTTCTTTGCTATCGTCTGGGATCTTCCATAGGGGTATGTGGCGCCATATTATTTTATATTCATTCACCTTTTTCAATTAATTATTTTGTTTTGTTGTTAATATATTGAATGTTTTTAATTTTTGCCTGATAATGAAACAAATTCCACTTGCCCTCATACCATGAGGTAAATAAGTTTGGCAGACACTGAGTTAGGCTCTATCCGCATGAATAGCGCGATCGACTGAGCACCCCTGTAGTAGATTATACATCTAGGTTTTTTTGATAGAAACGGCGATGTTTTGGCGAGCCTTTTAGGCCATGCGACATTTCGCTTACCGTGACCCTATGCTGGAACTTGACCCGGTATTTGGGAAACGAAGGATGCTGTATAAGGCTTAGACAAGGGTTACTCAAAGTTTAGTACGTAAACCCATAGGGGTTCGCCATTTTACGGTAGGGGGTTTGCAACAAGATTTATGTAATGGTGTCTGGATGGCTGGGTCAAGCACAGTGTGCGGGTGGAGGCGATCTGTCCCACCGCCAAGTCCAAAGACTTAGTTACCAAAACAAAACAACACAATCGTTTGAAATTATTTATTTATTTAAACATCACATTTCATTCAAATTTATATAATCATTTATAAAAGCATAAAAACATAAAACATAATAATTTTTAATTTAAAAGAAACAATTTAGAGCCTATGATTATGGTGTTAGTTGTACACCGAAACTAGTAAGGCAAATAAATTATTAAATTATAAAAGAACTTTTTATATCCCATTCCCAATAATATATAAAAAATGATAAATAATAGGGATGATAATAACCAACATTTAATCGTTTGAAGTTGTTTCGTGCGGCTGACGATAATTTGGTTAGAATAACAGGTTTGAAAATGAATCAGTGGTCACAAACGGGGTCATTACGTAGAAAATGTTCAGATACATCAACGTTCAGTTTCAAATAAAACTTCTGCGCAATAGACAGGACCAGAATAAATATCATTTCATCGGCAAAAAAATGAAACAAGACAAGGCCTATCGCAAAAATTGGATTTTCGTCTAAAGAAGAATCTCAACTCGCAGGGTGCTACATACAGCTATATGTTCACAAGTTCCCTCAAAAAGCTGAATCCATCATGAAGAAAATCAGCAGTACGTAGACAAACCTTTGGAGTTTTTTTGTTCGAAAAAAGAATGAGTTGATATTACCGAAGAATTGATTTTACCAGCTGTTAAAGAGAAATTGTCAAAATTTCTGGATAAAATATCTCTTTCGAACGATACAGTTGCACATCGCAGTCACGATAGGACACACAATGTTGAAAATTAACTCTTGCAACGATTACAAAATAATTATTATGCGATTCAAGTTAATGAATAAACTGATATTAGTGGATTGCAGAATATATTTGGATTTGTTAGATACGAGTATGAAAATATTTCTGAAGAAGATTTTCTATTATGCAAGACCTTTAGTCCAGTCATTTAAGCTTAAATTAGGTAAGAATCTCGGAATTCGAGATACTCAGCTGTAAGTCTGTAAATACTTTTATATTGACACCCTAAAAGTTGTCTCAAAACCTACATATGGTAGGGTGTACGCAACTATTAAATTTCAAGGTCAAAGGTCACAAAAATTTGTTCAAAAGGTCACGTTCTTTTGTGCTTTTTTTTAAATATCTCATTTCCTATGGGTTTTTTGCTATTTATATTTATTATCAATATTGTAGAATACAAAATTTTCTACAAATTTTGTTTAAAAAAATTTCTTATACGGTGAAGCGTTTTCGACATAGAGGGCGGAGAGCGCGCGGTTACAGCATCACTTCAGGTCAACCGGTGCCTCCGGTCGAAAACGCGCCATATATAGTTGATGAACTATCGATAAATCAATGATTATAAATATTTGTCAATTTTTATTAACTATTATTGAACAAAGTGTGTTGGTATATAAACTGATGTTGCCAAGGATGGCGAGAGGAAGTATATCTGAAAAATGCCTATAGATTTCTATTTATTTTTTAATACAGTAAGTTTGAATATGAAACCTGACTTAAAAAAGTAACATATTTAGTTTACACTTTTTCTTCACTATCGTCTGGGATCTTCCATAGGGGTACGTGGGGCCATATTATTTTATCTTCTGCAGCATTTTTAGCATCATTATTAAATGATAATATTTTAAGTTCCATCAATTATATTATTCTCGGAATGTTTAATGCAGAATTTGATAGTAAAAATGGAATGGCTAGGATGAGTTTAGATTATGTTGCACCTTAAAGGAGAGAAAGAGCTTTTAATGATGTTTGCCACACAAAGAAGAAGTTTGCCACACGAAGAAGATATAGTATGTATAAAGCATTGTATACCAATTTATGATTTGTGTTTTTTAATAATTGTGAATAATTTCATTTCAAATCTGAAATTAATCTTTGCGAATTTAATTGCTAGCTACTTATTTTTTAACAAAAAATCCCTTTAGGTAGTTTCAGGGTAAGCCAGCCGAGAAAGCCAACTTTCCTCGCCTTGTCAAAAAAAAATTGAGCAATTTAATCAACCGAAAAAAATCTTAGTCCAATTAGCGAAAGAAATCTTAAATTTAGTGCAAGAAACCCAAGATTTGAAAATACTTACAGAGAATTCCCGTTGCGTCCTAGTTTTCCCTGCACTCTCCGTCATTTTTCCTTTTGCAACTTTTTGCACTTTTAATCTCGGCGAATTTTAATAAGAATTTGGGATTTTAATAAGAAAACCGCGATGTCTCTATGTTATGTGTCTTTGTTGACAAAAATTACAACGTTGCGAGGAAGAAAACGGTGTTACTGGGGCAACCAACGTAATTTGTTGTCGTTGCGCTCTTTGAAAATTTGTCATGGAAACACTTAGGAGGCAAGGAGTCAAGAACACTTGCAGCTAGAAGGAGATATGAGGTACAGGTGATTAGGGAATTAACGACATTGGATGAAGTTTTTTAAATTTGCAAAGTGAAATATGACGAAAACCTGCTTTTTGTGAAAGATAAAAGCTTGTATTATAAGCTATAAGCTTAGTTTTAGGATTAATTGTGTTATAATTCTATTTAATTTATTGTCACAAAATATAAGAGTATATTGATATAAATACAAAAAATCTTGAAATCTAATATTGATTATAAAAGAACAATCAATCTTTTTAAACAAAGTTTTTCCATTAGATTTTTGTTTTCAAGAATGAATTCTCCAACACTTCCAATTATAAAATTTACTTCTTTTAAACAAATCAAACAATAAGAAAACTTATCTAATTATATAATATATATATATATATATATATATATATATATATATATATATATATATATATATATAATTTTCTTTCAAACTAAATAAAGTAAACACCCCAAAATTAATGACACTTTAAGAACAAATTTGTATTATTTTAGAAATTACATTAATAATTGTGAATGTTTTAACACAAAACATATTAAACATTGAAGGTCCTGTGTTTAATCTATATTTCTGCTGTTTTGAATGTAAGACCTTGCAATTGGTTTCAATATAACTAGCAAATAAAATAGTTATTTATATATAGAGGGCCGGAGGTATAAGATTACGCCCGCAGCCGAAGTTTGAGGCCCGACGGAGGAGGGCCTTTATTTATATATTTTAAGTTCTATTAATTATATTATTCTGGGAATGTTTAATGCAGAATTTGATAGTAAAAATGGAACGGCGAGGATGAGATTAGATTAGGTGGCATTTTAGAGGAGAGAAAGAGCTTTTAATGCTTTTGCCACAGAAGGAAGAGTTTAGCACTGTATACCAATTTATGTTTTGTGTTTTTTAATAATTGTGAATAATTTCTTTTCAAATCTTAAATTAATCTTTGCGAATTTAATTGAATTGCTAGCTTCTTATTTTTTAAGAAAAAATCCCTTTAGGTAGTTTAAGAGTAAACCAGGCGAGAAAACTAAATTTCGTCGCCTTATCAAAAATAAAATTTAGTAATTTAATCAATCGAAAAAAATCTTAGTCCAATTAGCGAAAAAGATCTTAAATTTAGTGCAAGAAACCCAAGATTTGAAAATGCTTAGAGAGAATTCCCGTTGGGTCCCAGTTTTCTCTGCAACACTCTCCGTCATTTTTCCTTTTGCAACCTTTTGCACTTTTTATCTCGGCGAATTTCAATGAGAATTTGGGATTTTAATAAGAAAACCGCGATGTCTCTATTTTATGTATCTTTTTTGACAAAAATTATAACGTTGCGAGCAAGAAAACGGTTTTACCTGGGCAACCAACGTAATTAGCGTTGTTGTCGTTGCACTTTTTGAAAATTTGTCACGGAAACACTTAGGAGGCAATTAATCAAGAACACTTGCAGCTATAAGGAGGTATGAGGTACAGGTGTTTAGGGAATTAACGACATTGGTTGAATTTTTTTAATTTTGCAATGTGAAATATCACAAAAACCTGCTTTTTGGGAAAGAATAAATTAAGCTTAGTTTTAGGATTAATTGTGTTATAATTCTATTTAATTTATTGTCACAAAACAAAAGAGTATATTGATAGAAATCTTGAAATCTAATATTGATTATAAAAGAACAATCAATCTTTGTAAAAAAAGTTTCTCCATTAGATTTTTGATTTCAAGAATTAATTCTCCAACACTTAGTTTCAAATTAATTATAAAATTTACTTCTTTTAAACAAATCAAACAATAATAAAACGTATCTAGTTATATAATTTATATAATTTTCTTTAAAACTAAATAAAGTAAACACCCACCAAAATTATGGACACTTTAAGAACAAATTTTTATTATTTTAGAAATTTCATTAACCCTCTGCCGGGCGCGCTATTACTACTCACACTTCCAGGCGCGCGGCGGTCTGGGTACCGCCTCGTGAAACCCGTCCTTTTAGACTTCCACATCATTTTTTTAATGCATATAATAATGAAACATGATTAAGTATATACTTATTTAATATTTTTAATCATGAAAAAAAAGTGTATTAATAAAAATAGTAGATTTTCTTGATTTACCTAAGGCGTTTGATACTGTCAACCACAAAATTCTCCTTTCAGAGGCTCGAAGCATATGGGATTAGGGGGGTTGCTTATGATTTGATAAAAAGCTATCTCTATGATAGAAAACAATTAGTGAGGTATAATGATTGTTATAGCAAAACACATATTTTTGTAACAGTAGCTCCCCAAGGAACTATCATGGGTCCCTTACTATTCATATTATATAACATTGATGTTTTTTACATCCTACCTACGAGCAACTTAGTGTCATATGCTGATGATACGGCTTTATTATGTTTGGGTCAATCCTGGGAGGAGGTAGCTGCGAAAACTATGGTATGGTTGAATAGGATTCATATATGACTTAGAACTAATCAACTATCGCTAAACATTAATAAAACTACTTTTATAACTTTTGGGTGTTATAGCGATAGTATACCCGTTGATATCAAGCTATACATTGAGGATATGGAAATCATGAGAATGGACTCATATAAATATCTTGGAGTATATCTTGATTGTTTTATGAGATGGGACTACCATATTAAAGAAATTTAAAAAAAGACTAGGATACTTGATCTTTGTGTTTTATAAACTAAGTCATATTCTAGAACCAAAAGCTATGAAGGTCATATACCATGCCCTATTTGAAAGCATTGTTAGTATTAATAAACTCTATATAGTGAATACTCTGGTCTATTTTTATGATGAATTTAAAAGAATATATAGGATGCATAGTGGAAAAACAAGAAACAAGTTGATTATTTTGCCAAAGGCTAATAAATCCATTAGCCAAAAAATGCGCGTTATACGGCTATTAACAATTTTAATAAATTACCGAATAATTAAAAAAACCTGATTGGAAATAAAATAACTGTCAAAAAAAATATAATTAATTGGATCAATTCCTGGTAATTCTCTATGAACTACTGTGATATAATCTACGATTGAATCTTGTGTGTTTGATACTTTCTTGGTACTTAATGTGGTTGACATGGGATATGTGTGTTTATGTTTCAATATGTACTATGTTTCAATTTTCGGTGGAAATATGATTATTGGTTATCAAGCTTAATTATGAACTATTAGTAAGATTATGTTGATATTTATGTTGATTATTAATATTATGTTGAATTAAAATTATGTTATTATTTACTATTTTAAGTACTTAATAAATTTTTGTAAATTCCAAGTGTTTGGAATCCAGTCCTATGTACAGATATTTTTTCTCTATAGGACACAATGTATGTAGTATCTATGTACTTTGTGTATCATTTGCTAGATAAGAATAAATAAATACATAACTAAATTAAAAAAATATTAAAAACAAATCTCAAAATACCTATTACTACACAAATAAACTCATTCAACTTCCACTTGCGAACACTCGTGACATTCTATTTGAGAAATTTGATTGCAGTGGTTCTTGATTACATTTTCCACATTGCACAGTGGTTTTGTTAGTCTTTTTACTTCCGCAAGTAGTAATGTGACAGGCACCACTACGGCATTCTGGAGGCGGTGGTTCTACATTATCCGAGCTGTCATATTTATTCAAAAATACCTGTATATCTTTTGGAAGAAACTTATTTTTTGCCCGTTCCCTAAGATGCGCTTCCATTAGTTCATAATCCAAAAATTTTAAAAACTCTTCTTCTAACTGCATTGTCGATATTGTTGGCTATGTGAACAACAAAAATTTTACTCCTGCCATATCAAGATGCCTAAAAAAGAGAGACATAGGCCATCTTAGGCTATGTCTCTTTGTACTATACACTGCACATTTATGGTCAACTGAGTTACACTACATCAGATTTGGTTCTATTGTAATCAATAATTAGTGATGGCTTTCCAATATCAACGTCAATTTCTCAGCAGAAATTCAGCAATCATGAAGAGTGGAAAGTAATATCACGGCTCTATTTTTTGAGGGCGCATAAGAGGTTATTACAAAATCCTCCTGAAATCCAAACAGCGTACTGCCAACTTCACGATCTTTATTAGGAAGAAATTCAGGTGGAATTTCTCTTTTTTTTTCATTGTTCCTAGGATCGTTATACCTCATTCTAACAAGTATTGTGCTAATGGGTTGCTGGTATAGTAGTTATCGGTAGTTAAATTATGATTACTTTTTACTATTGGTTGGACCAATCGTTTTACTATATCCATACACGAATTAGATTATTATAATGAAAAGATAATACAAGCACCTCATTGGATATAAAAATAAAACTTAAAATATAAGAAACAATATTATACTTACGACTGTGGTGACCTGCTCACTAATTTGAGACACGACTGGTTAAACAATGAGATAAGATCTAAATCAACTTGAAAAATCAACTTCTAAATCTTACTATGAGATGTATATTGTGCAATACAAGTGGGCCTGCGCAGTTTATTGTTACTATTGAATGGTATATGAGTAGAAATGCTGATTGGCGGTACTCAGTCCCGCCACGCGCCCGGCAGAGGGTTAATAATTGTGAATGTTTTTACACAAAACATATTAAACATTGAAGGTCCTGTGTTTATTCTATATTTCTGCTGTTTTTAATGTAAGATCTTGCAATTGGTTTCAATGTAACTAGCAAATAAAATAGTTATTTATATATAGAGGGCCGGAGGTATAAAATTACGCCCGCAGCCGAAGTTTGAGGCCGACGGAGGAGGGCCTTTATGAGGCGAAGGTTGTAATCTTCCTCCGGCCCAAGGCATGTACAACGTTTTTCGCACAACTGCAGAAAACCTACAAAATTTAATTAAAAATGGTTAAACACGATGAAAAAAAAACACGACGGTTACGACGGTTGCTAAGAAAACAAAACAAAAAATATTGTAAACAAAAATTTTCATAATTTCGCAATAGAAGTAAGCGCTGAGCAAATTCCTTCGGATATATTAGTGGAAGCTAATGAAGCTGTGTTTGGTTTGATCCCAAGCAAGTTTAAAGACCGATATGAAACGGAGTTTTCATCTTGGGAAGTCTTAAGATGATAGATCTTGATGCGGGCTTTTTAATGATTTTACAGGCCCATGGGCCGTTAAAATTATGGCGGGTGTAATGTCAAATTTTCGGTCGTGGTAACTAAGATGTAAAGGAACAATTTTGATGTAGTTGTGCGTAAAAAATATTTATTTGACCAGTTATTGACAGAAAAAATATTGTAATGGACATCCAGTATTGAACAAGAACCTAGTTATGGACACCTAGTAATCTACAAGCTTATGATAAATCCCTATCTGTGGAGTATTGAATTAAGATTATAGAATGATACAAACTTTTATTTTAAATCAGTTTTTAATGTAAAATATTTTTTGTTCTATAAAAATTCAATATCTGGTGTTACTCCGCCTTCATCAATCAGTCATTTTCGTACTTCTTATTCTATAACTATGACGATGAGGGAATCCTTGAACGACATCTTTTCTTTGGTATCTCATTTTGTCAGGTTTGTCTGGCCATTTGTAGGTGTTTCCTGTTGATAAAGTCATGGTGTTTACTTCAACCTTTTGTTTGTATTTTCAATGACTCCAGAAAAATGTTGCCTTTCGTATAAAACTATCACGAAACTGACCTTTGTAAACTTTGGAAAGAAACCAAGGTACTCAATGGTACATTATCCAATTCCGATCTCTCAGACAAGACACTTTCATTACTTTCGGCGTAAATTACTTCAGTCTCAGTTTCAGATGATTGAGTCTGTATTTTTTTGTCACTTTTTTCTCATTATTGAGTTCCTCCAGTCTTTTTTCGTCTCGTTTTTTTCGCTTGATTTTAATCTAACTTATTTTTTTCCTTTTCTCTTATTCCTTCTTGCTATTGTATACCTCATGCAGGACATGACATGTAAATGGAATTTTCTCTTTTAATTTGCGTTTCATATAATTTTTTTCATCCGTTTCTGGCCAAAATAAGCTTCGTTTGAAAGGCGATGGTATTAGGTATTGAGACCTGAATTCTGTTTTAAACAATTGTTTTGTGTACTTGGGATCGTTCGTATTATGAGACAAAACACCAATTGTTTCGATTTCTAAATTAAATAAGTTTGGGCATTTGTCCATTACTGCAACATTTAACTTTTAGTGCATCATTAATAAACATTGACAAAATTACATAGAAAATAACTTCACTGGAGTAATATCACAGTGTATGTTCGTCTTCACTTTATGGTTAATCCAACCAATAAAATACATTATAGAATTTCATAAAGCTATAATAAATTGAAAGGCAAACGTCTCCCTAGCTCACTAACAATTTCCGTAACAACAGCCGCTAATACAATTTTTCAATTACACGAGCACCTTCAACTTCACGCTAAATTGAATTAAAAAGACCGCAGGTAAATAAGACATAAAACATTAGCAACTCGATTACTTTTTTCTATTGTAAAATGCTGCGAATATTTAAAAACCCTTATTCTACAAGATTTGTTTTTTTTCTCGTCCATTACTGGTTCTTTGTCCGTAACATTATAACATAACATATTGGTTTATTCTGCCAATTATCTAAAATGTCACCTAAATCTCGAATTTCAGTTGATTGACTAACAATAGTAGAGTGTGGAATGAGCTAAACTAGATATGGCGAAACTTGTGGAATTGCCCCCATCTCTGTTCCAGCTCCGCTCCCTCTTAACATTATATATCATCAAAATGTAATTAGTGCTTAATTAATCATTTCTACGCCAATTAACAACCGTCAAAAAAACAACGGAAACATAAATTGTATTTGCAATTTTACCAGAGCAAATAATTCATGGTTTGTTTGGAAATGTCTATGGGCGTCGTCCATATATAAAGTAAACACGCCTGTTTACTTAACAAACCATGTACCAAACAAACCATGTTCCAAACAAACCATGTACCAAACAAACCATGTATTATTTGCTCTGGTAAAATTTCAAATAAAATTTGTGTTTCTGTTGATATTTTCGACGGTTGTTAATTGGCGTAGAAATGATTAATTAAGCACTAATTACTTTTCGATGATATATAATGTTGAGAGGGAGCGGAACTGGATCAGAGATGGGAGCAATTCCACAAGTTTCGCCATATCTAGTTTAGCTCATTCCAAACTCTACTATTATTATTCAATCAACTGAAATTCGAGATTTAGGTGACATTTTAGATAATTGTCAGAATAAACCAAAATGTAATTACCATCAAAATGATAATCTTTAAACCAAATAATAATGTTCACTGAAACTAGTATCTCTAGATATCCCTATTATCTAGTTATCTATTATACACCTTTACTATTTGTATCATTCTAGTCCAGGGTTCGGCAACCTATTTTAAGAAGAGACCATTTTTTCTTAAATAATTTAAAAAAATCTTACCTAGAGCTACATGGATGATAATGTAAAAAACTCTGTAGATCATTATCCACAAATTATTATTTTATGTTATTCAATAACATTTAATGTCTAATTTTTACATATTGCAAAGTAAATAAACAAATAAATAAGTAAAGCAAACAATTTATTAATAATGAACGAAAACATTAATGAGATTTTTGTGAGTGAGTTGATTCACAGATTTGTTTTACACCAGGTTCATAATTTGAGGTCTTTAGTTTTAGACAGCTTTCAAGGCTAACATCATTGAGAGTGGATCTTAATTTATTTTTAAGGATGTTCATGTTGCTAAACATCTGCTCACATTAATATGTAGATTCGAAAATTGTCAAGAGTCTAAATGCCACTAGTTTTTAGCAAGTTGGTTGTAACTATCAGGAAGAGTATTCCATGTTTCAAATATAATTTGATATTTATTTTGAGAGTTTGAAAGTTCTATCCATTTATGATCTACTGCCAAATTTTCTGTTTTCCGTTCCAAGTTTTCTAGTTCTGTTTGTAAAGCTGAAAATTTTGAAGTCGAAACATGTTTTGATTTCAAATCTATTAACTGATGTTCAAATTGAGTTCTATCAACCTTTTGGAATGGTTTAAAATTTAATTCGTTGGTATTTATAGAAAATAGATGTGTCCAAAATGATAATAAAACGATTTGTAAAGGAATCCTTCAATTTTTCGATAGCAGCCAAAAAATACTTAGGTTAATAACACTTCTCGATGATACTTTTCGATGATACTATGCAACCCCACCTTGCGAGTGACCCGACAGGCACTTGGACGTTTTTTTAATTATTTCCTCTTTATTTTTAAAATCAAAAAACAATTATTCGGACAGGTTTGAAAAACATTTTTATATAATCACCATCCATAAAAAGTGTTCCACGCTGCATTATTTCTGGAGAAACTGAAATGCTATCTGCTGAAAAACTATTTGCACACTGTCCATTTATTGAATGCCAAGGATGAATGTTGCAAATTTCGTAATTCGCATCGCTACCCTACAGTTTAGGAACAACAAAGCACCTAGACAAGATGGATTGCCAATTGAAATCTATAAGTGTGGTGATACTCCCACACTTAATAAAATTCTCACACTATTTAGATAAATCTGGGAATCTGAAAGGTCTCCCGCTAACTTAAAGCACTCTCTAATTGTCAATATATACAAGAGGAAAGGGGCAGGCCATATTGCACCAATTACCGAGGCATCTCCCTTCTCTGTACAGTTGGTAAGATATTGTCAAGGGTAATCTCTTACCGTCTACAGCTTGCCTTAGAGTCAATTCTACCAGAGAGTCAATCTGGTTTCCGCCCGCGCAGAGGAACAACATATATGATCTTCACACTTCGACAGCTTCAGGAAAAAGTGAGGGAGCAGCACTCTTCTATTTTGCTATTTTTGTGGATCTACAGAAGGTATTCGACATGGTGAACAGGCAAGCCCTGTGGCAAATACCCTTAAGATTTGGCTGTGGTGCAAAGATAGTGAATATAATTGCCCATCTTCATATGGACAGCAAGGCAGTTATTGCAGGTGGCGATATCACGGGCTCTTTCAACATTTCTAATGAAGTAAGGCAAGGCTGCGTATTAGCACCTCTTCTTTTCGCTATCAAAATGAATTACATAACCTTGCATGTCTTAAGGTCCAGAAAAATGTACGCGAGAGATCCCTCACTGAGCTGCAAATTAGCCACCGCCTGCGGTGTGCCTCGCACGGCTTCTTTAAACTCCGGGAGAGAGTCTTTGGCTGTAGTGACCTGACCATGTACACAAAAGTCCTAGTTTTCAAAGCAGTGAATCTATTATACGGTTGTGTCTATACGGTAGTGATCTATACGGTCTATACGGTAGGTATCCTACTATACGGTAGTGATCTATACGGTCTATACGGTAGGTATCCTACTATACGGTAGTGAGTTCTGAAAAAAGCACGATAAAGCGCTGGAAAAATTCCAAATGAGACAGCTGCGCTGTATCATGGGAGGTAAGTGGCATGATTTCATCTGCAACAAAGAAATTCGGCAAAGAGCCAACTGCGACGCTATAGTGAACATCTTGGCGCGCAATCAACTACGCTGGCTAGGGCATGTGTGCCGGATGTCCGATGATCGGCTCCCAAAAAAAAATCTCTTTAGTGAGCTATCCCATGGTCAGCGATATCCTGGTGGCCAGCTGAAGAGTTACTACTCCGTAGTAAAACAGTTTTCACACTGATTGTTTTTTTAGGTTTTTGCGTATTTATTCACATTCAATAATCCACAGTTTGGCTAAGGTGCAGCATACAGGTTTCTTTGAAACTCATGGTTACGGACTTTTTACCTAGTGCAACCGTTGTTAATCGTCTCTGGCACTGTTTAACTAAGATTGGAAGGCAAAAATGAAGCTTCTACGTTGCCTAATTCAGAAATATTCGCGTTTATTGTTGTCCAAAAATTGACATATTCGACGCAACGGCTGGTGAATTTATGGTCACGTGACAAAAAGTGTGCGCATGCAGTCATCTCGACATTGCCACTTTTACTTCTCTTTCGTTTGGCTATAAGAAACCGAACAATATGTTGTAATATTAGTTGCACGTTTACAAAGCATCATATTTACTACCGAGAGAATATCGGTATATCCTAAAAAAAGTATCGATATTCTGATATGCACGTGCGGTAATATTTTTCTTAAAAAAAAAAATAAACGTGGCAACGTCGAGCTAGTTGCGATCGCATTCACCATCTTTTACGTTGAAAATGTCAATATTTCGGGACAACAAAAACGCGAATATTTCTTGTACCAGGCAACGTGCAAGCTTTACTTTTGCTTTCCGATGATAGTTAAACAGTGTCAAAGACGATTAACAACCGTTACACCAGTCAAAAAGTCCGCAACCCTAAGTTTAAAAAACCCGATTTCTGCACCTTAGTCCCGTTTTTAAACACTATGTTAATACTAATTCTTCTTTTTATCTTATAGGTTTTGCTAGAGCAAAATTTGCAGAAACTATTTTCTCACTGAAAATACTTCGTAAATGACGACTTGTAGCGCCTGCTGGGAGGACTTGTGGAACTGAAACTGTGTTTAAATGAAAAGGCGGCAGTCTTATATAAATAATTACGTATTTTATTTTAATATAAGTCTATTCAGTTTCAAACCTATCACAATAAAAATTATTTTAAAAAAATATCTAACTTAAATAATAGTTATTTACATTAGAGTGCGGAAACATTAATTTTACAATGCAACAGCTCGTTTGGGGAACGAGCCCGAAGAACGAGATCCCCATTTGCTGAAGCATTGTAAAATCATTTCCGCACAAAATTTGTATAAGATTTTTTGGCCGACAATTATTATTTAAGAAACAAATAGGTTTAGATTAATTACAATATTGGAAATTATTTAATTTTTTAATGTTGGTACTCACAAACTTTGACATTTTTACTAATTCAAATTTATTAGGTTATGGTTATGTCATCTTTTCAAATGTCAGACGCACAGTAAAATTTAAAAAATCACTATTATTTTCTACATTATCGTGACAAATGTGGTGCAAAGTAGCGTTTTTTTAATTAGATTTTATTGTCTCATACTTAATTTAATTTGGTAAGTGTCCCTGAAAGGTTCAAATTTACTGGTCACTTTACCGCATCGTAGCCGTACTTTGCTTCCTAGTCTAGTTTCGCAGGACGTATACACGATGTCAAAGCTTTGCAAAGCTAGCTTTGCAATTCAGGAGGCCAACAATTAAATTTGTATTTGTTCCATTAAAATTAAAATATATAATTTGGACAGGCTGAAGAACCACACTTTGGATGAAAGAGCCGCATGCGGCTCGAGAGCCTCGGGTTGCCAACCCTGTTCCAGTTTATATCAAATTCTTTAAATATATTTTATGATATACTCCTATAAATGAATTAATTTACGAACGTTTTTCAGTATTTCAGTCACTATTGAAATGAAGTTTACTTGTTGTTCTAGGAAAGAGCGTCGAGTGTATTACAAGTATATGCACTTACGCGAATTACATGTGTCACAAATACGGTCGATCTAGATAGATATCCAATTGAAATTATGTCAAGAATACTCCAAAAGCGCACAAGTAGAGTAATTGGAACCAAGAACTTAGTTTCCCAATAATATTCTATTAGGAGATTTGTGATTTAGACCGTGATAATACAATCGAATTCTCAAGAATTTAGATTGATAAATATTCATCGATTTTGTCTGCTTGATCCTGATAGTTTAGTTTAAAATATCCTATTAAAACTTTTAATATTAGTATTTACTTTCACTTAAACTTTGTTTGGGTTATACGTGAGGAAATTTCCGATAAAAGCAGAGAGGCTCTTTTCCCTGTACAGTCTGATTTTAATAGAAATATTTCTCCGTTCAATATATAAATCTTCTTTCGCGAAGAATCTCATTATTAGCTTTATATTTGATCCTCGACTTAAACACGATATACCATGGAAGAACAAGAAATAAATAAATCGCAGAATGAAATCAAATTACTACCACTATTCCATCCCTTTTCCGTCTAATCGAATAAATCGATATATCAATATTTACTTTTTCAACAAAGAAACAGATTTCTGAGTCATACGAATTTAAAGTATCTTAAATTGATAATTTGATATTCTATGGCAATTCTACTACGCTTACGTAAAACAAAAAATATTATAATGTAAACTAAAATATCTTCAAATCTCAAACAAAAAACGTTGGCTGTTAAGACATGCCTTATTTGCCTATCTTGTATACCTAGTTTTATTTACTTAGTCTAGGCTGACTAGCCTTGTTTATCTACTCATGCCTATTTAGTCTTTTCTGTCTAGTGTCTAATGTTCTCTTTCTTGTCTTATCTGTCTAGTTTTGTCTGCCTAGTCTTGTCTGTCTTCGCAATTACTACAAATTCCAATTACTTAACTACTATATTGCATGTTTAAATAAATGCTTAGTTAAGTAATTACAATAAGTTCCAAATGTTAATCATCTGAAAAGGAGCAGATATAGACGAGATTGTTCACTTCAAAGACGAACAATTCCCGAACATAAGACAAAGCTCTCAACATTCCCCAGAGATTTACAAAACTAAGAACAAAACTATTCCACACAAGATTTGCTTCTCTCGCGTCCTTTTTCTTTGTTATTCTGGTGTGATTCCACGAATGCGTGAATGAAAGCCGGGCAAGGATTTATTAAATTAGCAGGAGAATTCGGCAGGCGATAACGGTTAAACGTTCTGGGGGTTTACTCGAAATCTTGGGTGCTCCAGGAAACTGTTATTGTTATTCCAAACGGAACCCTCGCTATCGACTATTGCCAACTCAACACGTAACAGAAACGAGTCAAATTAGCTTCGGTTACAATCCAATTACTTCTCCAGAACAAACTTAATTGCAACCTGCGTTATTATCCAATTACATATTGAACCGATAAATATTACATATAATATCACTAGTAATATCACCATTTGATTTGATTGTCTATATCTAGTTGGGAAGTTTCAATGAGTTATGGTTGATAACTTTCATACTAATAGTCTATGAAAGTAGTTGATAGTTGATTAATCTTCTTTGTATATAAGGAATTAGGACATCCAATTTTTCTGAATAGTCCTTGAAGTCCGAAACAGTGAGAACATAGGGGACTTGCCAGGCCATATTATACCAGATAGACATAATTATGTAGACAGGAATTGGCTGACAACACAGACAAGATTAGATAATGTTACACAGATAAGACTTGTCAGAGAAGGGAAGAAAAACTATTTAAGGAAGAGAAGGCAGACAAGATAAAACAAGTAGGACGAGATAGACAGAGCAGGACTTCGTATACAATATAACGAGTCATACATTAAATTAATCAACATTATTTTATTATGTTGTAGTTTATTATTGGCAAAAGGATTTTTTTTTATAATAAAACAACTAATGTAAGTTGAGTGGTGTAAAGTTCATAGGTAGAGAAGTTTATAGTGAAAAACAATTAGTTAACATCGGATTGGTGTTGGTGTAAAAAAATTGTGTAAAAACAGTAAAAGTGAAGTTGTGTAAAAGTGAGTTAGTGATTTCTATTTTGAAAAGAATTTCTAAATTTGACGTTTAATTAATTTGACATATTATAAAAAAACCTACTAGAAATTATGAATAAACAAAAAAAAATCTGAAACAGATCTGGACCTAGTAATATATTAATACGTACCCCTTGAACATCTTTGGTAAACAATTGCACGGAGCCTAGCACCTGGGAAGAAGAGTGGGGTGGGCAGGACTCCTTCGCCGTAGTGAAGGCGACCTGTCTAGGGGCGACAACCCCGAATAATAAGCCTCCCAAGCTAACAGCCTGGGTAGAATCTTGGACACTGGCTCGCCACTGTCACAAGAAAAATATTCGTCAACTGAGCATGAAGGAAAATTTAGCTAAATGCACAACCCCAGGTAGTAACCAATCCACCGTCACCTATGGTGACGTTAGCGGACCTTCAGATTCTGTGGAGTCCGCAACAACATGCTTTAAGCATGAGTAGGAGCATCCTGATATCACCGGACGTAAACTCAGACAAAGACGGCAAAGCTTCTTCGCAACATTTAATGCCAACTCACTGCTAAAAGTGGGTAAACTGAAATATTTGACTGATTCACTAACACGACACAACATAATACTGACAGCAGTACAGGAAACCAGATTTACGAAAGAACATGCTTTCGAGTCCCAAGGCTACATAATCCTCAAAGGAAAAGTGGGTCAGCGAATAATGAAGAACGTACCTCATTTAGATACAGGATTTATAATCAGTCACAGGATACTGGATTCAGTCACCGACTTTACCTCCCCGAGTAGTCGTGTATCGATCCACTCTCTCAAATGCGCAAACAAGGGCTACAATATAGTAAATGTACATGCCCCAATCAACCAGGACAACAGACGCAATCCCGACAGAACAGATAAATTCTGGGAAGACTTAGAAGACATTATCTCTAAACTTCCAGAGAGACACACCGTCATAATGCTTTGTGACTTCAATGCTCAATTGGGAAGAGCCAAAAAATACAGAAACATAGTTCAAACACTAGCCAAGGAAGCATAAGACTTGGATTTCACCTAATAACAACCTGGGTCAATTCCAGATAGATTATGTAGCCATTTCACGAAAATCTCAAAAGGAAATACAAAAT
Source organism: Phosphuga atrata (assembly GCA_944588485.1). Classification (NCBI taxonomy): domain Eukaryota; kingdom Metazoa; phylum Arthropoda; class Insecta; order Coleoptera; family Silphidae; genus Phosphuga; species Phosphuga atrata. The sequence continues at coordinate 27,136,140 of OX155895.1, read as the reverse complement.
GTGTAGGTACTAAAAAGCGCCAATCTGGACTCATACCACTACATCTCATAGATCAAAATTAGCCTCCAGCTTAGAAACACTAGAATACACAGAACCTCCAAAATGGTAAGATTTGACGTAGAGCGGCTTAAGAACAGTCAAGAAGTAAGTCAGAGACTGAACAACACAGACCTAAACAGCTGGGACCAACTTAAGGAGACTCTTGTCTAGACGGCCAATGAACTCGCCCCTCTCGCTAGAAGAAGGAAGCAGCAGTGGTGGACTGAAGACTGTGACAATGCAATAGCCCAAATACAGATAGCCTGGGTGAAGTGGAATTCTAACAAGACGAAGGAAAATTGGCATCATATTTTTGGAACAAAGAAAGGTTACTGCCAAGATAATTCGAAGAACCAAACGAACCTTCACACAAAACCAACTAGCCCAAATCTAAGAAAGCATTGCTAAGAATAATTTCAGAGATTTCTTTAGAACCTTCCAGCAGGCACTCAGAAAATACGCACCGCCAAGCCACCATTTCAGAGACTCACAATGCAAACTGGCTTATTACGACAAGGACAACTGCCACCCAACGAAGACTTCGACTACAAAAAACCACACCAAACTCGGACTCGCTTCCCCCTTCATTGGAAGAAGTTGGCCAGTTCATTCAACTTCTTAAGCATAATAAGGCTGCTGAAGAGAACTCTATTGCTGCTGAACTGTGAGAAGTTGCTGGAAACAATGCCGTGCGCAAGCTAAGCGAGATCATCCAGGACATCTGGGAAACAGAGAAATTACACAGGATTAGAAATCTGCTCTGATCCATCCGCTTCACAAAAACCGTGATTTTACTGATCTAAACAACTGCCGTGGAATTTCTATCGTCCCAGTAACATACAAGATTCTCTCGAAGGCGTTAAAAACAAGGGCAGAAAATCAGTTGGATAGTCATCTGGGAGAATACCAGGGGAGCTTAAGGAAGACCTGATCCTGTGTTGAACAGATCCTCAATCTTAAAACTGTACTTGCATACTCCATGATGAGAAACCGCAAGGTGGTCGCCACTTTTGTTGATTTTAGGAAGGCCTACGATTCCATTGATAGAGAAACGCTAAACAAAGTTAAGCTCCAGGAACTAGGGCTAGACAACAAAACCCGCAGACTCATCCTGGAAACTTTGACCAACACCCATTCCAAAGTAAAATTTAGAGGCGAGATTTCAGAAAGCTTTAAAATAAAAACTGGAGTGAGATAAGGATATGGACTTTCCCCACTTCTCTTCATCTGTGTCATTGAAAAGGTTATGAGAATGGCGCAATGAACTGAACAATTTGGGTGCTCAGAATGGTATCTACCTAGGACGTAAGAACGATGGACTGGTTATAGATTGGCTGGCCTTTTCAGATGACATGGCACTGTTTGCTGATTCTCTTGAGATGGCAACAATGCAGGTAAACTGCCTCAGAAAACAGGCTGCCAAAGTGTGTCTTCAAGTGTCGCTGGAGATAACAGAATTCTTCACCAACATAAGAGAAGCAAACAGAGAGATATAACTAGAACAAGAAAACATAAGGAGGACTGAGAAATTTAAGTATCTCGGCGAATAGATTGAACCCAACTTATCAGAAAGAGCATCATTATCCATGAGAGTCATCAAGTTAGAACTAACCTTTCGACTGACTAAGAACACCTAGAACAAGAAATGCCTATCATGGAACCTGAAACATAAGCACTACACATCAGTCTTACGACCAGAAGCCCTGTATGTCATGGAGTGTCTTTCCTTTAACCGAAGAGGTCTGGTAGAGAAATTGGAAATCAGAGAGAGGAGAATACTCAGCAAGATCCTAGGCTTGGTAAAGGAAGATGGGGAATTCCGAAGACGACATAACTCTGAGCTCTACGAACATATTGAGAGGCTCTCTGACTGTGCAAGGAAAATAAAGGTAGATTTCAATAGCCACGCTACAATATTATTCAAAATGTTATACAAATACAATATTATTCAAAATCTTCGTACCACTTGGTTGACAGAAACCGAGAAAGATATTAAAGAACTGGGAATAACAAATCTCCAAAGCCGACAGACTGTGAGACGCACCCTGAAGGAATTCCGTGGATTTCAGGAAAAACCCCGTAGTAAAGGTACCCCCTGGACAGAAGAGAGAAAGAAGTTAGACCGGCAGAAGTTGCGACAATACTGGGCAAAGGTCAATGCCTAACAGTTGAACAAGCGTGGTCCAAATTAGGCCTATTCGAAACAAGAAGAAGATGAAGAATCTAATAAAGCGCACTAAATAATAGGCGCATAACAAGATTCTTTTTCTAGCGCTTAATACGTGTAGGCGAAATAACTCTCAAGAAACAAAAAAACGATTCTACCAGTTACCAACTACCGTGTTAGAATGGTACCTAGCACGGTATCATCATTTAAAATACTGTTAACATAATATAATACCCAATACAATACCTCTAATACTCTTAAATGATTATTTAATTTGTCGAGAACCGACAGCAAAGTTGAATGCGACTCTTGACAGACGCAGACCAAAAGTGCATTTATTAAATTTTGCCTTATGGCCATGTTTAATTCCTTGGATGCGGATCAATAAAATAGTGGTTTATTCGATAATTGAATAAAAATTTTATTTCATTAGTGAAATAAAAGTATCCATGGCAATCAAAATAACTCATTTACGGGCTCCGTAAATATAACCCTAAATGTTAATTTCACTGATGTCCTTTTTTGATGGCCACAAATAAACTGATAATACATTTTTTGTATAAATCTCTAGATTTCTGGGACAGTAATCTTTCCACAAATGCCTCAACATCTAGCAATAATTCTTCGGACTTAGCCATTTACCCTTGATAAAACATAAATTAATTATACACAATGCTATTTTGACGTACGAATCAACAATTTTATCGTTGTCATCGTAACAACACAATATGGAAAATAGAAATTTTCTTTGAAATCAACTTGTCTCAATCAAAAGTAAAATTGAATAAAAGTTTGTATTACACTCGGAGATTGAAATTAAGGATTAACTCGCAAATTTAGGCAATCGGCTCGTTAAACCTTAGTTTCATCCGCTTGTATAGTAAATAGCTATTATATGGTTGCAAATAAGTAAATGTTTGTATTCATATCTCTCGTTTAATAATTGGCAAGCAGCACATTAATTAGATGTTGAAACTTCTATGATTTAATTAATTCGGCACCTTCACCCTTTAAACAAGAACCCAGAAAATGAAACAACTGCAATTATTTATTATTAATTATTATCATGCAAAATAGAGGTAAAAGTATCTTTAAAATACAGCCAGTTATTATACGTTACCTCAAAATTTGCTTAATTCATTGTCGGCCATTTAATATTAAATTATTCTTCTAAATTAACCCTCAAACTACCGTTGAGTTCTCTGACTCTGTAACCAACACCGAGCTTTGGCTGCAATAACCGTGTTGGCTAAGGCTCTTCGTATTTAAAATAATCATTTTCAAAACCTTAACGAGTTTGCTATTTTTCTTGTAAATCATCATTTAGCATTTCAATTTCTAACTGAATTTCAAAAAACCTTTGCCTACATAAATTTAAGGCGAAGTACCAGTAGTCAGGATTTCTGATATACAAACTGTCTAGAAAATTCTTTAATCGGGTTAGGTTAGGTTACCCTTAGTAACAGAATTATAACTTTCAAACTTTTCAATATGTTTGATAGTCAATTGCTTCGATTTCGCAGCTATTTTCTGTAAATTCACGGTATGTGGATTAGAAATTTCCGTTTTAAAATTAAAGTGACTATTATATTTTTTGTCTTCAAATTCCAACTTATCTAAAAAGCAACACCTACCAAATATCTATAGTCTAGTTATTTAGCTATCAATGTAAACTATGCCAATATAATACGTATTACAGGTTGCTTTCGAAACTCTAGTTAAAATAAAATTTTGATAAAATAAGAATTACAAATTGATGATTGAATGTATTTAGGCTACAGGTTTTTGAGCGGACGAGGTGGCTTTTTGCAATTAGGGAATTACCTGGAGACGATTGAGCATGGTTAAAAAGTTGCGAAAATATTAAGTCAGTTTGTTCGTTTAGGAGATCAAAGGATGGGTTACGGCTTCGTTTGAAAATTTCTAAGGACTTTAGGAGATTAAGTGTCGGGTCCTTGTTGCAATTGGGCAAGATTTTTAGATTGTCTATTTCTGGGAATTTATGATTACGTTCGAGGGGTTACGGTAAAGTCCTCAATGGCAGTGAAGGCGGAGATGAAGATCATCGGTTTTGCGGAACTGGCAGAAGAGGCACCCATGTTTTTTTGGATAATAAAGGAAAAGCCTAGCTAAAATCCAGGCGCGTCTGAGTGGTATCCACCGGCTTCCTGGTCCGCGTCTGACATCCTGTGGGTGCGGCGGCGACTCTATGCTCCAGGAACTAACAATCCCTGGTTCTAAGTACCCAGCATTGCGTGAACTCCTATCATAAGCCAAACATGATTCGTGAGCGTAATAACAACAGTACCCCAGGTGGTAACCAATCCACCCGTCTCACTGAGACGGCAACCAGGCTTTCGGATTATGGGGAGCCTAGACAATCACGAAAATATGGGAGAGAATTGGAGCTCTCTAGAAAACTGTCCAACAAAACCCCGACATACATCGGTACATTCAATATCAACACTTTGATTCAACCAGGAAAATTACTAAATTTAGTAATTTAAAAAAAAAATTACCTTGTTTATCTACATATTCGCCGACTGGTAGATTTTTGGTGATAGATATATATTTTTCCTTATTTTGTGGAATAATTTCAATTTTTTTCTCGTTGGATCCAAATTCTTTAATAAATAAATGATAATCATAATTCGGCATGTTATGGAAAAATACAACAATAATTTTAGGAATTTTATAATTCAAATTACAATTTGAGTGGGCGGCTCCATGAAATTTGCCCGCTAAATGAGCGTGATCGGCGACTTTGCCTGTTACTTGTAATAATTTCTTACATATATGACAGGAAGTGGCCGTATCGCCTGAATTTTGCTCAAGTGCAGTTTATTTAACCATTGGAAGTGCGATGCTTAAATGTTTCCTATATAATTCCTCTCCATAGAGGTTCTCGCAAAACAATTTTGGACAATCTGCTCCGGTATAAGTGAAAAATTTACTTAATGAATCATCGAATGAACATTTTATATTATAGGCGAAACTGTACTGTATGTGAATATGCGTTTGATTTGTATAGCAATTGTCAGGGTTTGGCGAACATGTATCAATTGGTTTTAATAATGATTCAAAATCTACGTATACAACAAAATGCGTATGCATTTTTCTATAAATTTTTTGATATCGAAAAGCAAAAATCGTCTTCATTTTGAAGACTGATGCCTGCTTTCCTACCCCTAATCTCTTTTGGCAGTTCAATAAATGATGACTCACGTATTGGTTTATATTTATTGATATTAATTTCTAAATGGGAAATCTCCCTTAATTACCAACCCAAATCTTTCTCCTAAAACTCGCTACATTTAGTTTTAATTTTAGCACTCGTATCATCATAAATTTCGACAAAGTTGCTCATGCTAGGTATTATTTCGCGATACTTTGTATTGAATGACTTTAATTCGCCCACGGGATTTTTTTCTTTTATGTAGATACCAAAGAGTTCGATGTTAAACTTGATACCTGAATTAAAGGACTTGACAACGTTTTCAATCATGATAGCAACAGCATCCTTCGAATTGACTACAAAGCTATCTATATCTATCCCTGTACCATTCATTGTATAGCTAGCTACCCTTTTCTTAAAACTACTAGAAATTTCGGTAATACCTTGTTGACGCGGCTTAGTTGCCACCTGGAGATTTTTCTGTGAACGCAGATGCCCCGCATATTTAGCTCTTTTCGGAAAACTTGGTCGCAAATATTTCAGCGATGAGTTGATGGAGTTGGTGGACCCATTTTCAACTTCTTCGAGGTGGAGGATAGATCGTCGACCTCTAGGGGTCTCTTGTAGGTGGAGGTATTTAAGCTCGTCTTCGAGGTGGTGGGCTCATCGATGTTGTGCTGCTTCTTGTGACGTTTGCAACTATCCATTCTTGTAAATTGGGCGTTGCAAGCGTCACATTTATAATACTCCTATATTTTAGCCTCTATTGGCTCGTTAATTGGACATTTATAATATATTTTAGCCTCACAACAGGTTTTCAGATGTCTTGAGAGGGCATCCTTCCTTCCAAACACTTTTTCTCATAGGGTACAGGAGAACATTTTTAAGCAGTCGACTTGTAGTGATGAGGTCTCGTTGAGAGCTGATTTAGAACTCTTAGCTCGGTCTTATATACCCGCTGGATGTGTCACGTGATTATGTTTATTAAATTAAACGAAAAACATTTTTATAACTGCCAAACATCCGGCAACGCTTAACCGACTACTGATAAATCAAAATCTTAATAAATTTGTTTATTAAATTAAAACACAAAACAATTCCTTATCTATTTCAGTTCAACCTCATCTAGCCTCGTGTTTAGCTTCGTATGTCTAATCTCATGTATCTAGCCCCGTCTATCTAGTCTCATGTATCTAGTCACATCTATCTAGTCTCATGTGTCTAGTCCCGTCTATCTACTCTCATGTATCTAGCCTGGTCCATCTAGTCTCATGTATCTAGCCCCGTCTATCTAGTCTCATGTATCTAGCCCCGTCTATCTAGTCTCATGTAACTAGCACCGTCTATCTAGTCTCATGTATCTAGCCCCGTCTGTTTTGTCTCATGTATCTAGCCCCGTCTATCTAGTCTCATTTATTTAGACTCGTTGATATATGCAAACAACTACATACCTATTCGCCCCGCCGGCACCTAATTTTGAATTTTGCCGCCTCACGTCTATCTTTTTAATTTTCCCGCGCATCAGGAAGTTCCGGAAATGGGAACCGGAAGTCGAAACCGAAAACAGGAAGTCGAAACCGGAAGTCAAAACCGGAAGTCTGGGAACCAGAAAACTGGGAAAAGTGCCAGTTTCAAGGTCAAAGTCAAGGGGGTCAAGGTCAGGGGTCAAAGGTCATCGCGCATGCGCATGACGGTGGTAGCGGTAGGTCTAGAAACAACTATCTTTCCCTACTGGCAAATACCCTACAACCTGATAAAACTACTAGAGGACATATGTGCCCATAATTATGAAAGTGGTCTAAGTGAAAATTAAAAAAAAATTAATTCATCAGTTATTTCACACCACATTATTAACCCTAAATGAATTTCATATATTTTTGAAATTAAAACCACTACCTAATGGTTCATTATTGACGATATCGTAAAATTTACATTGAATAAATTTAGTTTAAAATAATGCTGTGCGAAATAACTGATGAACTATTTTCTTTTTTAATTTTGACTTAGACCACTTTCATAATTATGGGCACATATTCATCGAACTCGTTACGAGCAAGAGTTAATAACCAAACCACGGCGGCAATACCAGCCGAACAGGACATAAAGCAATCATAAAAAAACAACCAAGGTAAGTGTTACCCGATGAGCAATATAGACTTCAATAAAGATTTCAATTAGCTGCTACGCAGACGATGTACATTACACACATTATGTACATTAGAGGTAGATGGCCGAATCAACAAATGATGAAATTGAACTAAACTGGGGGTCGAGATATCGGCCTTTGGGAATATAGAGGCAGGCGTCAGGCTGCAAGCCATGAAAGCTTCAAGAATTGCTGGATGCCTGAACAGAGTAATTTTTAAATACATATTCATAAACACTTACACAAAAATCAGACCAATAGCCACCTGCACAGCAGAAACTCGCCCTGTGACAACAACAACACAAAGAATACTGGAGAGCGTGGAAAAGTCGGTGATACGAAAGATCAACAATAAAACCTTTAATGACAGGATGAGGAGCACCGAGCCAAGGTAAATGTCCGACGTTCAACCCATAAATGACTGGTTATAAGAACGAATTGATGTGGCGCAGCCACGTGGGCCGGATGGACAACACCAGGCTGGTCCGCATATCAAGGGATTATTCGCCAAGGGGGAAAAAAAGCCCATGGAGACCCAGAAAGCGGTGGAGCGACAATAGGCCACACCTTGACCGACCATAGTGATGGATGAACAGGCAGGTATATGATGATATACAGCCTGTCTATAGTGAGAGAAAGAAGAGAATACGACATTAAATTTCTTAAAATTTTTAAAGCTTAATGTTTCAATTTCAACCCACACTAAAAAAATCCTTGTGACTGAGTTTATTTTATGATTTTTTTATTCATGCATCAAAATGATCTAACAATATGCATATTCCTCTACTTAGAGTTCTTTCAAGTAAAATTCATTTTTGTGTTGTTTGGTTGTAATAATAGCGCTTTTGTTTTACATTTTGTTTGTCAAAATGTGAAAATAACTTAAAACTAAAAAAATGTTTCCAATGAAAGTCGAAAAAAATTATTAGTCTGTAAAGTTCGTAAAGATAAGCTTTGAAGCAAAACCATGTTTTCTTCGGTTTTAAACTATTTTTGTCCCAATGATTCTAAATGACTCGAAAACTAAGTGAAATTTAAAAATTTATGATAAAACTCTATAAGAACAATATATTAATAAGAAATTAAATTTTCTATAAGAAATTCTATAAAATATTAATTTCTAGAAGAAAACAGAATATATTGATTTTTTATCGGCCAATTTTGGTAATAATCAACCTTGAACAATGTGAAAACATTTTTTTTTGTCGTAATAATTTTTCGGAAATGACACGAAAACAATGGAAATCTTAAAATATGCATCAAATAAAACTTGTAGAAAATTCAATTTTCTATAAAACTTTCTTATCTAGTCTGTCAATTTGGTAATAAACAAGCTTTAATGTAGTCGAAACCTTTTTTTTAGTGTATTTTCCTCATATAAAAATGCGAAGATACCTGGAAAAAAGCGATTTTTTGCGAATACTTAAAATAATTAATATCGTCAGGTTAATTGAAGTTGGTACCTCAACCTCAGGTACAAAATTTATATTGTCTTGTTTGATCAATTAAACAATAAAAAACTTCTGATAATAGCGACATCTCTTCGTTGAGTTTGCCTGGTTTTAAACCCTTGAACAAGAAAAAGCTTAAATTCAATCAATTTCCAGTAAAACATATTTTGTCTTATTAAACTGATTAATCACAAAATCCACATTGTGTATACAGGCGCAAATAACTACATAACTCGTTGTTAGTTGACACTTCAGCCCATCCCACCGGATATCCTTCCGGGCTTTTCACATCCGGCTCGTCCTTCTCACCCATCAATTTCATTTTAAAACTGAAACTAAAAACTAGGCAAAAATCCCCTGTTTTATAGTTTGAAGTAGACGTCACGCTCAGGACGGCGCACATAAAGAAAAGCGGCAGACGTTAGAAAGAACTAATTAACCTCTTTCAACTTATAATATACTATATAACTACAAAGTTAATGGACTTTGATTAACTATTAATCGATTAGCTAGATTACATAAACTCTCTACCGGTATTTTGATCTATACTTTCATTAAATTCTGTTAAATCCTACCTATAATATTATTATTACTATCGTAAATTCCCTTTAAAGAGAGCGTGTAAACTTGAACAAAAATCATGACAACTCAGTCATGCGGCGACGTTCTTCCCAAATCCTCTTCATTCGTGCACTATGTTCTTTCTTCCGTTCCTCCGTCCACTTTTTTCCTGGTATCTTTGGGAGCAGTTCTTTATCAAGTTTATGGTGCATTATGGTGTTTCTAAATTTAACCCGATCATTCATGTCGTGTATCGTGATGTTTAGCTGCTTGAGGTCTTCTTCAGTTTCCTGTATCTATTTGGAGCTATTTATACTGTTGAAGGTAATTTTGAAAATTTGTTTCGTAATTCTGTTCTGGTCCATTCTGTATATGTGACCAAAAAATTTAGCTCGTTTCTTTCTGAAAGTGTCAGTGATACAGTTCTACGGTTTTATACATTTCTGACGATGGTCTCTTAATCCATATTGCCTCCTTATTCACCGGCCCAAAATTTTTTCGGAGAATTTTACGTTCTTGTTTCTCTATTTCTTCGATTTTTGAGTGACCATGAATTAATGTTGTTTCTGCGGCATTAAGTGCTTCAGGAAGAACGACTGTTTTGTAGTGTTGTAGTTTTGCATTAAGAGATATTGATTTTTTGTTATAATGATTCCAAGTAAGTCGGTAGGCTCTCTGTAATTTTTTTACTCGTTCTTGATTTGCTATTATATTTAGGCCGGACGGTTGGATGATTTCTCGTAAGTATTTAAACTGGGAAACTCTGGATACAGAACCATATTGTGTCTTGATGGGTAGTTTGTCGGACGGGGATCGTTCTATATACTGTGTTTTTTTCATAAGATATCTGGAGACCAGCCTTTTGTGAAATTTCGTGTAATTTTTCAAGTGCATGCTTTGCTGCTTCTCTGGTATTTGATAATATTGCAAGATCATCAGCAAACGCCAAACATTTGATATTAGCTCTATAATCTCTTCTCTTACCAATGTGTATTCCCTCAATCTCTTTTTCCCAAGTTCTGATTATTTTTTCCAGGACCATATTAAAAAGGATGGGTGAAAGTCCATCTCCCTGTCGAACACCCGTATGTATTTCAAAAGGTTGAGAAATTGCTCCACCAAACTTAACCCTTGATGTAGTATTAATGAGAATTTGTTGAATTAATGCCCTGGTTTTCCTATCAACTTTGAATTCCTCCAGAATGCTGAAGAGAGTTGGTCTGTCGACGGAGTCGTAAGCTTTTTTGAAATCAACAAAGGTAACCACGATGTTTCTACAAGATAGTATTTGCAAGATTGTCTTCAGATTCCAAATTTGTTCCGTGCATGAGCGCCCCTTACGGAAACCTGCCTGATATTCTCCTATCTATAGGTCTACTTGAGGTTCAAGCCTATTCAAAAGAGCTTTCGAAAGAATTTTGTCCTTTACTGCTAAAAGTGAAATGCCTCTATAATTGTTCGGGTCCATTTTATCATCTTTTTTATGAAGCGGGTGTATAAGTGCACATTTCCATTCTGGGGGTCCTATTATATCATATATTATAATGTGTATTCTGTGAATGAGGTTGTCGTCAGCCAGTTTCCATAACTCGGCAATAATTCCATCTTCCCCAGGGGCTTTGTCGTTTTCAATGAATGAATGATGTCAGTTATCTCCTGAAAGGAAGGCGGCACGGAATCTGGATAGGATTCCGATTCTTCAAAAATAAACTTGCTGGAGGGGGGGTCACAGTTGAGAAGATTGTTGAAGTACTCAGGCAAAATTTGACAATTCACATTGGTGTTTGTCTCCATTGAACCATCAGATCGACGAAAGCATAGGCTGGATGGTCGATATCCTGTCAGGTTCTCTTTAAAAATTCTGTAGAAACTCCTAGTATTATTCTTTTTAAATTCTTGTTCTATTTCCTCCAGTCTTGTTTTTTCATAGCTACGTCTTTCTTTTCTAATTAGTTTTGATGATTGTTTCCGAATGTACAGGAACTCCTGCCATTTGTCTGGCGTTTTGTTGCTATAAAATTTTATCCAAGCGTTAAGTCTGTCTTCTATTGCTTGGTCGCATACACTGTTCCAGCATCTGTGCTTACGTTTACGTGGGGGCCGGCCTATCCTCATAGCGTTCCTGAGAACATCCGATACTTCTGTCCAGTTTAACTAGTTTGTTTCGTTGATTCCTTGCAAAATACTGTCCTTGTTTATTTTTAAATATTCAGGGTTAGGCTTAAAAATTCGTGGTTGTCGTGGTCTTCTCCTGTTGGGTTGGAGTTTAATTTTAATTTGTAACAAGTAGTGATCAGAATCGAAGAAACCTTTCCTTGTTTTTACATTAAGGACCTCCTTTTGGTTTGTATGAGGGATGGCAACATGGTCGATTTGAAATTCACCCATATTGATCTTGGGTGCCCTCCAAGTGCAAAGCTTTTGTCTGTGTTTTCTAAATTGTGTTGACATGATTTTAAGTTGGAAATTTGCACAAAAAGTTAATAGTCTTTCACCATTTTGATTTGTTCTTTTATGTGCTGTGTGAATACCTGTTGTTTTCCTAAATTGTTTCTCTATACCCAACTGGGCGTTAAAATTGCCCAATTGCCCAATTGCAAACAGAATCTTGATGTGGTGCGGTGGAATTTGGTTGGTGACCTCTTCTAACTGTTCCCAGAAGGTATCCGATGTTTTAGGATCTTTCTTCTTATAGTCGTTTGTGGGAGCGTGTGCGTTGATGAGAGTGTACGCTTTGTTCGCCGATTTCAGTGATAGGGTGGAGATGCGTTCCGATGTAGACGTAAAGTCAATGAGTGAGTCTACAATTGATTTGTGGATGGCAAACGCTGTACCAAATTGCCTGGGGCCCGTCCTAATTTTTATAGAGGGTTTCCCTTTGTATATTCGATAATCATCCGTGTCAAAGTGGTATTCATCAAGGAAACGAATTTCTTGAATTGCAAGGATTTTGATATTAAATTTGTCCATTGTGTTTACAAGCTGTATAATTTTACCAACTTTCAGAAGAGTGTTCGAGTTGAGCGTGCCAACAAAGTACTTACGCTTCGCGCGTAGAAGATTCGAGAAGCTCCAATCCTTCTCAACATGACGCTCCTGGTCCCCCGGAATTCGACGACCAGGAGTAATCAGTCTATTGACTGATGCCCGGGGTAGTGGAATTGTCCCTTCTGTTATCATCATGTTTGTTTCAAGTTGAAGTTAAAGATGAGGTGATCAACACGAAGCAGATCACAAGGTTACGACTTGATTGTTATGATCAAAACGATGTTATGACAGCCGCCCCATTGGTGAACAGACGCTGACCACTTTGTCGTTTAATCTAAGACAGACACAAAGCGGATTTTTATTGGTGTAACCACCCGGCTCTTCCGCTCCATCCAGCGTTGGGAATTTAAGAATCCTATTCCGCTGGCAAGACCGTTGACCATTTTTCACCTAGTAACCCTAGGCAGGGGCCCTTACAGGGTGCTACCATCCGGAAATGTTTCATGACATTTGTCAAAGTCCTAGTAGGACTTAATTAATTTTTAATTAATTAATTTTGTAGATTTACGAACAGGTTGAATATTTCATATTTTAGTTTTTAAATGCATCTACAAATAGTTAGGCCCCCTTAATTTTCAATTAAACAATAATTTGTCGCTAGAAAAAAACATTTTAATCGCGAAATTTACATTTCACAAAAAGTAACAATAAATCACGACGAAATTCAGTTTATTGTCGAATATTCACCAAATAAGTCGAGCAAAAGTTGAACTTGTTTCCAATTATGATACCTTAAAAATATAAAACAATTTGTTGTATTCGGTTCGGACACCCTTTCAGTGAAAGGGTGACACCCTTTTTGTGACGCATGAGACACAAAATGACTGGAAACACGTTCATGTCCCTTTGTGCAATGAAGTCGCTAATTTTACTCTCTTCGCACAGTCCGGTCGGTGCGTGTCAACAATTAAACAAAATCGGCGAACAAAAAACTGCATAAAGAACGGTAATTAACTTTTAATTTATGACGATCAGTAATTGATAGCAAATTTTGATTATAGGTTTCTGCCTGGCTTAATTTTTTGTATGTTATTCTTTTTTATGATAATTTTTTTTTTAATTTCAGTGGTTACATTTACAATGTATAATACTAAGTGATATATGAAGAGATTCACTCTGAATTTTTAAATTCACGTTGTTTTTACCAGGGACGCATCCGATACCGATACCGATATATCGGCGATAGTGTTTCTTGTCCGATATATCGAAATCGGCGATATTAGTTTGCCAATGCACCGATAAATTTTGAATTCCGCGCTATAACCATCCATCCTGTAAACGCGCCATCCCCGCGCTTATTTCTTTCATGTAAACGCGGAATAATTTATCTACGGACGGGGAATCTCCGCGTTCTACCAGTACCAGTGCAAGCTTTTTTGCCTAGTATAAAACGCAAACTAGAACTCACAACTTAAGAATGGATAATGATGTATGAGATGGTGAACATTTTAGGTTATTTTGAAGAGGTTATAACATCAATCCGCAAAGCCACAGTTGCCACCCGAAGCTATTCAGTAGGGAAAGATCCTTCGTTCTAAATCCTCCTCCTCCTCAAACCTCCTCCTGTCATGCGCATGCGCGATGACCTTTGACCCCTAACCTATGCGCATGCGCGATGACCTTTGACCCCTAACCTAACCTTGACCTTGACCCCTAACTTGACCTTGACCTTGACCCCTAACCTTGACCCCTAACCTAACCTTGACCTTGACCCCTTGACCCCTAACCTAACCTTGACCTTGACCTTGACCTTGGAACTTCCGGTTTCGACTTCCGGTTTCCGGTTTCGACTTCCGGTTTCGACTTCCGGTTTCCGGTTTCAACTTCCGGTTTCAACTTCCGGTTTCGACTTCCGGTTTCCGGTTTCGACTTCCGGTTTCCGGTTTCGACTTCCGGCCGCCATTTCGGAACTTCCAAATGCGCGGGAAAATTCAAAAAATAGACGCGAGGCGGGGGAAATTCAAAATTAGATCCTGTTTCAACCTGTTTCAACCTGTCTCAACCTGTCTGAACCGGAACTACTACATCGACCGGGTGTTTGGTAGCAATAACAACTTCCTGTTATTGTTAAGTTTGTTTGTGGTTAATTTAATAAACACGATAAACATGTTTTTGATTTATCGGTTAGATGCAACTAGTCGTCTAGCGCTGATAACAATTTCTTGTCTCAACTTGTCTGGATCACGTGATACATACGAAGCATTTTGATTGGCTCATTCAAAATCAGTTTGGGTATAAATAGGAGGCAAAATACTAATAATGAATTAGTTATATCAACACAATGTCAGTATCAACAGCACCCATGTCAGATTCGGGTGTGAGTTCACCTACTTTCTTAGATGACTTACTACAAGATTTCAATGAAGAAATTAAAAGTGAATGTCGGCTCATAAACGAAGTTAGCTACCCAATATCCAAGTCATTATCAGCTTCAACTGGATTCAGCGCGGTTAGAGGTTATTACCCCTGTGTTCGTATATTCAACTCCCAAAGAAGTTCCACATTAATTCCAATCGAATGGTTCGCATTAAAAATTGAATGGCATAAGGTGAATACATTCTTTTCAACATCAGCGATTAAACCTCAAAGAGGAGTTAAAAGGAAGTGCCCCAACTGCAACCCTTTAGTAGAAACTGAAAAGTCGGAAATATCATATACCGAAATAGTACCCGCTTGCGATAGCTTCACCATAACTTTTCACCCATCAGCTAAACGGAATAGAAGCAGATATATCACATTACAAAGCAGAGGGGTTCAATTCGATCTAGATCAAAAGGCAGTATGCAAGTTAGATGGTTTATTTAATTTAATTGATTATCGTTTGGAACGTTTGAAAACATTAAACTTTGCCGATTATTACAACGAGTGGCTGCTGCATTTTATAAACCTACCAAAAGATTGCGACATCGCATCAACGCTTGAAAACCTGCTACAAACATCTTCAGCTAGCCAGCAGTTTGAAAGCGTAGAATATATGTATGAGATATTGGCGTACAATAAATGTAAATTATTTAAAGATATAGAATCAATCCAACAGTGTAATGGTTAAGATCACCGACGATGCAGTAGAACGGTTAGTACAAAGTAGAGCACGATTGGAACAACACATTAAAAAAATTCAACGATTAAAAGTAGCAATTAAAAGATATCAAGATGTTAAAAAGTGCTATCAACTTTTTTCTAGACTGTGTATCAATGAATAGGTGTTGTGCTTGCTATAATCAGTATAAATTACATTTAATGACACATATAAGACCCAGGGAACTACAGTCGATGTGGGATACGCTTCCATTGCATTTTCAAGAAGATGAAGATATAGCCGCCTGCCTACCATGTTTCAAACATTACAATCTACCAACTGATGTAGATCATATTGATGGACCCCCACCACCCCGATATAAATGTTATAAATGTATTGATGAAAAAAGATTTTGTAATCTACAATGATTTTTTACTAATTATAATAAAATCATAATTTAACAATGTATATCGTTTTTCTTAACCATTTTATCCAGTTTCAGGATTACGGGTAAAAATAAAACCAAGTTATTAGTAGAATAAAAATACATATTTATTAACATTCATAAGCAGAATAATCACTATTTTACAATAAATGTACATATTTTTTAAAGTACATTAGTTTCATCAATCCAGCTATTCTGCGAATCATCGAACCCAAGCCATTTCACATACACCTTCGACCCTTTTCGACTCAGCACTTTTTCAACCAAGTAGACATCATGATGTCTAGCCTTCTGCAGCTCATACTCGTAGAATGCCCCTTGGATTGGTCTACCCTGAATATCCTCCAATAAATATGTAACAGGGTTAGAAATTTTAACTTTTAGAATTTTAAACAGCTCCGTCGACCAATTAGGAGTATATCCTTTAGCAAATACAGTCTTTTGTTTGCTAATACGTACAAAATCCCCCACTCGAAATCGCCCTCTGCCGGCAATTTTGATATGTGAATAAACTGTTTCGAGAATTTGCTTCTCTTTATTTAAATTTACATCTTTAGGTTTCATACCAATCGTAGAGTGATTTGTTGCATTGTAATCTCTAGTTATCTCATCCAATATAGAGTACCAATCATATTTTCCATTTAGACTGAATGCTCGATATAATTTCTCTTTTAAAGTGCGAATAACCCGTTCAGCCATACATGCTTTCATGATGGTATACGTTGAGTAATGATTAACATGTTTCTTTTTCATTAACACATTAAATTGTCGGTTATAAAACTCTTTACCTTGATCTGTTTGTAGATTGCGCGGTGTACGATTACTCTCTTGGAAAATTTTCTTGAATGCATCTGTTAAACTTACTGCAGATTTATCCTTTAACGGAACAGTCCATAGAAATTTTAAGAAACAATCAATCACCACCAAAATAAATTTATAACCTCTATTTTCATGAGCATAAGGACCGAATTCAGCTAAATCTGCCTGCCATAAATCATCTATACCTTTTAATATAACTCTACGTCTATTAAAATTTTTTCTAGCAGGTTTATGTAATTCATTCACCACATCTTGTTTAACGGACTTCGTAGAAAGAGGTTGACGTCGCCTCATGGTATTTAGTCTTTTGCAGCTCATATTCGTAGAACGCCTCTTAGATCAGTCTAATCATCTCCCATATACCCATTTAAAATATCTTCCAAAGAATTTAGATACGAACTGTTATCAGCACGACTAATCGACCCACTTGCACTAGGAATGACTGGAGGGTTAACACTTGGGATGTCTAAGTGCTTCTTTAAAAACCCAATCTCATTGCTGATTAATTTTAGCTGAATCTCAGTATCTGTTTTAAACGTATTATAGTTATCTTGAGAATGATCAAATTGCTGTTTAATAACACCAAAAGAAGTATCAACAAAATCTTTAGTAGCGGCGTCTGACTTATCCTGAGGTTCACTTATGTTGCAAATTCTTTTATTCTCAACATTAAAATCACCGGTACGGGTAAAAAGAAATCCTGATTCAGGAGGGCCCCGTGTTTGACCGCTTTTACGATTTGAATGACGTCCGAACTTATCGATGCTCATCATTGATGTGAGCTATGAATACAGAATTCATTCTATTATATTCGCTTCTCGTAATTCCTCCTCGATAGCCACAATTTCATTCTGATGAGATGTATTTCCAGCCTTCTTAGAAGCATGTAAAAGACATAAACGATCTATTAACTCTTCAAGACTATCCCAATATCGATATTGCACTCTTGCTATATTATTAGGAATATGTAAAGATGAATCGAATAGACCTCTTCCGGATGATGAGGAGGAGTCTGATTCGACATGTCTGCGAGCAGCGGGTTCTTCAAAAAGCTGTTTAATTATGTTTCTATATTTATACGTCCTAGTTCCTTGAATCTTCGAATTTGGATCATAATTTCTCCGCAGCACGTTAGTTCTCTCCAAAATATCTTTATAATTGCGCTTATCATCATCATTATAACCAACGGGCTTCTTCTTGAAAAGTAATTCATATAGACCAGGAGTACCAATGTATTTGATTCCTTCTATTTTTAAATCATCCCCGATAACCTCTACATCCGATTTTCCAATGACCCATTTATCAGTTTTCGGATTGAAATGAATACCTAATTGCGTATCAAATTCATCATCTGTATCTTTTATTAGCATTCCCACATATCGTCTCGGTAAAGAACCCATAGTTTCAAGGTCTTCGATTGAGGTTTCACATGTATTTGAACTGTTAAATACATCTTCATCGTCACGGAGTAGATTATCATATGAAATTTCTTGATTGCATGCTCGCTTAGGTTTTTGTATGAAATTAGTTGCTTTACGTTTAGCTCCAGCTTTAAAAACTTCAACATCACTGTCTTGTTCGTTTTTGGATGGAGATAATTTAGGAATCTTAGAGGGGTAACCCCCTTGCTTATAACTTCTAAAAACATCCCGTTGTGATGTGTCTATTAAATTCTTCAAAGGTTCGATTAGTGGTTTATAAGTTTTATTTAATAATTCATCTTCTTCAACTCTATTCAGTTTCATAGCTAACAACTTTTTACGAATAGATCTTTGAACATCAATAAGTCTATGTTGAACATTTCTACCCATCATACCGTATTTTCTATAACAGCTTTCAAACAACTTTCAAACAGCTTTAAACAGCTTTCAATCAGCTTTAAACAGCTTTCAATCAGCTTTAAACAGCTTTCAATCAGCTTTAAACAGCTTTCAATCAGCTTTAAACAGCTTTCAATCAGCTTTAAACAGCTTTCAATCAGCTTTAAACAGCTTTCAATCAGCTTTAAACAGCTTTCAATCAGCTTTAAACAGCTTTAAACAGCTTTAAACAGCTTTCAATCAGCTTTAAACAGCTTTCAATAAGTTTTAAACAGATTTCAATCAGCTTTAAACATCCTCTCACCCCGACAGTCTCGATGTATACTGACTATCATGATCTATTTATCCATTATTATATACTGATCTAAATATTTACGATATCTCCCCTTATCAATGTCACAATCTTTATCCACCGTTATAAACCCATAGGGCTCTGTCCAACATTCTGAACACATTTCCTTGAATTTATCGAAACTCATATCACTGCTTATATGATCGTTGTAAACATGTTTGAGGTTTAAATAATCTTGTTTGAAGAGTATTATAAAATTAGCATTATCACGTATTAGATGTTTAGGGATACGAGTATATGTTTGACACAGATAGAAAGAATCAATATTATTATGTCGCCCCATGCTGAAATATTCTCGTATCACATCCTGCTTATCGCAAGCAACATCATCGAATATGAAAATTGAATTAGGTTTTGCAGCACTGGGTTTCATAATATCTACATTCTCTTTGAATGAGAAATATCCAACACCCTTGAGCGGTTTTAAAACTTTTTCAAGAAACTGATATTTCGGCTGGTATAGTGATTTTGAATAAACATATACGTTTTTAAACTTTACGCCGTTCTCATCAAACAGTAAACTCAACATTACGTTGGATTTGCCACAGTTTGATGGACCGCAAATTAAACATCTCAACGTATTCGGAAGCAAAATCCCATGACGTCTCTCTTTTGTTAGTGACATACCTTCACCAACACATGAATCAAGATTCATAATTGGTAGAGATAGTTCCTGCTTAACGACCCGCATGATACTAAAATATACAGCACACAGCAGCTATATATATATATATATATATATATATATATATATATATATATATATATATATATAAACCCGATACATCGCGTAAACATTCATTGCAATATGTACGCTGGAAGAGGCATCATCAATTCACTCATCAACAAGCTCCCGTTCGAGGCGCACATACCTGGAGGTTATCAGTATTGTGGTCCAGGTACTAAGTTGGAAAAACGTTTAGCTAGAGGTGACTCTGGTATTAACCCCTTAGACAGTGCGTGCAAAGAACACGATATTGCATATTCACAAAGTAACATTCAGGCGGATCGACATAGAGCTGATAAAGTTCTTCAAAAAGCTGCTTGGAAAAGAGTAAAAGCAAAAGACGCGAGGTTTGGTGAAAAAGCAGCTGCATTATCTGTTGCCTCCATTATGAAAATTAAACGTAAACTCGGAATGGGTATTAATATTAAAACAAAAAAGAAAATTGCGTTAAATAGTGGAGTTGTGTCAAAAGCGCGCAAAGCAATGAAAAAGTTTAAGAATCTGGATGAGAGAGAGAGTGGTAAAATTGCCCTAGCAGCTGCTAGACTTGCGGTTAAGGAGGCAGGAGGACGCAGAAAAATTCGGACTCCTCGTATAATTCCCATACCGAAACATGGTGGGATGCTACCGCTGATACCGCTATTTGCAGGGCTAAGTGCGCTTGGTTCGCTAGCAGGTGGCGCTGCAGGAATTGCAAAAGCAGTAAACGCTTTCAAAGATGCTAGAAATAAATTAGCTGAATCAGAGCGGCATAACAAGACAATGGAAGCAATCGCATTACGTGGACGTGGACTATATCTCAAACCATATCGAAAAGGTTTGGGTTTGTATCTAAAGCAGACTCCAAAAAACTACTAAGTAAGCTACCTCGACGCCCGCTCACCGACTCTGACATTCAAAACTATGCTGCACGAGCGCACATTAAGCATTTTCGTGGTGTGTTTATGCGCGACTCTCTCCCATCAGCAAAACCTTTGTGTAACGAATGTGCGGTAATAAATTTAGATTCTGCTAAAGGGTCGGGCACGCATTGGGTTGCATATAAAAAACGAGGAAATTTTGTTACATACTTTGACAGCTTTGGTGACTTGCAACCACCTGTAGAGCTGATAAAATATTTTCGACGTAGCGAGATAGTGTATAACCATGATAGATATCAGAAATTTAATACCTACAACTGTGGACATTTATGTCTGCAATTTCTAACGGAATAAAACAGATGGCAGTTTTATAAATCCATCAGTCATGTCTCAGACCTTCACGCTGCAAAGTACTACGAATGTGCTCTCTGTGAATTATTATCCGTCGATAGAATTAGACCCTGACACATTATATTGCTTAGGACTCATCGGATTTCATACATACAATACTATTCCGAATATTGAAGAAGATTGCAATAATCTATTTGAGTACGCAGGCGGAAAGCAAATTAAAATACCAGCTGGCTCGTATGAGATAACAGATATTGAACTCTTTCTGCAAAATCAGCTGGTCGGCGGAACCTACGTTCAGAAGATCAGACGAGATAAGGAGTTGTCGATTAAACCCAACAATAATACGCTAAAGTGTGAAATAAAGAGTAAATACGATATTGATTTCACTGCTAGTCGTTCAATAGGGAGATTGTTAGGCTTTTCTGCAAGAAAGTTGGCAGCCGATCAATTACACGAGTCGGATTTACCAGTTGAAATTATAAAAGTGAATAGTATTCGAGTTGAGTGTAATATTGTACAAGGTGTTTACTACAATAACACGCTATCACATACTATATTTGAATTTTCACCTAATGTCGACCCCGGTTTTGCAATAAATATTGAACCACGAAATATTATTTACCTACCAATAAACGCACGAGCCATAGATAACATCACCTTAACAATTCTCGATCAAGACGGCAATCCCGTGAATTTTAGGGGTGAAAAAATACTAGTACGTTTAGAGCTGAAGAGTATTAAGTGAGAGAGAGAGAGAGAGAGAGAGAGAGAGGGAGAGAGAGAGAGAGAGAGAGAGAGAGGAGAGAGAGAGAGAGAGAGAGAGAGAGAGAGAGAGAGAGAGGGAGAGAGAGAGAGAGAGAGATGGGGATTAATTTTCACGGAAATCGTATAAAAGCAGCTGTCTCGATCGATTCTACCACTCGACATTTAGATCTCAAAGAGTTCACATCTATATTAAAAAATAAACTATTATCTCTTGGATATAAGTTAAAGCAACAGTATGGATAAAATAAATATATTCTCCAAAGTTCGCTACGAGGAGAGTATTGCAAAGAGTGACTTTCACACATACCACCCTCTAGCTCAAAACTATCGAAACAATGATGAGATTCGTATAATGATACAGCACCAAGACATTTACACTTGTCCGAGTGAAAGTTATATCTATGTGAGCGGAACCGTTAAATTCCCAACACTCACCCCACCTACAACTGTACGCAACTTTGAGTTTGTGAAAAATGCATATGCGTTTTTGTTTGATGAAATTCGCTATGAATTGAATGGAGTTGAAGTAGATAAGAATCGAGATGTAGGAATTACAAGCACGATGAAAGGATTACTCTCCAACACCAAGCGAGATCAACATATACTTGATCTTTGCGGCTGGGCTGAAAATGCTGCAAATGTTACATACTTTGATGAGAACAAAAGGTTCTATGCTCTAATTCCATTGAAATATTTATTGGGTTTTGCCGAGGATTATACAAAAGTATTAATTAATGTGAAGCAGGAATTAATTCTACTGCGAGCTAGAACTGACGTAAACTGCTACAAGGGAGATGCAAATATAACTCTCAATATCGATAGAATTTACTGGCGAATTCCCCATCTTCAACTCAGCGACGAAGCTCGATTGAATGTATTGAACAAACTCAAAGAAGATAAACCGATATTAATACCATTCCGTAAGTGGGAGCTGCATGAACTACCCGCTTTAAAAAATACCGACAGAGATATCTGGTCTGTGAAAACATCAACAGCTCTGGAGAAGCCTCGATATGTTATAATTGCGCTGCAAGAGGGGCGAAGGGATACCCATGTAAAAGACGCATCCAAATTTGATAATGCATCGCTGCGAAATATAAAAATCCATCTAAACTCGAATTCATATCCGTATGATAACTTAAATCTTAATATGAATAGCGGTGATTATGCACAACTCTATTACATGTATGCCACTTTCCAAAACAGTTACTATGGTGATGGCATAAACGAACCAATATTGAATATGATTCAATTCAGAGATCATGTTCTTTTTGTGTTTGATGTATCTAAACAAAATGAAAGTATTAAATCATCTACTGTTGATTTAAAAATTGAATTAGAAGCTACGCAAGCATTCAAATCAAACACTCGAGCCTATTGCCTTATTTTGTGTGATGCTGTCGTTGAATACACTCCATTGTCAGGGGTAGTTCGAAAATTAATTTAAAACTCGTGATGAAGAAAAGTGTATCATTTTTAACAAACTCTGATGGTGTAGATATTGTTGAAATTTTTATTATTAAATCTCAGTGTGAATCTAGAAGCGGTATCGAGTGGTTGAGGGAAGCTGTAAATCGAGAACGTTTTCGTAGAAGAATCAATCATTTGGAGAAGTTGCTGGGACCAATACTGAGAAAGAAGCATATCGTCCATATGACTAGACGATTTATAATCGATGTTCAAGGATTCAGTGTGATTGGAAAATTTACACCGAAGGAACTTTCAATCAAATCATTCGATGTAGATAATGTAGATACCTACCTATTCAAACCATCAACACCTTTCAGATCTCTTAACACAGCAGATAAGAAACAAGTTCAATGGTTGGAAAATTACTATCACGGTCTTAAATACAGTGCTGGAAATTTATCGTCAAATCTGTTTCAAAATATTGTCAAGTTTCACATTAGGCATTCAGATAGTTTTAATATTATTTTTGTAAAAGGGTATTCGAAGAAGTTACTATTAGATTCTATTTTCAATTCCTACTTACATTGTAATGAATATAGTTTTATAAATTTAGAAGATGATGAATTTTACGATTGCCCCAATTTAATTAAAATGAGGCACACCTGCTTCAACCATATTAACAATTACTCTATATGTAGTGCAAGAAATGTTGAATGTTTATATAAGTATTTAAATGTATTGATGTAAATTTAAATGTATTATTATTAAAATTTAATAAACCCATAAATTCTATGTAGAGTTTTCATTATTTTACAACCTTATCACTATCCTTGAGAAGTAATATTTCTTATCTATTATTCACAGCTGTTCCGACGCGCATATCTTCCTAGAGATTAGTTCATAATAGGAGATTGCGATTGAGAATATTATAATTTATTATTAATTCCCCGTGTTTAGTCTGAAAACGTAGAAAGAGGTTGACATAATGAAAATAGAAATATATTTTATATAGACGTTTATTAAAAGGAAAAAATATGTTAAACAATTATAAACAATTACAATAAAATATAGATATGATTACAGTTTTGTATAATTAACAACAAAATGAAAGAAAAATATATAATTTAACAGTTTAAACACATCAGTTGATACCTTTAAGATTTATTATTTCTCCCCCACATCAAATCATTCGCTATATATCCATTTAAAATATCTTTCAAGGAATATACCGGGCCTGCAAAAACACTATAGAAAATCGGCTCACCTACATCTTCTGGTATATAATAATTTTCTGGATAAGCAGTCTTATTTTCTATTAAATAATAAAACTCATCGTAATCCTCTCTATATATATAGTAAACAATTTTTGTTGAGTATAACAGATACAGTAATTTATTTTCCCCCCAGCATCCAATATAGTGAATTGGATTGTCACCAGGTTCAAACAATAATTCTGCGTTGTCGGTAAACACTATAGATATATCTATATTTGGAAAAACTGCTTCTTCATGATAATCCACTATATATTTAAACACCTCTTCTGCGTCTTTACTAATATTTTCATTAGCCTCAACTTTATAGTAGTTATAATTATGGTGTATACCGACTTGTATTTTAACCATCTTAATGTAAACTATTTTAACAACTAACGATGAATTTAGATAACTTAATGTTGACTTGTCACGACGGGGTCTGGTTACAAACTAATTATGAATTTAGAGTTTGGGTTTTATAATTATCAATACTCCGAACATTCTCGAAACCCGAAACAAAAAACCCGAACATTCTCGAGGTCTGTATTAGTAAAATTATTTCAATATATTTTTAAAATCTTACATCTCTATTCTTCATGTTTTCTCCTTGTCACACATTGAAAATATTCCGCTGTTAAAAATAATGAATTGATAAGACTACGTTTGTTATTTCCTGTGTATCGCGTTATTTTCTTATCAATAATACATTTCTCTATCGTTAAGGTTGAAAACTTAGATAGCATAATGAAAGTAAAAATATAAACATTATTAACAATTATAAGAAAAATATACATTATTTAAAATTACAAGAATAAATATATAAACATTTATACATTATTAATAGTTACAATACAAAAATATACATTATCTACAATACAAAAATATGCATTATGAATGAATTTATTGGGTTGAAGCTGAATAATAAACATTTAAATATACGGAAAACTACTTTATGGAGTAAATTGAAAATTACTTTATGAGATAAGCGTATGGCCAAAGGCTAAAGTACTGCAACCATCTGAGCAGATGAATCTCTTATCGTCATTGCTACTTAGCGCGATTTTATTCTGCTGAACTGTGAAGATGGTGTGTTTGTAGCTTCTAAAAATATTCTGTTGCCGATATACAACTTCGCCACTAAACATACATTGTTTATAATCGGCCCCAGTGATATCTTTATCCACTACGCACTTCTTAACTCCTTTAGCCTTTTTGAGCCAATTCGCTTTATCCTCCTCCGTGCAATACGCGTACATTTTCGGTCTCAACGCAATAAATTCATTCATAATCCTACCCCCTAACTCATCCTTCATTAACCCTAAAATGGCTTTATTTTTCAGTGGTATATTGAAAACGTTATCAGGTCTAAAATTGCTGGTATCAAATTTTTCAATGTCCTCCTTGATATCTATATAAATATCATCAGTTTCGATTAATAAAATGAGACTATCGGTGTCGCAGTAGCATAGAGCAACTTTTTCACCATACTTGGGTTTCAGAAAATCGTAAAAAAACTCATACATTAATAATTTCGACAAATCCAAAACGGCAAACCCCACATAAATCGGTTTGTTATAGCAAACTTTTAACTTGTTAAACTGGATCGCAACTAAATTTTCCGTAAACGTGGAAACACTTCTCATGTTCGGTTTAGCGAGAAGTGTTTCCGCACCAGGTTTACGACCAATATCATTCCAATGATTAACAAGTTTTACATCCACTCGTTTATTCACATTCTCCATGGTTTTGCCGAATACACTGTTGTTCATTAATTTAAAAAAGTCTTTTTCGAAATCATTTTTAGCTGTCTGTCGTAAAGTAGTGTTTAGGTCGATATATTGTTTTAACCAATCAGATTGTTTAAATTTTATAATTCTATGAATTTTCGTAATTTTCAGTCCGTGATTTATTGCCTGCTTTAAAGTTCTGTAGTGAGTAATATATTTTTCTTTGTTGTTTAAATTTGGAATAAGTTTTTTGTAATTAAATTTTGAATTTGGTGGAATCATGCTTTCAACGAGGAATGGTAAATCATTATGTGAGGCCTGTAGCGATTCAGGATACTCGATGTCTGCTTCGATAAAATAGCCAATAGGTGAATCATCACTCATTTTCGTCACATCAAAGTCTAAAATTTCAGTCTCCGTCAACCATTTAAACTCACCGTAAGGCATTAGTTGAGAAAGTGCCCAGCCATACAAATTATTCGCATCCCAGTACGCTAAATATGTACTGGGATGGTTCGAATTATACTCAGATAAGTATTTATTATTCGCCTTAGCGTATCTCAGCGAGGCTTGGCAAATACCCCCTCTAATGCCTTTGGAGACGAAATGGTGCATGTCTATGTCCGTGAAAAGTTCCAAATTTATGTTAGTCATTTTCAACATTGCATCCCAGCTCAGTCCGGGGGCCGTATAATAATGGGCCGGATCAAGCTGATAAGTCGTGATGCATACGTTCCTAAATTGTTCGAAAATATCTGTCAATAGCAATACGTCAGTCTTTAAATATAGGTCAGAGTAATCTTTTAAATTTCGACAGTTAAATGTAGTCCAAACAGTCTGAGCAAAATTATATTCTTTGTCGGTTATGACATAGTTATTTAATGAATCGTTAAAGCAGTCCTTGTGCGGTAAAAATGTTTCAGTCAGCCTATCGAATGAGTCCATGTGTTTGTATGGGAAAACACCTTTCTGCCTTAATAATACAAAATGTTCATTGTTGGGGAAAAATTTTCGAACCTCTATGCATTGATCATCGCTCAAATTTTTCGCTAGTTTCCCCAGAGAACTAGCCATAAATCTTAATGAGTCTATAAATCTCAATTTCAAATAAATTTTATTTTCTACCCCTTTTTTATCTACATATTCCCCGACCGGTAGATTTTTGGTGATAGATATATATTTTTCCTTATTTTGTGGAATAATGTCAATATTCTCCTCGTCGGAGCCAAATTCTTTAATAAACAAATGAACATCATAATTTGACATGTTATGGAAAAATACAGGAATCATTTTAGGAATTTTATAATTCAAATTACAGTTTGAGTGGGCGGCTCCCCGAAATTTGCCCGTTAAATGATCGTGATCGGCGACTTTGTCAGTTACTTGTAATAATTTATTACATATATGACAAGAAGTGGCCGTATCGTATGTATTTTGCTCAAGTGCAGTTAATTTAACCATCGGAAGTACAACGCTTAAATGTTTCCTGTATAATTCCTTAACATCTGCATAGAGGTTCTCGCAAAACAATTTTGGACAATCTTCTCCGGTATAAGTGAAAAATTTACTTAATGAATCATCGAATGAACATTTTATATTATAGGCGAAACTGTACGGTACGTGAATATGTGTTTGATTTGTATAGCTATTGTCAGGGTTCGGTAAACATGTATCAATTGGCTTTAATAATGATTCAAAATCTGCGTATACAACAAAGGGTATACGCATTTTTCTATCGAAATTTTGAAATTTTAATACATTCCCCGGCATCATATTACCTCTCTTATCTTTTATAAGGTCTTCTGTCGGCATAATAGTGTATATCTTGTTACAGTCATTCGTTCTATGTTGTTTAAAAGTCGTTTCTGTTGAGAAGAAGGTTAAACAGCTATCACATAGATATTTTTTTTTATGATCTGATGAGATCTGACTTCTTACGAGTCGTGAAATATCTTTAATGTATACATAATGACCCTTAACCCCTTCTTCTAAATATAATAAATTTACATGTCTTTCCCTAGTCTCATTAGTATGATAAATTGGTCCTACTACGTCATGCTGTTTAGATTTGAAATTAAATTCCAAACCGTAAACGTTAATGCTAATATTGTTCGTCTGTTCGAATTTAGAAATGTCTTTAATTTTAAGTGGAAACTCTAGTCTGTCATATTTTAAAATCGAAGAAAAGTGAGGATATGATGCCGGGCGATCTGTGTTAATATCTACAGGGTGTAACGCGGATATAATACTCCATAAAAAGCAAAACTCGTCTTCATTCTTAATATTGATGCATGCTCTCCGGTCCCTAATTTCCTTCGGTAGTTCAATAAATGATGACCCACGTATTGGCTTATATTTATTGATATTAATTTCTAAATGGGAAATCTCCCTTAATGACCAACCCGAATCTTTCTCCTGAAACTCGCTACATTTGATTTTAATTTTGGCACCCATATCATCATAAATTTCGGAAAAGTTGCTCATGCTAGTGGTTAATTCGCGATACTTTGTATTGAATGACTTTAATTCGCCCGCGGGATTTTTTTCATTTATATAAATACCAAAGAGTTCAATATTAAATTTTACCCCTGAATTATACGACCTGATAACGTTTTCAATCACGCTACCAACAGTGCCCCTCGAATTGATAATAAAGCTATCTATATCTAGCCCTGACCCATTAATCCTGTGTGTTGCGACCCTTTTCTTAAAACTGCTTGAAATTTCAGTTATACCTTTCTGATAGGGCTTAGTTGCCACCTGGAGATGCTGTTGTGAGCGCAGATGTCCAGCGTACTTGGCTCTGGTCGGGAAAACTTGATCGCAAACATCACAGCGGTGGATTGATGGGGTTGGTGGGTTCATTTTTAACTTCTTCGAGGTGGAGGGTAGATCTTCGATCTCTAGGGATCTCTTGGAGGTGGAGGTAGCATCTAAGGGTCTCTTCGAGGCGGATGGCGTGTTAATATTATGCGATAGCTTCATGTGACGTTTTAAGTTGTCCAATCTTGTAAATTGGACATCGCAAACGTCACATTTGAGGGTAATTTTAGCCTCTATAAATTAAATTAGCTTGTGAATTGGATATTTATAATATATTTTTAAACTTACCACAGGTTTTCAGATGTCTTGAGAGATTATCCTTCCTTCCAAACACTTTCACGCACTTATTACAGGGGAACATTTTTAAGTTGACGACTTGTTGTGACGAGGTTTACTTAAGAACTGATAGAATGAGAGAGTTCGCTGCTTTTATACACGCTAGATGTTTCACGTCATTGTGTTTATTAAATAAAAACGAATAAAAAGAAATTGATTAAATTCATATTTTATTATTTTCTCAGCTCGCACACCGCTGATAAGAAATTATGTCTGACAAACATCCGGTTGCGTCTTATCGCAAAACCCAGGCAGTAGATTGAAACTGAAAAACACAAATACGAAAAACAAAACGAAGAAATTGATTACACTGGTATGCACAAACATCCGGCTCTGCTTAACCGAATACTGAAACTTTATTTAAATTAAAATCTTATTACGTTTATAAAATTAAACACGGAATAATTTATTTGTTTCACATATGTTTACAGACAGGTCGAGACAGGTTGAAACAGGTTGAGACAGGATTGTTATCAGTGTTAGACGTTCAGTCCTATCTAGACGTGTGGTTACATAAACATTTTCTATCGTGGAAGTTGTAATAAAAATTATTAGATATTATTTCATTCTCATACATTTAAAAGCTTCAAATACTAAACTGGAAAAGAAACAATATATTCCATTTCTCACTCAAAATTAAACCTAATTGCTGAAATACTTTTTTATTTATATTAAATAATTAATACGATCTAAATCACAGACAAGTTTAAGAAATTTTACATAAGCCCCGTGTATCTAGTCTTATGTATCTAGCTCCGTGTATCTAGTCTCATGTATCTAGCCTCATCTATCTAGTTCCATGTATCTAGTTTCATGTATTTAGCTTCGTCTGTCTAGTCTCATGTGTTTAGTCCCGTTGATGTATGCAACCAACTTTTCCCACCTCATTTTTCTCAACAGGATCTAATTTTGAATTTCCCCCGCCTCGCGTCTATTTTTTGAATTTTCCCGCGCATTTGGAAGTTCCGAAATGGCGGCCGGAAGTCGAAACCGGAAACCGGAAGTCGAAACCGGAAACCGGAAGTCGAAACCGGAAGTCACCGAAACCGGAAGTTGAAACCGGAAACCGGAAGTCGAAACCGGAAGTCGAAACCGGAAACCGGAAGTCGAAACCGGAAGTTCCAAGGTCAAGGTCAAGGTCAAGGTTAGGTTAGGGGTCAAGGGGTCAAGGTCAAGGTTAGGTTAGGGGTCAAGGTTAGGGGTCAAGGTCAAGGTCAAGTTAGGGGTCAAGGTCAAGGTTAGGTTAGGGGTCAAAGGTCATCGCGCATGCGCATAGGTTAGGGGTCAAAGGTCATCGCGCATGCGCATGACAGGAGGAGGTTTGAGGAGGAGGAGGATTTAGAACGAAGGATCTTTCCCTACTCTATTCAATTAAAGAACAGTCTCTGAAGAGTTCTACAGAGTATCCAAGACACAGACGGTCGCTCTGTTGCAAGAGGGGATAAATCAAAACTTATCTATAAATCCATATTGGCTCTTAATGTAAACATTTGATTATTTGGAAAATGAAGAATCGTATTATTTAACCACCACAATAGATCCGCGTTATAATCTGCGAACATTTCATTAACAATCTACTATTATTATGGCAAAAGGACGGCTTGAAGAGTTACTGGATTTACAAACTATTTCAGAATCGGCAAGCTACAACCAAATACAAGTTCTGAGCCGTTTACAAGATGTGGGAAATGGAGCGTTTGTGAAAATATTATTCAGTAGGCTGAATAAAATGAGCGTGTCTCTCTTTTGAGCATTGTTTCTCTCAAAGAAGAACTAGAGAGATATTTGAGATCCCTCAATATATCAAGAGAAGCGAATCCTCTCTATTTCTGGTGCTGTGACGTTTTATATCCAAATTTGAAAAAATGGCTCAACAATATTTCAGTTTTCAAATTAGCTCTGTCACATCTGAAAGGCTATTTTCAACGGGAAGTCTCATCCAAACAGACTTACGAAATCGACTTTCAGCTAATAATTTAAGGATGTTGTATTTCCCGAGTTTTAATTATTAATTTCTTATCTGAAATTTATTATTAAATCGACATTTTCTTTAATTATTATATTTGCAAAAAATAACTAATATTTTATTAAATTACAATTTTAAAATTTCGCTAACATTCTAAATAAATATTACATAAGTAAATAATTTCGTCGTTTTCTATCCAAAACCCACGGCTTTTTACAACTTTTGAAGCCTGCACTTGCTGCACCGGTATCGGTATCGGTATCGTTGATTTTTTTTTATAAATATCGGAATCGGTATTGTGTAGGCAAAAGTGCGTATCAATGCATCCCTAGTTTTTACCACTAATTTTGAAAAAATATGATATAACTTCTGAAGTTATATAAATCTATACACTTAAGTAGTAGTAAAGTAAACTTTTTGAAAGAATGTGTTGAAATGAAAGATTTGGTAATTTAAAATATGTGAGCAATTAAAGAAAACATAAGATGTGACTTTGTAATGGTATAAAAATCAGTAATTTTTAATTTTAATTATAGATATAATATTACCCTGAAATTATTAATAGGATGGTTGCCACTGTTACTACGTGGTAATTCATACTCACATTGAATTGAAAAATACACTATGTTTTAACCACACTTATAATAAGTAAAAATGTTATATAACTTATTCACAGTTATATAAATTTCTACATTTATCACAACTCGAGTTTCGAGTGTTAAAGTTCATATTCACATTACTTCAACAAGTAGCATTTAAACTCCCCTCAAAAGTTTTTCAACAAGGTTTTCAGAACATTTTCTCGATTTTCGTGTGAAAAAAGACACTAGTTCTTTTTCAAACCATTATCTCGAATGTAATCATAAAATCCCAGAAATAGACACTTAAGCTCCTAGTGTCATTAGAAATTTTTAAACAAAGCCGTAACCCATCCGTGAATCTCCGTAACGAGCAAACCGACTTAATCTTTTCACAACTTCTTAATCTTGTTCAATCGCCTCCAGGAAATTCCCTAATCGCAAAAAGTCGCCTCCCCTCGCTCCAAAGTCCGTGGTATAAATACATTCCATCATCAATTTGTCATCACTTCAAAATGACCTTTAACAGCCGAAACTCGAGTCGTGATAAATGTAGAAATTTATATAACTGTGTATAATAAGTTATATAACATTTCTACATATTATAAGGGTGGTTAAAACATAGTGAATTTTTCACTGTTACCCTGAATTGAAAAATTTAATGTTTTTACCACAACTAATTTCGTAAAAATGTTATGTAACTTGAGAAGACTTAAATCTAAAAACTTACTACAAATAGACCCGCAACTCATCACAAAATCGCTGTAACGAGTACACCGACTTTATTTTGTCGCAACTCTTAGTATAAATTCAATCACTCATCAATTTCTAATGCACTTGAAAATGCCCTTCACAAGATGAATCTCCAGTCGAGTTAAGTGTTTACATTTATATATCTTTAAAAGTTATATAATTTTTCTTCTTCCTATAGCTCTCCAACCCTTGGTGGATTTTTTCTTTTTCATCAATTTTCCTCCACTCTGCTCTAACCTAACCTGACCTGTTTCGCATAGGTTCCCACATAGAGTTTCGCATAGGTTCCTACATTTCGCATATGTTCCCATATTTTTGGTATTTTTTCATCATTCATCCCTTCATAATCTATACATTTCTTATACATTTCGCCATTATACGTAGCCTAGCCATCGTATTATTTGCGATTTGATAAACTTTACTATATTTGCGCCATTTACTATTGAATCCAGTTCATGGTTCATTCTTATTCTGTATGATCCATATTGTTCTATTTTCCGTCCATATTTTCTTGAGTATCGATCGGTCAAATATTTTATGGTTTTCTTCTTCGTGTGAAGTCTTTGTGTGAAACTCTACATTTCGCCTTCATATGTCACAATAGGTCTTACCTGGTCTAAGTATACCCTTAGTTTTGTTTCAATCGACAATATCTTAGAGCGTAGGAGGTTTTTTGCTAGCGGAGTATGCTCTCCGCATACTACGCATCTCCGACTATATTGTTCTCTTATGGGGATGATCTTAGGTATTCTAAGTATGATACTGTACCAGAGTCATAGTTATTTATAATCAGTCTGTTATTTTCGAAATCTTTTCTTCCTCATGTTAGCATATACTTCGTTTTGTCTTCGTTGATGTAAGTCCTACCTTTTTTTGCTTCTGGTTCCAAAGCACTTTAAGTTCCAAGCACTTAAAAGTCTCTACTACTGCTCGTTGTGTTCTGCCCATTATGGCAATGTCGTTAGCGTAGACTCCTATTTGCTCAGACTTCGTTATTGGTGTGCCTCTATTACAGTTTTCAGCGTTAAATTAATTAGTAGCGCTGATAGGGAAACTACCTACTTCATTTTATCAGTCTTGATGTCAAATTGTTCGGTCCTTGCATTTTATACTACCTTTGGTCTGCAATAAGATAATTAGCTCCTTCGGTATTCCCATTGTTATTGGGAGGACAATATATACATTGTCCAATAATAATCCCAATTATATAAATATATATATATATATATATATATATATATATATATATATATATAAATATGTATGTATATATATAGATATATATATATATATATATATATCTATATATATATATATATATATATATATACTAGTATATAATAGGTACCTCTTTAGTTTTTAATCAGTCACTAGGACTAGTTTTTAAACGAATATTAGGAATATATGGACACATTATTAATTTGAAGCACTTAGCAGAAATTCCTCTTTTTTGTTAATCTTTGAGGCGTTTAAATTTATTTATTTAATGTCAAATATTAGGTACATATTTAAATCTTCTTTATCAGGCCAGTTCCAGTTTTTGAATGACTTTTGCATCGATTTTAGCAGTACAGCCTCTTCATATAATGATTCTCTCTTTCCAACAGAATAAAAACCTTCGTATAAAAATATAACAAAGTCTCCAATATTGTAATTTTGTCCAGATATCAGTTGCTTTTATATCAATACATTTTGATTTAGAAAGGGCTTTCTTGAAATAATCAAATGTTAAGCTTACGGTATGTTTATAAAACGCTGATGAGCTAGCCAAACTAGTGGCTCCAGGCTTTCTCATGGACAATTCGTTTTGGTATCATAAACAACATACCCTATTTTCCTCGGAAAGTACCACGTTGTACCTAGAACACATTCAGGATTCTTGGGATTTTCTTTACAAAAATCGTTTTATTGAGTCCAGTTAAATATTGAAATTGCAAATTTTTACTATAATTAGTAATTAATAAGTACTAACCTATAACACTCATAGTATCTTTTTGCTTAAGAAAGAAAATCTATAAACATAAACAATTAACATTTTAATCACTGTGTTGTCACAAAACAGTCTTTAAGACTAGTATGCACCTAGATATAATAGGTACCTCTTTAGTTTTTAATCAGTCACTAGGAATAGTTTTTTAATGAATATTAGTAATATATATGGATACATTATTAATTTAAAGCACTTAGCAGAAATTCCTCTCTTTTTGTAAATTTTTTGAGGCGTTTAAATTTATTTATTTAATGTCACTTATTGGGTACATATTTAAATCTTCTTTATCAGGCCAGTTCCAGTTTTTGAATGACTGTTGCATCGATTTCAGCAGTATAGCCTCTCAAATATTGATTCTCTATTTTCAGCACAATAAAAACCTTCGTATACAAATATAACATAGTCTCCAATATTGTAATTTTGTCCAGATATCAGTTGCTTTTATATCAACACATTTAGAAAGGGCTTTCTTGAAATTATATTAAATATATATATATATATATATATATATATATATATATATATATATATATATATATTAAAATGTTTTGCTTACGGTATGTTTATTAAACGCTGATGAGCGAGCTAAGCTAGTGGCTTCTGGCTTTCTCATAGAGAATTCGTTTTGGTATCGCTTCCTAAATAAGCGCAGCCAGAAATATCCGGCCATTTTAATAGTATTCCAGCTCTAAGGGTATTTTTTTCATTCGTTTTTGCAAATTGATATGCAAGTATTTTCGTCTATATTACGTCTTTTAAAGTAAGTCCAAATTGTAAGTGTGCCGCGTCTTTAATATAGTCAACCAGACTGCGTTCTTCCTCACGATCGAAAACTTGATTAACTGCAATATGACGACGTAAAGTTGTTCTGGATAAACTAAAATGTTGACCGAAAGTCGAGAATTTTTTCGTGTTGATGATTTTAATAGCATTTGACAAGTCATTCGCATTCATAGGCGCTCTCTTCTTCTTATCTTAACTTCTAAGCATGACTTCTAAAGTATTAAATTTGTTTCCTTATTAAAATATGGAAATGAATAAAAATAAATCTTTCTGGCCGAAGTACAATATCCAAGTTGTACTTAGGCCACCGATCAAGGATCGACCGTGGCCATGGTACAACACTGCTTCCTTATATTGAAAACCGAAAATTTAAAATATTTTAAGATTATATATATCGTAAATTTATTATTGTTCTTAGGACTTAATATTTGAAATAAACCGTTAGCATATAAAAGGTAAGTGACTATTATAAAATGTATAAAAATAACAGACTTATTAAAAATACTTACTTTATTTTGGAAAATTTTATTTTTAAGCGGTAGGCGACTAACTTCAAACTATATCGTCTGCAGTGACGTATCGAATCGCACATACAAAATAATTTATTAGCGCGGAAACATTTGAAAGAAACCAACTTGCCTAGGTACACATAGTACCTATATAAAATGGGTTCCCCTAGTGTTATTCCTCTATAATTTTTACACATTTCCATTCTTCTAACACAGTTTCTCTTCTAAGAGAATCTGCCCGCTTTTATATGTTTTGATGTTATTGAATTTGTTCCCGGGACCTTGTTATTCTTCATATTGTTGAAGATGTCTATAACTTCTTCCAATGTTGGTTCTTCTATATACAATTTAGCGGTGCTATATTGTGGTTTA
Organism: Phosphuga atrata; assembly: GCA_944588485.1. Lineage (NCBI taxonomy): Eukaryota > Metazoa > Arthropoda > Insecta > Coleoptera > Silphidae > Phosphuga > Phosphuga atrata. Next base: position 27,099,892 of record OX155895.1, on the reverse strand, counting down.
TTTTCATTGTCTTCTATCTGGTGCTAGTTAATGATTTCTTGAAAATGTTCTTGACATCCCTTTAGGATTTCGCCTTGGTTTGATATTACCTTGCCTGCTGTGTCCTTGCACAGCTGTTCTCTTGGTTTAAATCTTTGCTTTTATTTTTGTTCTCTTACGCAATGGAAGAACTTTCTGTGCAGGTTGTTCGCGTTACTGTTTTCTGTATTCGTCCCTTTGCGGTTCCACTTTTCTCTCTTCTGTCTCCTAAATAATTTGTCTTTAGTTTATTCTCCTTTCTTCATCGTAGTTTTGTTTGAAGCACCGGATTTCACGTTTCATGAATTTGTTCCTTGCTACATCTTTGACTATGATTGCATGCCTGCACTCTTCGTCAAGCCATTCTATGTTGAGCTGCTTTTTCACTTCCCCTAGTTCTACAACCGCTTTTGTACCCTATTTTCTATACAATTTCATTCGCTCTTTACATCACTTGCTGAAGCTTGCAAATTGACGTTCTGCTTTATCTTTTCTTAGTAATCTTTGTGGGCGTTCCTCTCATTCAGTTTCTCGCTGTCCCATTTGTTTGGTTTGTATCCTGGGCATTTGATAATTATTGCTAATTATCTGCCGTAGTGCAACTACTACACATAGGGGGCAGATAGGGGACAAAGTCGCAACTTTTCTCGATAGGATCTGTTTTTTACGTATGTTGTCCATCTCTTAGCTATTAAAATGTGGTATATTTGGTTACAACTAGTTGTTCCTGGTATTTTCCAGGTTCCTTTATGTATCTTCTTGTGTGGGCAATGCGTCTATATTTTGTGTCTCCTCTCCTCTTCAGCCGTTCTCCATTTTCGCTAGTTTTTTCATGTAAGCTATGCTTCCCTGCGACTGTGCTGATTTCATGTCCTTGCCTATTTTGGAAAGTTTTATTTAAATCTCCTAAAATTATTAGTGTATCGTGTGTCTAAAATTATTAGTTACTTTGTCACATTCCTGATTTAACAACTCGTAAAATTCGTCTATTACCTTTTATTCATTCCTCAGTAGGCACGTATACATTTTAGATAGTAATGTTTGAGAAATTTCCCGTAATTCGTATTCTGCACATTATGCGGTTCAAAGTATATTATTGAATTGTGTGCTTTCTTACTCAGGATGAATCCGGTTCCATACATTCCTTGCCTTATCCCTCCGCTGTAATATAGGGAGGTTTTTTATTTCTCCTTGTCCCTTCCACGTAATTTCTTGTAGTACAGGTATTTACTATATACAGCATCAATTATATACAGCATCAATTAGTTTTTCTGTAATTTCTTAAATTTCTCATGCTTTCAGCATAGTTTCTACATTCAATGGACCTATAGTCTTTGAATGGACTCTCGCCTTGGTATCAGTCCGGGTTTGATTTGTTGAGTATTCGTAACAGTACTCATATTTCTGGACCCACTCGACCTAAAGGGTGCAATCGATGAAAGTTTTGTACGCTTCTATGAAACATGCTGATAGTTTTTATGTTCAATATCACAATTTAATACATCTACATTTGATTCCTATAATTGACCTAAAGGAGTAAGGCAAGGCAACAGGACGGCAAACAATAACATAAATTGAGGCATTAACACCAATGGTGAAATGCTAAACTACCTCATGTTTGGTAACAAAGAAGAACTAACAACACTTTTTTACGATTTTAGACATCACCAACGCAAACAACCGGTTTGGCCTGGAAATTAATTTTCAAAAAAATATAAAACACTATATTGTATAGCCTTGCTAAAGACATAATAATTGACAACGTAACATAACAATTGCCTGTAGTCAAAGTACCTGGGTCATCAATACCAATGGGTAAAGCTAATCGGTTACTAGAGATAAATGAGAGAATACGACTAACGTGGGCCATTTTCGACAAATTAATAGATATATTAAGTCTAGACATATCAACTATGGGCTCTCAAGGACACCATACTGAATAAACTACGTGTGCATCAAAGAGGTATAAGGCGGGGGATATTGGGAATATCGTTAGGACTCTGTAAGACCAACCAGTAGATTAGAAAGCAGACAAACGTGCATCACCAAACATATTGCCAACATGAAATTGAACTGGGCAAAACATGTGGCCAGAGGTAGAAACAGATGGAGCGCGGCGGTAGTACGATGCAGCCCATGTACTCAGAAATTGAAAACGAATCGCCCATTAATAAGATGGGACTACGATATCAAACTCCACGCAGGGATAAACTGATACCAAATAGCACAAAACCGAGAAAAATGGAAGGAGAAATGGGAGGCTTATATCCGGTAGGTAGAACACAGCTAGGAAAAAAGTAGACCTAAAGAATGGGATTAGTGACTTCTTCGTATATTGACAATTGACTCAGGAATTAAAATAAAAATAAAGCTTAATTCATCTGGACTATTACACGCCCATTTGTTTTATATGAATATTCAATATTATAGTATTATAAATATCACAATATATATGTAAAAGTTTATTGACCTCATCGCTACCTGATAAAATATAATCAACTTAGAAATCATTAAGTATGATATGCCAGGCTTCCAGATATCTCTATATGTTGATACGCTATGTCAATTAAATATCTTATTTAAATAAGTACATACTAAGAAAGGTGCTGACGCTGTGACATATATCAGTTTTTCGTTCGTAAGTTTCTCCCGGTCAGTAAGTTTTTATGTCATAATATGCGCCGTAATTTCCTATTATAAGGATCTACCCACATTTGACGATACAATTTACTTATGTCGCTAGTTAAGACCCATCTGTGTGACGGAATCGAACAATAATAGAAAATAAGTCTTGTTGAATTTTACCTTCCACCATCATTACTTCATTTGCGGAAAATGATGGGGTATAAAATAACCATCGTTACTTTCACCTGGAATATTCGTCATGTGATTTAACTCTAAATATTCTTTCATGAGTTGAGTATATTTTGTTTCTAACACATATTTTTTCTTTATTTTCAACTAAAGACAGACGCTTCAGTGCAATTTGTTTGGAATCACCCAGAACATGTTTTAATGGCAATCGAACAATAAAACTCCCAATTATTCATGTTCAGTAGTGGCTACAAAATAATCTCCAAATAAATGTTCTTCAGATGCAAGTGGCACAACTATTCTTCGCTTTTTAATTTCCCAAAATTTTGATAAATTACTACCAATTTCACTTGCCTAAATGATATTACAATTCGAAAGAAAAACAATTAATTTTAGTTTGTAAAAGTTCACAAGAAACTACAGATCCTAGCAGGGTATTTTGTTACATCGTAGCACGGTATTTTGTTGAACCGGTTTGTCTTTGACGAGAGTTATTTGGCCTATTCGTATTAAGCATCAGGAAAGAATTCTTCTGCGCCATTCGTATGTCTTAAAGTTTAATATACATATGCATAACATATGCATTTCATATATACAAAATACGATATATCATATATACATATATATATATATATAGATATATATATATATATATATATATATATATATATATATATATATATATATATATATATATAGATCATATATACAAAATACAAAATTATTTTTGAAACACCCTGTTTCTCTTGATACTTGTTTTCCAGTGAAAGTTGTCTACCTGTAACCTTATATAATGTGTACAACCTATCGATCAGGGTGTGATATCCAACTTTAAGGTGCTCACAGACCGGAGCGGAAGTTTCTACCCGCAACCGTTACGATATCGCAGCGGACCGACACGGCGCACACTGGGCCGGATTACAAATTTACGGCGACAAAAATAAAAAGCAATTCATTTAATTTTTTTTGCCTAAAATATTGTTTTATGATGACATTCTGATGATTTTAATATAAAATGAGTCTATATTAGATGTATACTCCCTCCCTATATTAATTAAAAATGCAAAATTAAGTGGAAAAATATATTTATGACAAAAGTGCTAGTGCAACATTTCTTTTTACAAGTTCACGACTGATCTTCGTCAAAATCAATATCATCGTCACTATCTGCACCTTCTTCAGCACCACTAACGATATCACCAGTAGTTTCTCGTGAACATTCTTCATTGTGATAGTTGGGCATTCGAGGCTTTCCTAATACTATCTCATTCCATTTTTATTTTTTCCTTGTGGGTTTTGTTCTATAACTAGTGATTAGAGGATCTGATTATATAAGTAACAAGTTCCAAATGCCCGTAATCGTATTAATTCTTGACATTTTTTAAGTCGTATGACTAGACTCTATAACATCTTCTGAGAGGAGGCCTACAGGCATTGGAATTGATTTTATTATGTCAGCACCTTGCATCAATAATTTATAGACACTCGCACAAATTCTATAATATCCATAAATTATATTTGAGTCCGCATAAAAATAATTATTAGCAAAGTATTGCTTTGCCACTGTGCACTTTTTGCACTGTCATATAGATCCCACTTGTAACTGATTTAATGACAGTTGCTAGTTTGGTTCATGTTATGTTCATGTTTCATCCTACTGCACCTGTGCAAGTCTTCGCACAGTATGATCTAAAAGATCCTGTAACAGCACCAGGAATAATCAGGGATAATTTTTTTTTGCTTCCTACACCACGTGATATGAGGGACATATCAGTGCCTCTAGTTTTAGCTAACTTGCTGAATCCTCAAATATGACCACTGTATGGCCTTACTCTCTTAGAAGTCGATGAATAGTGAGCCGTTTTCATTCTTCTCAACCTTTTATGAGTTCCACTTAACGCAATTCCCAGCACCTCCGCCAGATTTCCAGGGAAAAGGTGCAATTTTAAGTAAGGTGGAACGATGTGGAATGGATGATTGCTTTCCTGGAATGATCAATATTTGTTTCGTCTTACAAACTATTTAATTTAACGGAACTATTTTGAACTTTTTTTAAAAAATCAATGTATTCAGTATATTAAATTTTTTTTTAAATTAACATTAGTCGCTAACAAAATTTATATTATAACGCAATTGTTTCATCGACGAATTGAACTTTTTACAATTTTGATATTATTACACGTAAATACATACTTGACGCTATATTCTCCATATTTAAAAAGTTCACAATTTTTGAGCGCAAATAGAAAATAGGCGTAGTTACTTTGTGAAATATCGAGCGCATTAATTCCTTCTTGAGACCGAAAGGACAAGAGAGATGTTTGACACGTTCCCACAACCAGTGGAATTGGTTTCTCGCCTTAAATTGTTTTTATTATTGTGAATCGGTTATCAAAAAATACATTTTAATTGGTTTTGATTAACTGTGAGACATTGTAAAACTCGATTTTTGTCTCCGTAAATTTGAAATCCGGCCCAGTGTGCGGGGGCTCAAAAGTTACATCTTCAGATCAAAAAGTGCGATTTCCGTCATAGTCGCGGTAGTGCAGCATTGCATGACAAGGACGCTGCATGCGCGGTTAGATTCGCTGCCGCTGTGTTTTGAAATGGTGATCTCCGTACTCACATAGATTTTATAGCCCATGAACCCATGTTTAATTCTGAAATGAGTTTTAGGTGTTTTAGAAATTCAAAATGAATACAAAATAACATATTTCATCTTATGAAATCAATGCTTAAAATAGCACAGCTTCTTGCTCTGAGGACATCATGACTACTATATACACGTAAAAATCGCGTTGTGATGTGGGCATTGCCATTTTCCGGGTCGCAAGCGAATTTTTTTGTTGCGGAAATTTGGCGACACATACGGATACGCATACTGCTTCCTGAAAACATTACAATATTTAATTGAAGAAACAGATTCTAATGACGTAGATGTAATAGAATTTTGGGAAAACTACAATATCATAGAAGCTTACGAAATATAAAGCTAGGAACAAAGTCTCTTCAAATTGTATGAATAAAAGTTGGAAAGGTTTTCGACCAGTAATTTGTGAAAATGTTAGTGACGCTATGAAGATAAATGAAATCATTACTACAATCAATACTTTGGCTCATGTAGCAGGAATGACCGAAGTTGACGGAAACCTATCGCACTGCATACCCCAACCTCAGACTCAAAATTGTCTGGTTTTCCTCCATCAAACAAGAAAATATTTCAAATATAATATGTTCTGTCAAATCTTTCAGTTCTTTGTTTAACAGGTTCCGTTCGTTTAATAGGTTAATATATGTATATATACAGGGTCCGCCAAAAGTATTGCAGCAAGCGATGTAGAATTAATACGAGTGCGATTTACGACATGATATTTTAAGGTTACATAAAGTATCCACCCGTGCACATTTTTACGGTATTTTAATTTATTAGTGAAAATTGTTTCCGAGTGTTGGCGCCACATATGTTTTTTTTTAATGTCATCATGGGTCGCTTTTTGTATCATTGGATAGACATTTTTTTTGTGAATAGGAGAGTCTATCAAAAATGTGGGGTCACATAACAAAATTTTCAATAAATAAATCAAATGAATGGAATAATAAATATTATTTTCTTTCTACGGTCTCCATTGCAACAAATAAAATAAGCAAGATGAATTAGAGAAGATGTTCAAATTGTTCTCCATTTACTACCTGACAATAGGTAATTGAACTTCATTCTCAATATCTGCAAAAGATAAATTTGTGATCTGGGATATTAGATGGTAATATAATCGGTCCTTTTATTATGGATGGAACACCAACATCTGAAAAGTACCTGCGAATGTTACGTACACAAATCATTCCACGAATAAAACAAATTCGACCCCACCCAGATAATAATGATCTCATCCACCCAGATGTCTGGTTTATGGTTTTAAAAACATAATGAATTTTTCATTTCAGAGAATTTTTTTTTTTATATAGTATTTTCTTGTTTGATGGAGGAAACCCAGACAATTTTGAGTCTGAGTTTGGGGTTTGCATTTGCGATAGGTTTATCGAAATCCAATTTTACAAATTACATTTCGTAAAAGTTTGGTTCTCTAACCCAGTTTTAAACAAGAAGCATTTAAAAGAAGACGGCTTTGATTTTGTGTCAAGGTTGTTATTACCAACATGAAACATCGCATATCACTAGATAACAAGATTTGTTATAGGAAATTTAATTCTCTACAAGTTTTATTTATTTTTAATTTCTCAAAAATTCGCTTTTTTCCAGTTATTTTTGCATCTTTTTATAGAAGATAAATATATAAAAAAAAACATGGTTTGGACGATTATTACCAGACTAAAAAGCACTAGATAAAAAGGTTGAATATACAGGGTTACTATAAATGAAATAAACACCTTTGGTATTGTATAAAACAAAAGTTATTTGTAATAATGACATGCATTTTACGCTGTCCGATTGAGGAACTGTAGAAGTTTTGATAGTTGGTAGTACGGCGCAAGCATAATAGCTAGGATGGCAGCAAACTCTACTGAGAAAGCATATTGCGTGCTTCAATTTGCCAAAACGAACTGTTGTCCAACGACATTTTCGAACACGATTTGGAAAATCACCACCTACTAAACAGTCGATCTGCGATAAGTACAATAAATTTGAAACGACAGGGTGTTTAAGTTCGGGGAGACCTCGTGTGTTTTTACCAACGAAGTCTACAAAATTCAACAACGCGTGCAAGTTTGGAACTACAATTTCCGCAACCAACTTTGTGGAAAATTTGACGTAAACGACTAAAACTGACGCCTTATACATTGCAGTTAGGTTAGGTTAGGTTTTTTGTACAGCATCTACGCGACAGCATCTTGTACAGCATCTACGCGAAGATGAAATGCTTAAACGAAAAGATTTTTGTAATGAAATGCTGCAACTTAATGAAGAAGATGAGTTTTGTTAGCGGATAATTTTAGCAGTGACGCGTTAACGTTCCACATATGTGGCAAGGTGAATAAACATAACGTCCGAATATGTTGGACTGAACCTCCAAGAGTGTTGGTAAAACATTTGCGTGATTCTCCAAAAGTGAATGTGTTCTGTGCTGTATCGCGCAAAAAGGTGTATAGTCCTTTCTTTTTTTAACAAAACACAGTAACGGGAGCTACATATCATCAAATGTGTTCAATTGATTCATGCCTCAACAGCAAGAAGACGGGGGGAACTTTATCTAGCAACAAGATGGAGCGCCTCCTCACTGGCACCTTGTCGTTAGAAATTATCTGGACGAAACACTTCCACATCCCTGGATAGGCCCTGCAACAGCCGACAACCGCGTTCTCGTATGGTGGCCAACAAAGAGCCCCGATCTTACACCTTGCGATTTTTTTTTCTATAGAGATCTAAGGCCTGCTTTACGTCCCTCCGCTTCCTAGTGATTTAGATGAGTTAAAACTACGCATCACGAGAGCTGTGGAAAGTGTCAATGCATGTTATGTTATGTTTCACCCGGTTTGGAATGAACTAGACTATCGGCTTGATGTGTGCCCTGTGATAGGAGGAGCCCATATTGACCACCTATGAGTTCCCAGAGTAAACTTCAAGAATCACTGTGTAAAATAGTTTAAACGAATTCATAATAACGTTATTAGTTTTGGATTAATAAAACATTGAAAGTGTCTATTTCTTTTGTAGTAACCCTGTATCTATTGATATATTTAATGTTGAAGATACTTACTTAATGTTCTACAAATTTTATTTGAAATATTTTTCATATTTTCGCTTGGATTTCGTTTCATTTCCAAATATTTATTGGGACAAAAAAATGTGCAACAAAAATAATGTTTTGATATTTATTGTTCACGGTTAATTATTAACTATCTGACAGATAATCTATTTATTCTAATTGTTTTTATAGAAAATTTATATTTTTATAAAAGTTTTATTCGATGCAAAATATTGCCTAGTGTTATTTTCGCATTTTGAGATTTTTTTTTTAACAAAATCTGTATTATTACTACCAACACAAAAAAAACTAACTCCAAATGGAATATGGATATTTTTCTATTATTTTGATATACACAAAAAAAATCATTATAAAATAAACCCTGTCATTAGGATTTTTTTAGTAAGTGTATAAATTTGAAAATTGAAACATTAAACTTTAAATTTTTACAAGTTTAATTTAATTCAATAAATTTAACAAACAGTTGATTTGAATAGTTTATATTAGAAATTATGCAAATCAACAGTTTGTTTAAAATCAAATCTTATTCTAATAGAATTTGAAGATTTTATGAAATTTCGCTATGTCCGAATATATGCTATATCTATACCAGTGTTCCGCAAAGTGCGCCGCGGCACAATGGTGTTCCGTGGTCAAAAGTTGGTGCCCAGCGGAAAAATGTCAAGTTTTGTGAAAAGAATGCACCTACACAAAGAGTTTATGACATTTAAATACTAAACATCCATCGGTGGCATCGAGACGCTTGCTTTACATTAAAAAGTTGAAAACAGATTTGGTCAGCGTGCTCGTTACGGAGATTAACTGATGGAGTACGGCTTTGTTTTAAAATTTCTAATGACCCTAGGAAATTAAGCATCGGGTCTTTGTTGCAATTATTCAAGATTTTTATTTGCTCTGATTTTATTTATTTCGGGAAAATTTTGAGTGCATACAAAAAAACGGGCGTATATGAGATTCATTGCTTGGAATGTAATAGCGTTTACGTAGGTCAAATAGGACGAAGTATTTAAACTCGATTTTTCAGTACCTTCCCCTTTCTCTTAAAAGAGACACAAGTTTATTTTCTAAAATGTCTAGAATGTAATCATAAATTCCCCGAAAGAGAGGATCTAAAAATCTTGCACAATTGCAACAAAGGCTCGAAGCTTAATCTCCTGGAGTCATTAGAAATTTTCAAACAAAGCCGTAATCCATCTATTAATTATTTTCACGAGCAAACTGACTTAATATTTTTTCAACATTTTAATCTAACGAATTAGCCTTCACATAAGCCGTCAACTACAGACGTATACCTCCTCATTAAACCTCTTGGTATAAGTTCAATCTGATCAATTTATAATCCACATAAAGTATTTAGATTAGTCCACACAAGTATGTAGACTTCACAAGTTATATCACTTACAAACGACCTTTAATAGTCGAAACTCGAGTCGGGTAAAGTGTGTAGATTTATATAACTTCAAAAGTTATATAATATTTTCACAAACATTAGAGGTTAAAACATAGTGAATTTTTTAATTCATTAAGTATGGACTACCAAGTAGTTAAAGTCGCAACCATCCTTCAATCAATTTTCATTAAAACATATTTTCTCTTATTAAACTGATTAATTCACACAATCGATATTTCGTATAATGGCGCAAATAGCTAAGTTAGTTGACACGCGTTCCTATCCTGCCGGATATCCTTCTGGGGCTCCTCACAACCAGTTCGTCCTTCTCATCCATCAATTTAATTTTAGAACTGAAACTAATAACTAGGGCAAAATCCCCTATTTTATAATTTGTAAGTACACGCCACGATTAGGACGGCGCACATATAAGAAAAGCGACAGACGTTAGAAAAACTAATTTTCAACAAATCAACCAGAAACAAAAACATCTTTCAACAAATTACTACAAAGACTTTGATTTAGTATTAGTGAATTAGCTACATTAAATAAACTGTAGTTGGATTTATACATTCGTTAAATAAGTCTGTAAAATCCTAACTCGTTTATTCCGTTTCATATGCGCCTGCCAATGTTTAAATTGTGTTTCAAACCGATTTTCAAAAATTTCTAAAATAGATGTTGGAAATATAATGAATTTCCAAATGGCTGATTCTTCTTGTTTCGGATAGGCCTACTTTGGACCACGCTTGTTCAACTGTTGCGCTTTTATCTTTGCACAGTATTGTCGCACCTTCTGCCGGTGTAAATCCTTTCTCTCTTCTGTCCAGGGGGCACATTTCCTTCGGGGTTTTTCCTGAAATCCACGGACTTCCTTCAGGGTGCGTCCACATACTGTCTGTTTTGGAGATCTGTTATTCCCAGTTCTTTAATATCCTTCTCGGTTTTTTTCAACCAAGTGGTACAAACGTTCTTTTTTCCAGAACGTGAACAGAGGTTGGTTAGTCGATTTGGAGGCAATCTTGCAACGTGGCCATAGAAAGCTACCCTTCTTTTCTTTGCACAGACGGAGAGCATATCAATATGTTCCTAGAGCTCAGAGCTATGCCGCCTTCGAAATGCCTTTACCGGGCCTAGGATCTTCCTAAGGATTCACCTCTGTCTGATTTCCAATTTCTCTACAAGACCTCTTCGGTTCAAGGAAAGACACTCCATCTGGTCGTAAGACTGATCTGTAGAGCTTAGGTTTCAGGTTGCGTGACAGGCATTTCTCGTTGTAAGTGTTCTTAGTTAACCGACTAGTCGACTTAGCTAGTTCTACCTTCTGGACTCTATTGAATAATGATGCTCTTTCTGATAAGATGGGTTCAATCCATTCGCCAAGATACTTAAATTTCTCAGTCCTCTTGATGTTTCCCTGCTCTAGTAACATGTCTCTGTTTGCTTCTCTGATGCTGGTGAAGAATTCTATTTTCTCCAGCAACACTTAAAGACACAATTTGGCAGCCTGTTTTCTGAGGCAATTTACCTGCATTGTTGCCATCTCAAAAGAATCAGCAAGCTGTACCATGTCATCTGCAAAGGCCAAGCAATCTACAAACAGTCCATACTTTTTACGTCCCTGGTAGATACCACTCTGAGCACCCTAATCGATCAGTTCCTTGTGTCATCCTCTCAAAACCTTCTCAAGGACACAGTTGAAGAGAAGTGGGGAAAGTCCATCTTCTTGTCTCACTCCAGTTTTTATTTCGAAGCTTTTTGAAATCTCGCCTCTAAATTTAACCTTGAAATGAGTGTTGGTCAAAGTTACTAGGATGAATCTGGGGGTTTGTTGACTAGCCCTAGTTCCTGGAGTTCTTTGTTAAGCGTTTCTCTATCAATGGAATCGTAGGCCTTCCTAACATCAACAAAGGTGGCGACCACCTTGCGGTTTCTCATCTTGGAGTACAGTTTTAAGATTGAGGATCTGTTCAACACAGGATCGGGTCTTCCTGAAGCCCCCCTGGTATTCTTCCAGTTGAATATGCAGCTGATTTTCTGCCCTTGTTTGTAACGCCTTCGAGAAAATCTTGTATGTTACCGGGACGAGAGAAATTCCACGGTAGTTTTTAGATCAGTAAGATCTCCCATTTTTGGAAGCCGATGGACCAGAGCAGATTTCCAATCGGGTGGTAATTTCTCTGTTTCCCAGATGTCCTGGATAATTTTGGTTAGCTTGCACACGGCATTGTTTCCAGCACTTTTCCACAGTTCAGGAACGATAGAGTCCTCTCCAGCTGCTTTATTTTTCTTAAGAAGTTAAATGATCTGGCCAACTTCTTCCAATGAAGTGGACAGCGAGTCCATGTTTGGTTTGGTTTGTTTATAGTCGAAGTCTTCGCTGGGTGCGTCACAATTGAATAGATTTTTAAAGTACTGATCCAAAAAGTGGCAGTTTTCCTTGTCGTTATAAGCCAGTTTGCTTTGTGAGTCTCTGAAGTGGATGCTTGGTGGAGCGTATTTTCTGAGTGTCTGCTTGAAGGTTGCAAAGAAATCTCTGGAGGTATTCTTAGCAAAGTTCTCTTCGATTTGGGTTAATTTGTTCTTTGTGAAGGTTCGTATGGTTCCTCGAAATATCTTGGCTGTAACCTTTCTTTGCTCCAAAAATTTATGCCAATTTTTCTTCGTCTTCTTAGAATTCCATTTCACCCAGGCTCTCTGAATTGGGGCTATTGCATTGTCACATTCTTCAGTCCACCACGGATGCTTCCTTTTTCTACCGAGAGGGGCGAATTCATTGGCCACCTTGACAAGAGTCTCCTTCAGTTGGTCCCACTTGTTTAGCTCTCTACGTAAAATCTTACCATTTTGGAGGTTCTGTGTAATCTAGTGTTTCTTGGCTGTAGTCTTATTTTGATCTTTGAGAGATAGTGTTCTGAGTCCAGATTAGCGCTTCTTAGTACCTTCACGTTTTGTATTTCCTCTTGAGATTTTCGTGAAATGGTTACATGATCTACCTGTAATTCACCCAGTTTAGTATTAGGTGAAAATCAAGTCTTCTGCTTCCTTGGCAAGTGTTTGAAGGCTGTAGACTTCATGAGTAAACCAAAAGTCATCCAACTCCTGTGAGTACACAGATCCAGCAAACATTCTCCGTTGCGGTTGGTGCGCTTATGCGCCGGATAATTGCTCACTCTGTTTCTGTATTTTTTCTATCTTCCCAATTGAGCATTGAAGTCACCAAGCAGTAGGACGGTGCGTTTCTCTGGAAGTTTAGAGATAATATCTTCTAAGTCTTCCCAGAATTTATAAGTTCTGTCTGTATTGCGTCTGTTGCCCTGGTTAATTGGGACTTGTACATTGACTATACTGTAGCCCTCTTTTGCGCATTTGAGAGAGAAGATGGATACACGACTGTTCGGGGAGGTAAAGTCGGTGACTGAATCCAGTATCCTGTGACTAATTATAAATCCTGTACCTAAGTATAACGTTCTTCATTACCCGCTGACAAACTTTTCCTTTGAGGATTCTGTAGCCTTGGGACTCGAAGACATGTTCGTCCGTAAATCTGGTTTCCTGTACTGCTGTCATTATTATGTTGTGTCGAGTTAGTGAATCAGTCAAATGTTTCAGTTTACCTACCTTTAGCAGTGAGTTTGCATTAAATGTTGCGAGGAAGCTTTGCCGTCTTCGTCTGAGTTTACTTCCTTTGATTTCAGGATGCCCCGACTCATCCTTAAAGCATGTTGGTGCGGACTCCCCAGAATCCGAAGGTCCGCTAACGTCACCATAGATATCGGTGGATTGGTTACCACCTGTGGTAGCGCATTTAGCAAAATTTTCCACTGTCCAAGATATCACTGTCCAAGATACTACCCAAGTTGTTAGCTGGGGAGGCTTATTAATCGGGGATGTCGCCCCTAGACAGGTCGCCTTCACTGCGGCTAAGGAGTCCTGCCCACCCCACAATTCTCAGGTGCTAGACTCGGTACCATTGTTTACCAAAGATGTTCAAGGGTTAGATATTATTATATTACTAGGTCCATATGTGTTTAAATTTTTTTTTCTGTTTATTCATAATATCTAGTAGGTTTCTTTCAAAAAATGTCAAATTAATTAAACGTCAAATTTAGAAATTCTTTTCAAAATAGGAATCACCCGTTCACATTATTTTTACATATTTTTTTTACACCAGCACCAATCCAATGTTAACTATTTGTTTTTCACTATAAACTTCTCTCCCTATGAACTTTAAACCACTCAAAATACACAGTTTCTATGAGCAAATTTTGGCACATCTAACTTGTTTGGCGGTTGCTTACCTCTTTTAAAATTGGGTTTTAAACCCTTTTAAAATAGTTTATTAATGACAAATAAGTTTTCTATATACTACTTATGCTTGGAACATTTATACCTTTTGTAATTAATCATAAATTTATATTTCTATATAAGAGCAATAAAAAGAATAAATCCATCAATGATTTAATTGTGATTCCAATACATTATCTTCTAGCTTCTAGCTAATGAAATGGAAGTGTTAAATATATTTAGACGGTGAATTATAGCTGAAATAACTATCTTTTTTATCTTTGTTTTTATCTTTGCTTTTTACTTCAAAGGCTTTTTCAATATTATCTCTAAATTTTTATGTTAAAGATTAATAGAATTTCGATTATACTTATATAGAGGAATAAACTGTGAACCCAATAGATTTTCTTTTAAAGATAATACTGGAAAACTTTAATAAATATTAAGATAAATTATTATAGATAGCTAAATTATTTATGATTTCTATTCATAAAGATTTTCAGCACTAGTTCTAGATTTATAAATAAGAGCATTTGATTTAATTAAAATGATTTAATTTTGCTTCAAATAGATTTTAAGTAAGGTTTTCCTTAAAAAGTAAAACCTTAAGTTCCTAAGAACCTGGAAAAGTTCCTGGAAAATAAAATAATAAGATCTAATAAATATTCATATCTCGTCTTGTCTATCTAGTCTGTTGTAACTAGTCTTGATTAGTCTTACTAGTTTAGTCTTATCTGTTTAGTCTTATCTGTCTAGTTTTATCTGTGTGTCCGTGTCTCTCTAGTCTTATCTGTCTGGTTCTGTCTATCCAATCTTGTCCATCTAGCATTATTTGTCTAATCTTTTCTGTTTAGTCTTGTTGGTTTAGTCTTTTCTGTGTAGTCTTTTCTAGGTGTTGATGTCTTCCAGGTATTGATGTCCGGGATAAGAATCCTCTTTTACTGCCCATTTATTGAGTTGTTACACGCTTCCTGCCATGTTTCAGTCATATTGGTATGAGCCATATTGCTGAGGATTTGGTTTTTAGCTGTCTCGTAGCAATCCTTCCTATACTTCGCCTGTATTGCGATGGATGGAATACCTGAAATAACCACGATTGCATCGCAAGAACACATTCGGTTTCCACTGCAGACTCGTATGGCCATTAACCTTTGGTATACCTTTGGTATAGCTACCTGGTTTATTTGCATTTATTTTAGTGCTTCTGCCCAAATAGGAGCGCCATATAATATGGCGAAATGACTCAGTGCTTAGAAGTTAGTGCTAGTACAGTGCTTAGTTTACTGCTTCTCGGACCTTGCACATTTAGCATAAGTTTTTCGAGTGCCGCCGTGGTTTTTATGGCGTTTTTTGATGAGGTCCCCGAAAGAGAGAGTTTAGTCAAGAGAGTTTAGTGATGTAAAAGTCTTTTTTGGAAGTTCATTCGCAAATCGTATAATATTGACTCCCATCTGGTAGTAGTAGCCTAAGAAGACCGTCATAAAGAACATTTCACAGTATGGTTCGCATTACAGAACCTCTGGGACGACACTGCTGACGTCATAGACTCTGACAACTTTTCAGCATGGAGATGCTGCGATTACTTAAGTAGCTACCGACTATTTAAAAAAGATATGGTGATACATACATATCTACTGTTTATTTTGCTTATATCTAACTCCGGTCCTGTCTGTAGTTAGATTGTTTATCAATTTGCAAATCTCACTGCATGAAGTTGTGTACTTTAAATACATAACCAGAGGAACAATTATATTTAAAGTTAGATGTAATAAGCTTGACTGGATGATTTTGAAAATATAAATTAGTGATTTGGTCTTATTCATACTTTTAGATTAAAATAAGATTGTTTGTCGAATTCGTTTAAATATACTAATCGAGTAAGGGGCCTTCCTGAACTCAAAAGGGGTCAAAAAATTAAGATTTTTTGAAAATTAAGAAAAATTGTGTAAAAATACGGTTTACGTCTTGAATTTGTTCCGGTGAATTGAACAAAACATTAGGTTTTTTTAGACGAGCTTTAAAAAGCTCTGTGGAACCCCACAGGGGGCGGATGTAGGTGCATTTTAAACTTTTCACGTTTTCTTCAAAAACTCCGTTCCTCTTGCGCGTCAAAACGGGAAATTGTCATTTTCTGTTGTAAAACTGAACGGGCCTTCGATCCGTGTCCGTCTGCCGCTCGCAAGTCCCACACGGCGTCCTACAGGTGCCAAAAACAGGAGATCGTTTCTAGCATCTTTGAGGGGCAATTGTGGTCCACGGCTCGATTTTTTTACTGCGTCCTCTTGTCGCGTCGATTTCACGTTTTTTGACGTCATGCGAAAAAGTACGTGACCGTCGGTTCTCCCAGTGCGGCGGAAAATGGAAGCGAAAAAAAACCGTTTTTTCCATCACTGTTGTTGACGCCGTTCTCTTAATAGAAGAGCGTCGTGCCTCTAAACCGGTTCGTTCGATGCGAGATATTTACCCGCAACCGGCGGTGGAAGAGTCTGGTACCTTCGGCATCCTGTTCCCGCTCTGGGTCAATTTTAACACAAAAATCGAAAAAACGCGCTGTTTTTTCACCTAATTTGCGGGGATCCCTCTCCAGGGATACCTAACAGTCGGATCGGGACCGGACCGGCACCAATCGATTCAGCATAGTGACTTTTAGTGTGTTTTGGAGTTTAATTGCGATTGCGCAACGGATGGCGCCGGGACGCCCGAAAAACCATGTTTTGCGGACGTACTCGAGAATCCTCCGGGATTCGCTGAATTAAGTAGCAGGGCGTCGCGATGGCGGTTTCTAAATAGACAACGAAAGGGTCTATAAGGCGATAGGAACGACGCACCGCTCGATCGCATTTGCGGGTCTCGACGGCCGTCCATACTAGAAAGGAATTTTTCAAAATTGAGCAAATTGAAACCTTCAATATTCGGTGAAATTATATAGAATTGTATTGCTCTTCTCAGGGCTTATAGCACCACGTGTCTACTTTCGAACGACTCCCCTCTCGGCGCATTACACCTCCGGGAACATTCCGCAGGCCCCAATTCGTAAAGTAACTTTTTTTTCACCTCTTCAAGCGGAAACTCGAAATAGAGAATTTACATTTCCAGTCCGACAAGTGCGTGCCCAGTGAAAAGGCCAACGTATGGCGTTTGAATTTCTCAAATCCATCAACGGATTCGCACTCCAGGTCAAAAAAAATACGACCATTGATTGCCGCTGAATCGCCAATTTACACTTACAGCTGATCATTTTGACACTATTTTTGCTCAGGTTATGTGAAAATGTCATTGTTGAAGTTTATCCGTTTATGATTATTCGTGTGCTTGTGAGAAGATGAAACTAAAAAAAGAATTTAAATCAAAATTCTGATTTTTCGATCATTGTTAGCTTGAAATTCAAATCAAATTCAGAGATATCTTGAAATCTCTAAATTGTAGATTTCGACGACTCTGGCTCTTGATTAGCAACACATAGCAACGTCATAATTCGCAATTTTTCACAAATTTCTACAAAAAAACGAAGATTTTACACTTTTCTTTTAGCAGATTCTTAAAATTCAGACCATTTTACATCAGAAACAGTTGCTTCCGTTCACATTTGAATTCTAAAATGTATTTCATAAACCGCAATATTTAAGAATTTTTTAAGAATAATTGGAGCTTTTAAATTGAATTTAGATTCCAACGGTACAACACGCGTCTTCCCGTATGTATAGCAACAAAGTTATTGGCGAAAAACTCAGTATTACCAATACTCTGCGGAAGGAATAGCCATTTCAATATTTATCGGAATTTTCGATTCAAATTTTAATACAACTCATCATGTTCTTGGACAATCTTGAAATTCGGCTTATTTTACATGGGAGACGATGTAAGTTTTTAGGTCATCTGGTAATTCAAAATACATTTTCCAAACGGTGAGAATTACTAGTTTTCTACAAGAATAGTTAAAAATTACACATTTAATTTGGAATCTAAAGGTGTATTCTGCGACTTCCTATCATGTATAATAAAATAGTTATTGTTGAAAAACGATCATTTCTACCACTTGACGGCTGAAGGAAAAGCCATCTCGAAATTTATTCGGTTTATCTTTTTAAAATCGAATAGTGCTCACTGAGGCCTATTGAAATGTTCTGCATGAACTTTTTGTAGCTGATAGCCTCGACATGTCGAGCGTTTAAAAATGTCGTCTACTTTTCTGCATCGTTTTCGAAAAATCATATTTCCTTGAGTTTGCATGAAATAATTTTAAAACAGATCTATAGAGCGCACTTTTTTTAACAAACGCATTAAGTTTTATATAGATTACATAAATTTTATATAGATTGTAAATTGTACATGTTTCTATTGAAATTGGCATATTTGTGGTCGATAGCCTTGACACAGGATTTTTTTTAATGAAGAAATACTTGTAAATATATTTTTTTGTCCAATTTTCCGGAGTCTAATAAACATGCATTTAGCGCTATTTTATAGAGCAGATTTTGTGTCATTTTCATTTTTCCAAAGCGAACCGATTTGGCGGAATAACCCATTTAAACCCATGTAAATTGAAAAACGAAATTCAGAGAAGGGGTATTTTATATTTTATATTTTTCACTTTTGCGACTAAGCCGAAGGTTTTTACAAAATTTGCAAAAAATACTTTTTTTGTAGACATCGACATCCTACATAAGGATATCCCGGTTATAATTTTCTAGCTTAAGCCGTTCACGAGATATTTGCAAGTAAGCATTGAAGAAAAAATCATTCCCCACAACATCCCCATTGGAGTAGGAGCGTTCACATTTTGTCAACTGGTACTTCTGGTGCAGACGCACATTCAGTAAAAGTTTCATTGAAATCCCTCAAATGTTAATTATTTTTTTCGCAATTTTTGAATATTTTGAAATTTTTGTGTTCGTTTTTGGTTGAAATTCGTGATTGACATGTCTGGATTTGTTTAAAAAAAATTTTTTTCAAGTTCAATTTTGTTTAAGTTTCACAAAACGTGAAACAATAAAATTTCACACATTTGTAAGTCTATGATATTCCTCAGTTAGTTTTGCAAAATATTTTATCTGGCGGCGGTCGCAGCCCCTCAAACTCAAAGTCGCATACGAGGTCAGACATTCGAATAACAATATTTTGAAAACTTGGACAGTTGTATTCAAAATTACTTCAATTCCGCATAGCTTATAGATTTTTCTATTGAAATTTATATTTTGGTATTTTCGTGACCGATAGCCTTGACACAGAATTTTTTTTTCTGACCAAGACCACATACCCGCGGCAGCGCGTATGTAGTCTTCATATATCTGGTCTGGATCTATCTGAGCAAGACCACATACGGATGTATGTTAGCGCGTTAAGCGCGGCAGCGCGCATGTGGTCTTGATTTATCTGATGACCAAGTCGCGCGGCAGCGCGAGCTCTAGATTCAATATAGGTCAATGTGAAAAAGAACCCTTGGTTTAACTCCGGTTAGATTAGGTTGCCCGCCGCGAAGCGGACAGTTAAATCAAGACAACATACGCGTGGCAGAGCGAGCTCTCGATACAATATAGGTCAATGTGAAAAAGGACCGTTGGTTTAACACCGGTTAGATTAGGTTGGACACCGCGAAGCAACAGATAAATCAAGACCCTCAAACTCGGACATAACAAAAATTAATAAATCCAAATAACTATACTAAACTGCAACATATGTAACTTTTTTTACAACAACGACTTGACAACAACAACGTAACTTCCACAAATAGTTGGTAAGATTATGTTTGAGTATGTTGGTAACTCAACAACACAAGATACCAACTTGATTAAAACGATATGTTGGTTATGTTGAACGTAAAAGTTTACAACATCAATGTCACTTATGCCCCCCATTCATGATTAGTTAAACTGATCAGTTGAACTGACGTACATCCAAAAACTGACCGTGAGTGTAAAATCCTAACGTAAAATTTTGAACTGACGGCAACCCACGGATTTACCGGGCGCGCCATAAATCCGCTGGCTTCAGTTCGTTTTCATCACGCCAAACTGACCGCGCATGCGCTTAGTCAGTCGTAGTTTAATTGGCATGGCGTCAGGACGTGCAATAACTGAAGAATTTATAGAAAAATAGCTTGAAATATGTACATTCGTCCATTCTTAAATAGTTATGCCAGTCACTCGGTTTTAGTGACAACTCATTTAACAAATTAATATGAGATAACTGTTATTTATTTTTTAACCATTTTTTCATTCTGTTTTTTTTTTGTCGTTTTTTATTGATTAAACTAGAAAAGAACTAGAAAGAAATTTGCTAACCAGATACAGCACGCGACAATCGAGAACTGAAGGCCGGTTTTAAGATAGTGAGTGGGGAAATCATTTTGAACTGATCAGTTTTAACTGATCAGTTCTAAACGTCAGTTCAACTGATCAGTTTAAACTGATCGTGAATGGCGGGCTTTAATCGATTTAAAGTTATGAAAGTTTTAGTGAGAATTTCAATAACTTTTACTCAACAGCTGAGTTTTTATCGTCCATGTTGTACACCTTAGTAACTAATATCATATCTTTAGATATAGTAACTTTTTTTTAACGTTGGGAGCTTTTCATTTCTAATATCACACAAATTAAAGTCACTTTGATTTCAGACAATTGGCAACACTATATTATTAAGTACATCTCAAAAGTGTTTGATTATATTATTTTACAAACCTGATAGCATTAAAATCATTTGAGACGAATTAATTATTAGTTAATATTTTGTGCAGTATAAGTTGTACATCTTGCAACTAATACAAACTCAGCTGATGCGCTTTCTACAAGAATCGCGCAGCTCGCAATTCTGCTTACTCTTTCATATACAATTGTGAAAATTCATTATACAATTTCACCCTCATCAATTATGCCACCTTTAGCAACTATTCCATTCTTTTCAACTCTTCCATCCACAATATCTATTCCGTTCCAAAAAAATCGATCCATATGTACCAGTATCTAACTAAAATTTCTAGACTATTGTTTTTAAGGAAGAATTGCATGTTTCTTAATTAAATGATATAAGTTAAGATTTGTTCATCTAGTCGTATCTACTTGCACACCTCACTTTGGAAATTACTAGTATTGCCTATTCATTTAATTTATTTCATAGATAATAATTATTCTGAAAATTTTTACATGAAGTTAATATAATTAAACGTCTTAGTAATAATTGTCGCCTTTGGGCCAAACTATTGAGTCTATCCACTTTATGTAGGATGAGACCTTGGTATAGACGCCTGGAATAGATGTAAGACCGCATGGTACTCCAAAAGAAGTTACTCCGTAGATTAAGTAACCGTTCAAGCTGTAGGCTTGCAGTGGACCACCGGAATCTCCCTGAAATGGCACAGAAGATAAGTTTTAAAATATTTGGTCTAATACTATACAAATAATAAGGAGATTTTTTTTTAATATTTACCCGACAAGTATCAATTTTCGGTGCTCCAGCGCACATTTGCGAATCAACAATGCCATTCGGTAATCTATTTCTAAGTTTTTTGTATTTTTGTTGGCAAAGATCTTCCGGTACCAGATCGATAAACATCTTCTGCAAATGTTGAGCCTGTTCGCCATCATGACCCAATTGACCCCATCCTGTGGCAATTAGAGATGTAGCAGTGAAGCTTGTGTTAGTGACTAGACACGCAGGTTTAACGAAATTGTCGAATATCGCTTCCCTATCCAGTTGGATTAAGGCGATATCATTGTATTGGACTGGCGGTTGATAATTTGGATGTATGTAGGTTTTTTTCACGGTGAAATCTTGCGGTTTAGCTATGTCGTCCGTTCGTTTGAGATTCAAGTCACCCACCCGGATATACTTCACTGGCCCTCTGATTATTTTGAACCGATATTTAATTTAATAAGTTCCTTAGAGAAAGAAGTTATACTTACAAATTCCTATTAGTTAGACAATGCGCAGCAGTCAGGACAAAATCCGAAGAAATCAAAGTTCCTCCGCATGCCCAATTTGTTTCGTTTCCGTTTTCAAAACCTACTGCACTCTAAATGTTCCTATATTATTAATACTAGTCTAAACAAACCCCGAAAGTAATAATACGAATTATATAATTTGTAATTAAGGTTGTTTGCCCACAATGTAATAAGTCAAAATAAAATACATTTTTTTTTTAATTTTATCTTTAAAATTATTGAATAAATTAATATACTGGATTTATATGATATTAATGGTAAAACAGATCTCTATATCTATCGTAGTAGAAGTCACCACCAAAATCAGGTCTCTAAACTGGCGTATATTGCAATAATTATATGCAATAATTATATTGTATAGAATATTCTTCCGGAATTGTCCGGAATCGTATAAGCCAAAAAAATCCTATAAACCAACAAAAATTTAAAACACAGACACGAAATTATGTGCTCTCAAAATATGATATTCACTCTTTTTGCGCTCGTACCCTTCTAAGAGAAATTCAGCCAGAATCGTATGAGGCATAAAAGGTAACATGTTTAATAATCAAGCACAAAAATTAGTACTTACGCGAAAACGTAATAATTATGCGTTCTCGAGATATGCTATTCCCGATGTTTGTGCTGCACCCTTAAGTAAGAAAGATTCACCCCGAATCGTTAGAGCTATAAGAGGTAAAATTTATAATAGTCGATCACAAAAATTTTAACCGACACGAAATCGTTGCAATAATCGTGTGCAATAATCTAGATACGTCATTCTCGGTTTACGTGCTCGCACTCTTGTTCCAGAAATTCAGCCCCAACCATATCAATCATAAGAGGTGAAATCTATAATGATCGATCAATCTCTATTGCACGTTGCACAAATATAGTGTAATAGGGAAAGTATGGACAAAATCAGAGGGTGTTTTGATTTTGAATCAGATTTCTTTTTTTAACGTAATTAAAATCTATTTTCTCTCATTTATTTTAAATCATCTTAGGTTCATAGTCTTTTAATTGAATAGGAACTCTAACAAAATATATATTAAGAAAAATTTTAACAAATCACAAAAAACATTTTTTCCATATATTATGAACAAATTGACATAGAATAAGAAGTGTAGAGGATAACTAAAATTTTAAGAACACAGTTCATAAATAAAACGTTTGGTCTTATATGACACATCGGCACATGAAGCATGAGCCCAAAGAGAACAATTTATATACCTTATCCAGTTTTCACCGGGTTTAGAACGGGAAAAAAAATGTCATTTAAATAAATGCACAGGCAGTCTTTATCGTCGTCCTCTGTCTTGGCGATGAAATCTTCAATATCCGAGCTATCATCGATATAAGTAGCTTCCCGCTGCCTGTGTCTTCTCTGTTTCTTTTCTTGGGGTTTCTCCAGAATGTTTTTGAAATCCTAAAGATTTTTGTCTTTGATGGTGATTGATTTGTCTTATTTACTGAGATGGCTTTCTCCATGTTTATAGTAGAAGTTAAAAGTCGATCTCCTTGACAGGTTCCTTGACTCCCTGACAGGTTTCAGTTTCCTGTTTCCTTGGTCTTGAATGAACTGTTCCTGTGCTGCTGCTGAAATAGTTGCATCTGGAAATGTTAGTGATTGCTTTGATGTGCTAGGTTTCACGTTGTTATCATAAATTACTTCAACTGCAAGAGTCTCCTCTACATTGGTTTTTAAATCTAGATCTTCAAAAACACCTACTCCCACGTCAATATTGGTAGTTGCTCTTGTTGTATTTTGTGAAGCACATTCCGTTAATTTATGAAGCTGTCAACTTCAGAAGTATCGACATATTCACCTGTTAGTAAATGTCCGTTGGCAGGTACAGTTCCATTGTATGCAACATTCTGCTGATTAAACCAAATATTTGTGGTGTCTGCAGGTTCAAACATATAGTCTGGAAAATATCAGGATTTACTGCCCAAAGAGCTGTGTTTTTAAAGCCATTTCTTGCATTTTGAACCGTTGCAGCCTTTCCGTACGCTTGATTAAACAAAAATCCGATTTGTAAATGGAGAACAACGCGCCTTTGATGATTTTTTTAACCACTTGGAGATTTCTTGATAGAAATATGTTTTTAGGGGTTCGTAAATACGGACGTGCAAGGGCTGCAATATTCTTGGCTACAAGATTGCAAATTAGTTTTTCTTTTGCTGTTCCGCGGCATATCACATGAATAAAATAATAATAAACAAATAATTAACAAAGAATATATTTAAATAACATAAACTCTAAGGATGACATGCTATGTCGTTTTGTCTACTGTACGTTTTGCCATTTTGTCCACATATAAAAAACAAACACATAAAAAATCAGGGTATAATTAAGAATATGGTAAGCTCCGAAAATCGGGTTTCTCGTTTTTTTACCTGATTTAATTGGTGCAAATCGTCTTCCACAGTGCTTTAGTAAGCGCGGAAAAGTAAAATGAAGCTTTTAACCTGAGTCCTGAACCTTTCGTCCGATTCAAGAAATATTTTGATTTTTGTTATAAAAAATTTGAAATTTTCAACACAATAATTGACGTGTTTGACGATTATGGTCACATAACTAAGAATGAGTATGCAACTGGGTCAGCGGTGCTAAATTTAATTTTGACTACATATCATAAATCATTTGAATTTTTCTGCGTTACATGTTTGCGTAAAGTATATAAAAAATGGCTTCCAGAAATTATTTGTCCATTCTGGATATTCAGATTATTTTAAGACTGGTTCTGACAGAAAACCTCCAGTGGCGGAGGTTAGATTAGGTTGCCCACCGGGAAGCGAGCAGATAAGTCAAGACCACATAACTCTTAGAACTTTGGACTAAAGGAGCTTTGGTTTAACCCAGGTTAGATTAGGTTGTATGGAGTCCTACACTGCCCAGTTAGAGGGTGCCTATAAAAGGTGTCCCCTTCCTCCGAAAAAAAGGTTAGATTAGGTTGCCCGCCGAGAAGCGGGCAGCTAAATCAAGACCACATATACGCAACAGCGCGAACTCTCGAGCTAATATAGGACAATGTGGCAAGAACCGTTGGTTTAACCCAGGTTAGATTAGCTTGCCCGCCGCGAAGCGGGCAGATAAATCAAGACCCCATACGCATCGCGAACTCCAATATAGGATAATGTTTTTTTAATAAATATTCCATTTTAGTATATGTATTGTTGAAAGAAATACAATTGAGTGGTAAAATATTCCACTAGGAAATTTATATTCACCACGTCAATGTTTTTTATATCAAGGTTGTGTCACTGCGCATGCGCGAAATATAGTTAAAATTTACCCTGTAAATTTTAAAATACTATAGTTACATTTGTTATAGTTTTTGCAAAACCTCATTTTTTAAAATCATATTTGGCTAAAATAATGTTTTCTTAATCTTCCTTTAAAAGAGTTGAAAATGGCAACGGCGGTTCAGCTACGCATATTTATTATGGCATATTTTTAGTTATGTGACCAGTAGTACACATAAGTTGTTTTGCTGAAAATGTCAATTTTTTTAATACAAAAATCTAAATATTTCTTGAACCGGACGACTTGTAAGCTTCGATTTGCATCAATTTGCATCAATTAAAACAGGTAAAAAAACAAGAAACCCGATTTTCGGAGCTTACCACATTCTTTATAAACTCCAAGAATCATATTTTAATTAAACAACCGATAATCGTATTAAAGTTAATTCAAATCGCTAGGTCCTATTATATTTAATCGATTTGAATAAAAATAATCACAAATAACAACAGTTTGCTCACCAAAAAACTCCATGAAATCCATATAATAAAATATACTACTGTGGGCAAAAAACACGTTAACACTCTGTCGCGAATGAGCTAATGGCGCCCGGCATCTAACAGGATTTTCAAGATGACTGCCGTTACGTATTGTAGTGGTAGCTACAGGCTACTGTAGGCTTGGCTATAGCCCGCCAATTTCGCTCAATATACTCACTATAAAAGCTCACTATGTCATTTTATGCGTTTATTTCATTTTGTACGCACTACCCCTAATTATACGAAACCCTCCGTTAATCGCTGATAAGTAGGATCGGGTCGTCTGTATTAGATTTCATATATCCTTCAAAAATTTGCTTTAGCCATTTCACAAACACCGCGGTTTGTCAAAGAAAGCTTATATAATAAAAAAAGGGTAAACATGGAATAGCGAAACCATTTATTTTGAAAGTGGCGTAAGTCTATTTATGTTCGAAACGAGATATTGAGGGGTTTGGATTAAATATAAAAATACATTTAAGAGATAACAGAATAATATGTTTCCGTTTCTAATGGTGTCAAATTCCTCATCCAAATTAGCAAAATTAACATAATTTAAGAAATAATTTGTTATTCTTGGCTATAAATGGACTTACGCCACTAACGGTCAATGAATTAACGTTTTTAATTCTTAGGAAAGCAAAAATAGATAAAATAAATCTTTAATGTTATAAAATCAAAAATAATATTCCTCTTCTTTGTTAAATATTTTTTTACATTCAAAAACTGTCTCGTTTATGTTGTTCAATGGGGCCAACTTGATATTAAAAATTTTAATTTTTTTCGGTTTTCCCCGTTGCGGTGATAAATCCATGTTTTGAATGGCGCACCATCGTTCGTTGTAGTTTTGTAACATAACTTATATTATATACCAATTTACTCTTTCACGATCAGTATTATTCAGCCTTTAAAAAAACGCATTTTCTAGACGCTTAGTTGAAATGAACTCACGTTTTATTTCATATAGAATGAACCTTCGACAATTTTTGATTTTGTAACATTCTTCAGGGGCAAACACACTGACTACAAAATAAATGGTTTTTTTCTTAACGGCATTTCAACAACTCTTATCATCATCTATCACTATCATTAGGTAGAAATTAATGCAATGGTATTTTCGGTAGATTGAATAACGCTGTAAGCTATGCCTTTCGTTCTAAATAGTTTTTAGATGCAGAATAGACAACAGTTCCATCCCAGAGAAACATATGAACCTTATCATCATGAAGTTGTGAAAACCCAGATTTAATATGTACAAATTATGCTTGTATTATGCAACTGAAGTAGTTTGGGACAGGGCAGTAAGCTAAGGGCAGGGCAGTTTGTCGAAAGTCGAAATAGAAACTGAAATAGTGACAAGAAATATGCAATGCCAAATTTTTGTCTTATTTAATAATTATTTTGTCAATTCTGTCTGTCTTACATGAGTATTGTGTTCGTTTATTAGATAAGAGTCTTTTCTTCGGCATTATTCTATGCCTTTAAAAGATCACATTTTTTAAAGTCCCTGAAAATCTTTCAGCGGCTTATAAATGTAAATTAAGGTCTTCTCTAACGATTTTTTTATAAATCAACTTTTATTACAAATATGCAGCACAAACTTAGCGAATCATATATCTCGAGAGCATAATTCTTGCAACGTTATCATGTTGGTAAAAATGTTTGTGCTTTATTATTAAACATATCATCTCTTATGGCTCATACGGTTCGGGCAGAATTTCTCGTAGGATGCGCTCACAAAAATCGCCAAAAAATTATTGCAATAATTTCGTGTCGGTTAAAATTTCAGTGCTTGATTATAATAGATTTCACCTTTAATGATTCATTCGGCGCGGGGGGAATTTTGGGTACAAGGGTGCGAAGAGCACATAATTATAACGTTTTCGTTTTGGTTAAAATTGTTGTACATTATCATTATAGATTTCACCTCTTGTGGCTCATTCGGTACGGGGTGAGTTTTTCGCACAAGAGGTTGAGTAAGCGAATTCGTTTCAGCGTACTTGCAAACCCATAAAGAGTACATAATTATAGTGCTTATTTGATGCCGGTATCTCAATTTTTCAGATGGATGCTAGCTTGACTTTTAGTTGACACCCCACTCGTCAAATTTGATTTTTTCATTCAACGCTTCGAGCACAAAAATCGCAATTGCGGCACATAATTAGTATATAAAGAGCACATAATTGTAGATTAATTAAATTTTAATTTTGAAGAGGTGGGGTGCCAGCTTTATAGACCTAGCGAAATCAGCAAGCTTATATGTTATTTAAGACTATTTAAAGTCCGCTAAACTTAATAATATAATTATTAAGAAAAAAATCAAATTTTATCTGACTTCCGCATTTCTTTGCAAGAAATACATCTGGCAACACAGCATATAATAGCTGTCTGTGTTGTTGTGGTGATGTAATTTTTGGTGACAACCCTAACAAATATTAAAAAAATGAGGTCTAAAAAGAAACTCAGACACAACGGGCCAGTTTGCAAAAGAAAATTTATACAGAGGTAAATTAGTATATACTGAAGTAAGCAATAATTAATAAATTTCAAAATGCTACCTTTCGGCAATTAGGGAATTACCTGGAGAAGATTGTGCAAGATTCAAAAGCTGCGAAAAGATTAATTGAATTTGTTCGTAAGGAGATTAACGGATGGGCTGGTTTGCTCTTTAACGCTCAAACCGACTGAATCTTTACGTAACTTTATCTTAACTTAATCTTGCACAATGGTCTCCAGGTAATTAAATATTTATCAATTCAATGTAAGTATGGATTACCGGTAGCAACAAGTAACTGTCGCAACCCTCCCTTTCATTAGTTGATTTACGATTATTTGAATTAAAATATCTCCAAGCTTATACTTCAGAATACTCTTTACATATTCTACAAGAATTGTATAATATAAACGTCGCTTTTCTAGATTTTAATCTTTCAACATTATTGTTGAATTATATGAAAAATATTTGTTTCAAACAAGATTGCCAATAGTCTAGACCGTAATTTCATTAAAAAATTTCAATTATTCAGTTTAAAAAAATAATTAAAAAAGTACACCTCAAATGTATCTCAAAAAAATAAACTAAATGTATTTAATATCGATCAATAACCTTAATTGAAATTGATTCAAATTACACTTAGTTGATTAAATATTATAGACTGATCAGATTTAGGAGTCTAAATTTGCTTATTAGAATATTGGTGAAAACACATTTAAATTATATACCATATGAGGAAATTCTGCCACAGCAGAGTCGAATCCTCCGATTCCGCCTGGAAGCTGAATACCGTCTGGAAGTTCAAGATGTGGCTCAAGAATACAATCTATCGACCAAAAAATGTAGAACCGTAGATTAGTTTAACTAGATTGAAACGCTTACGCTTTATAATTGTCTGAAATTTCCATTCCGGAAATCGGCAATAAATTATCGTAAACCTAACCTCACCGTCTTTCTATATGCTGCTTTTGTAAATAAACTGCAAATATATTTTTTTATTAAATCTGTATTTGCATTGGAAACATTGGCAGTTAGATTCCACTTACAAAATAAGCTAAAACGGATTTTACAATTTTTATTAAAATCTAACAAAGGAGACTTCAAAGTCATTATACTTATATCTCGAAAATTGGAGATGTTAGAGATGTGAAAATTGATTGATCTTCAAGATTATGTTTAACAATTTTTTCTATTAGAGTTAGAGCTTCATTATTACTACTCTCCTCATTGGTATTAACCTCAACATATTTATTTACGACAACATGTTTATTTACTTCAGAATTTTTATTTACTTCAAACATGTTTATTTACTTCAACATATTTATTCACTTCAATAAGTTTATTTACATCAACATCATGAGAAATTTTAATTTCAATGTGAGGTGTTCAGTTTTAGATTCCTCATCATTTATTTTTTTACGTTTGAGACTTGTTCAAAATCCTTGAAAGATTACACAAATCTTTTCTTTGGATTTGTGAGTTTAGTAGGTACCTCCGGTTTGTGAATATCAGGTACTGTTGTCCTTCCTTTGCCGTGAAATTTTATGGTTTTGGTTTTATGGAAAATTTACTCATATATCAGGAGTTGAGGTATCTCTGGTCGAGCAACAACACTTGTCGATTCGAGAATAGCATAAAAAGCAGATCAGGTTCATTTGAATTATTTTCTATTTCTTTCTTAACTTCCCGTTCTGGAGCGACAGATTCAGAGATGTTGATAATTACAGTACGATTGATCACCTTTAGCTTTAGGAAGATTGGGATCTTCTGCTGCAGATTATGCTGATTTTCTCTTATCTGACATAACTGGGTACTTTTTCAGCAACTTTTTCGTAGTCTACTTTAAAGTCAGAGCAAGATTTATCCACATTTTCTGTTGACTCATCTTTTTCTTCTTCATCATCCCATTCTACCAGCAAATTCACTCTTATATCTGTAATTTTCTCAACGTTATATATTTCGACTTCGTCGCTTTTTGGGAGATTTTGGTCTTTTTGGTTTTGATAACTCTCTCTTCATTCTCTTTCTTAAATCTAAACATTTTTCCAACATTGCAATATCTTCATCAATACAAGAATACGTCTAAGAAGATGGAATTTTTAGTAGGCTTTAGGTAGCTTTCTTTATAGGTATGCGTTTTGGAATTTTCTTGGTTTGTCAAATTGATGTGTAGAAGCACTGGTGTGTACAAGCAATAGCTTGCAGGTACTACCATTTTCCAGAAATCCAGTTATATGAGGTAGAAAGGACTTATTTAAAAAAATGATTATTATTTGTAGATTTTACAATTGATATTTGAGTTACAGTTCAATTTAAACTGGAAATTGAAAATAGGTTTTTAGGCTATTACTATTATAGGCGATGAATCGTGCCTATATCTGATATTCACCAACATTCATATTATACTGATGATCATACGTTTTGTGTGGAAGTGGAAATGTAGATAAGGAATTACATGAACAAATAGTTGATAAACTGGGCGAATCCTCTATATGTCCCATAATTGTGCAGGTAACAATATGTGGGGTCGGTTGTATATATATATCAAAGCTCAAACCGCTTAACCTAAGAAACCCTGAAGGCGAAGTCTACACACTTACGCAGGCTTAATAAGATTTGAAAATTGTTACGAGAGCCGGATAAAATCAATTTGAAGGTCGGATCTGGCCTGCGGTCCCGTGGGTTTACTTGGATCTATCTTAATATTATTCTTCATATTACTCCCAAGATAATAAATATTTGATAAACCTAGCTGACCTGAATACATTTGACTGATTTAAGTCAACAGAAAATTCCAATCTGATGTAAGTCAACAAAAATTTCCAAGGAAATCGGCAGCAAACTATCGTAAACCTTACCTAACCTAAACTAATGCGACTGTATTGAAACGCTTACGCTTTCTAACTGTCTGAAATTTCCTTTCCGGATATCGGCAGCAAACAATTGGCTTATACCCTAAGTAACCGCAACTTTCTGGACGAATCTTTCTTAATCGCAAATTTGCAATAGCCGGGTCGCAATCTTCAAGCAACG
Source organism: Phosphuga atrata (assembly GCA_944588485.1). NCBI lineage: Eukaryota > Metazoa > Arthropoda > Insecta > Coleoptera > Silphidae > Phosphuga > Phosphuga atrata. The sequence continues at coordinate 27,068,431 of OX155895.1, read as the reverse complement.
CACATTTTCCACCGGAAAATATATCTCCACATTTTTCTCCGATTTCTAAAAAAACAACAATATTAGATTATTCCAGAATTAGTTTCAACTGTTTTCAAGAATTTGTGAATGCAAGTTAATCTGACATAGGAAATTTATTCGAATTCGAAGTAATGCGGAATTAGTTAAAGCAGTTTGAATTTGTGATTGCAAGTTAATATGTAACTTGAGCATTAAAGTGGAGGAATTTTTTACAAATTCGATTTAATTTAGAACTAAGTAGAACTTGGAATGCCTTTCAAGAAACCGATAAAAGTTTAGCAAAACTATCTACTGATTCATTTAGTAAGCCAGATTAGTAAATGTATATGTCCTGTTCGTTAATAAAGAATTATCAGATCTTACCTTGTGCTTGAACTTGGAGACAAATAAAAAATTGGATTATAGTTGTTATGGCTTTTATAGTCGAAGTTAAATTAATTATTAGTGTCTGTGATCTTTTGTTAATTAAGCGTTTTGTTGATAATGTCCTATTTTAGGAATACGCAAAAAGTAGATATATATTGACGGCGGAAGTAGATAACTGATTGGGAATTTACATGTACTTCCCCCGGATGTATATTTGGGTATCTTCCACCGTTAAATATGCTTCCATTTTTCTCCGATTTATACAAAAAAAAAACAATATCAAATCAAAATTACATCAAGAAACCTTCATTTCCCTTAATTATTAATCCTCTATTTCTTATTTATTTCTCTATTTCTTCAATTGTTTCAAAATTCTCGGCCATATCGTATGGTTCCATATCAATTAATATATTCCTTATATCCTGTTTAAGTTTATTTGAATAGGTTGTACATTTTATTCTCTTCGGCAGTGTGTTATATAGTTTAATATTAGTATATGGAGGTCCTATTTCGGTCATTGTTAATCTGTGTGTAGGTAATGTATAGTCCTTCCTCTCGAATCTCTGTTACCACTCCTATGCTTTTCAAATAAATGTTGGTATTTAAGGGTAAAGTCTAGTCTTTCATATACATAGAATGCTGTTATTGTTAATACTCGTGATACTTTAAATTTTCCTCTACATGTTTCTTTTTATTTCAAGTTTTCTATTATTCCTAAGGTTTGTTTTTGAATTCTAGAAAAATTCTTAATATCTCTTCCTCCTCCCCAGAGCATTATGCAAAATTTTGCATGGCTCTGGAAGTACAAAATAAACTGTTTTGAGGATCTTTCGAAATACATTTCTGTAGTATCCTTAGGGCGAATACGGTTCTGTCTATATCTACGATACTTCATGTATGTGTTGTGTCCAGTCCAGGTTTCTGTCCTGTCCTTACAATTTGAAGTTATAAATACATGGCATTCTAAATAACCTTTTAAATACATTGCACTAAATTGCCGGCTATTTGGTAGTATGAGGTTAACGGTTAAGCTGTTTGAATTTGTCAATGCAAGTTAATCTGTAACTTGAGGACTAAACTGGAGGAAATTTATCCGGATATGATTTAATTTTGAAATAAGTTAAACTTGGAATGCCATTCCAGAAACTGTTGAACTTTTTGTAAGCCAGATTATTAAGTCTATTTGTTCTGTTCGTTAAAAAATAATTAGATAAGATTTTACCTTGTGCATAAACTTGGAGTAAAATAAGAAATTGAATTGTAGTTGTTACAGCTTTCATGATAGAAGTTAACCTGGTTGCTTGTGTCCGCGATTTGCTAATTCTTCTCAAGCGTTTTGTTCGTAAAACATATTTTTTGCACGGGAATTCCATAGAATTATTTTTCTTCTTCTGAATTGGGCCCAAATATTGTTAAACCTGGTAACCTATTGTCGAAAAGTTTTTCTTTCAAAAGTCGAAAAATTATAATTTTTATAGTTATGTATTTAGAAAATATGCAAATCAAGTATTTCCAATTTACAAAAAGAAATACAAAAACAAATTTAAATAATTATTTCTTGGTATGATATTCTGTCTTTCGTAAGAAGAATCTAACTGCCAATTTTTACAATTGCGGTATATTCGGTTTCCAAGATATAGGTTATAAAAATGTTCAACCTCCAAATTTCAGCTCTCTTAATCAGATTTACAAAAAATGAGAAACGGATCTCTATATTTTTATAAACGAATCTTAATTCCAAATTTCATATTTGTAACATTTTCCGTTTCTGAGTTATGGACATCCCAATTAAAAAATATTTGACCCCTTTTTCACCCTCTTAGAAATGAAATTAACAAAAAAAATTATTAAGTGGGTGTTTATGTCATAAAAGCAAAGTTGCTTCCAAATTACGTTCCAAATTACGTTCCTAGGTTAAACGGTTTTAGCTGTGGTTTGATGAGTTACAAAGTCAGTCAATCAATCAGTTAGTCAGGCAGGACATTTTATATATTTAGATAAAAATACAATTACAGTATTTAATTAAGAGAACGAATAACTATTTTGCAAATAATAAACTTTTACTAATTGTAAATGACATTGTTTTATATTTGTCAAATGTTTGATATAGATATTCTAAAACTAATTGTATTTGAATAACGAAATATTTTAATCTACATCCAATCCTAACAAATCCTTATCTTGTATCTATTGACGTACTTAATTCAACCTTTGTGGTTTTATATTTGCAAGTAACTGTAAGTTAAATATTTTTGACCTGCTTTTGCTAAACTTTGCGCGGTTGTCTAAAAACACTTCGCTGTTGGCGAAGACAAAATTTTTGAAAATATAAGTCTGTAGATAGTTTAGTTACAAAATGGTAATAACCTTGGATTGAAAAAAATGGATGATTTTTGGAGTTGAAGAAAATGCAACATTTGTGAATCCCTTGTCGTGCAAAATGTTAAACTTTGCTATTTATTGTATATTTGTTATATATGTATATGGTATATATGTATATTATGGTATAAAAATGTGCGAAATTTCATTGCTGCACTTTGTACTTCTACTTGTGATAGGTACTATGACAGCATGCACAAGCTTGTAACAATTTGTTATCGCTCAATAATTCTTTTCGGTATTATTTGTTCTGAAATTTGTACAGTACAGTGTATCAAGTATATATAGTTTATAGTGTCACAAGTATATGTAGTATATAGTGTCACAAGTACATACAGTATATAGCGTCGCAAGAATGACGTCACAGTATTGATTAGATAAAAAATGTGCACAACGTTCCTTGCAGAATCGACGCGCTAAAAAATATGTTAATACACTTTTTGATCAATAAAAATTTACCTAATCTAATAAGTTTCAACTTGTTAAATAAATTCTTTGTACTAACCTTAAATAATGCGTTATGTTTGGTTTATCCTTAAAAAGATTTGTAAAATAATAATAAACTTGTTATATGAATTCGTCGTCGTCACCTTAAATAATAATGCGTATCCAACTATTTACACGCCACTGGAGGTTTTATGTCAATTTCCGTTAGTTTAAATTGCGGCACGGAGGGCGCTTAATGGTTAGAGCCTCTTAGCACAGATTAACCGACTTCACCTCACCATACTTTTCCTTAAAAAAAATAAAAAAAATCCACATTTTCCTTGTTTATATTCATCCATTATTGGTTTTTGGACAGGGTAGCTTGGACAGGGTAGCAATCTAGCAGTAGCTTCGCTGTATAATTATTCATTATTGGCGATTTCAATTTAAACAAAAACATATCTCTTCACATACAGTTCTTTACCAATAACTCCCTCTTCTTTCAGACAGGATAATTCTACCTTCATAAAGCTCCACAATAATGATATTACCTCCGACCTCGTGCTTCATACATCCAACCTTACGAACTCCATTGTTGATTTCGAACATTTCCCTAGAGAAGGGATAACTTCGCACGTATTAACATTTATTAAACACAAACAAAATATACAGACCATAGGATAGGACAGAATATTAGACGATTAAAACAGAAATTGGTAAAGTGTAGCAATAGCCCACGTTGGGTGGCACAGTGGCAGTTTCAGAAATTATACTAGCGCATGCGCAATAAATCTTTACAACAGTAGTAACAAAAGAGTCAAATTTATTTTCTCTTACTAGGAGTTACGCAACGGTCCTTGCCACATTGTTCTATATTAGATCGAGAATTCGCACTGCCGCGCGTATGTTGTCTTGATTTATCTGTCCGCTTCGCGGCAGGCAACCTAATCTAACCGGGGTTAAGCCAACGGGCCTTGGCACATTATTTGTCTGTGTTGTAGGCTTCCATCTTCGTATTGATCTCTTATTATATAGTATTGATTGGTCGTAATGAAAATCATGCGCATTGTCCGGTTATAGTCGTCTTTCTTACGACATTTTTTCAGCCACTGGTTTGTTTACATTTTTACTGTCAAAAAATGTTTGACAGTGGCGCTGTAGTCTAACCCCTTGGCTGCGTAACACGTTTTGAGATTTCGATTTTGTAGATTGCGAGTTTATTCGTGTGGAGCAGTTCGTCGATATCTAGTGCTGCTAGTTTCTTCGTATATTGCAGTTAATCAACATCTAGTGCTGCGAGTTTGTACATGTTTTCAGTTTTTCAATTAACAGTTTGCTTGAAATGTTAGGAAAACATGTGAGTGAATGAATACCAAAATACAGTCAAAAATATTTTAATTATTTTTTTTACATATGTAGCTATATAATATACATGAAAAATCTCAAAACATGGTACAACACATAATGAAACATTGCAGGGTTCACAAAAATAGCGAGATTCCTTTCTCTTATTTTTTGTTAGGCACACAATTCAGCGTATTGTTGGATTCCATTTTGATTCTGTAGCTGGCAGAAATGTTGGAAAATGTCTAGCAGTTAGGCGGAATGGCGAAATGGCAGCTTCTGAATGTCTGCCAGATCTTTGAAGTTGTTGGGCACATGATATTTATGAAGTAATTGTTTTACCAAATTTTGTTGAAATTTTGCTATTGGGCTATGTTTTTGAGTCACATGATTATGAGGTATAAAAGCGTTAAAAACTGCTAAATCAAGTAAATGGAAAAATATCTTTTTGTACCATTTGATTGTCTTCCTCACTGTTTCAATTGAACTCAGCATCATATCACTTTTATCAACAGCACCCATGTTTTTATTATAATCTGATATTCAGGCAGGCTTCAGGCACATTTTCACCTGAATTTCGGTCAACTTTACTAGAAGGGGCCATTTGATTTGTATGCATTGTAGACAAAACCCTAACGTCTCGTTTGTCGTGCCATTTGATCGCTAGCAGATCTTTACTGAATTTGCTTTCAATTTCACCGTGCTTCAATTTGTTATCCATAATTGGCATTCCCTTACGATTTGCTTTGACAGTGCTACATGCATTTGTTTTATTTGCAAACAAATGAGAGAATAGCGCTGGGCTTAAATACCAATTATCAACATATACTGTATGACCTTTATTCAGATAAGCCTTTATAAAAGTTATCACAATATTGCCTGATTTGCCAAGATTTTCAAATTCAAAATTTCTAACTTATGAGGTTCCTCCGGTGTAAATAATAAAGTCCAGAACGTACCCCGTTTTACAATCACACATAACAAAAAAAATTATTCCAAAACGGTGACGCTTTGACGGAATGTATTGTTTGAAAAATACACGTTCTTTGAATAGTACTAAACTCTCATCAATGCATATATTTTGATATGGTATAAAAGACTCCCTAAATGTATTTTTCAAATGGTCAACAATAATTCTGATTTTGCGTAAAGAATTACATTGAAGGGGCGGTATATTGTTGTCAGAAACATGGAGTAGCCGCAAAAGAAGTAAATATCTATCCCGTGATTTGTGCAAATGCTGGGGTTAATCGGAGCCATTCTTGTGACCAATAATCATTCAAGGATAATTTTTTCACCTGCTGCATCAGCAGGTTGATCGCAAAAAAACAAAATAGTTCTTTGTAGTCGGTATCTTTCCAACGCTTGAGACGGGATTTATTTTTAGTCGCATCTTGAGTATTGACAAATATGAAATGCTTATTTGTTTGATTTGCTATTTCTGTCACTATGTTTTCGGAGAAAAAAATTCGAAGCAATCTAACTGAGTGGAAATAGCGTTTACCTTCCTGGGGCCAGAATGTGCATTATCAAAATCGTGAACTTTTGGAATAAAGGTTTCTGCATCTTTCCATTTCTCCTCGTTTTTTGCCAATGTTCGTTTTTTCTTTTCTGGCACAGCGTCATTATCAGTAATATCGGAGTCATCGGTAGCAATGATATTATCGTCTGCCTCACTAACAATGTTGTCTTCGTCTGATGTTATTATTTCATCCAGAAATTCCTCTTCACTGTCACTTCTCATTAATATTTCCACTAATTCAGAATCACTTAAAAAAAAATTCTAGCCATCGTCACCGCAAAAATATAATATATCTTTATATCTACTAATTTATTATAAATAATATAGCAATGTTTTCAATTTCTGTTCAATTTTAATTTACATACTATATATTTATATCTGAATGTAGTCGTACTGTAAATCTATCTGAATTGTGCGGAACGACACCATATGAATACTACTGCAACGTTCACCAACGCGTAGCAACGTGCTCGTGGATACTTGAGTTGCATATAAACACCGCGTAAATACTCGTGTGGACCAGGGATCAATGTAAAAACAAGGTGCGAGTTAACTCGCTCGGAGCGTATGGGCCACGATTTTATTTTACGAGTATATACGGTTGGAGCAGCGATAGTGCTAACGTGGGCTATGAATGGAGTGATCCCAGAAGGGTAACAGAAATTAACTGACTTAACAGAAACATGCACTATAATAATAATAAACTTTATTGGCATAATTAAAATAATTTCCATACAAAATATACATACAAAATAAAACAATAAAAAATAATAAAAAAGTTGTGAAACTAAAACCCCATTAAAAAGAAAAAATAAATTTTACCACCCTATAATCCTATACTTCAATACCTGTACATCGGACATAAGCTCACAAAAAAAAAAACTAAACCGCAACACTCAGAAAACTACCCCGTCGCATCCGCTCTGTCCATGTTTTCACTCTGTGTAAAAACGACAGTCCCTTCCCGCTCGCGTCCATACACTCCCTCCAATCCTTTCCTCGCCTTCTCTCCTGGTCATTACACTCCGCTATCATGCATTCTTCCAACCAATGACTCCACATATCTTCCTTCAACCCACACACCAAACACCTTCTACTTTCTTCCTTCATCCAATGTCTCCTTCCACGCTCTTCATTGCCACACCTAAATCTCGCCAACACTGACTGGTCGTCCGACCCTTTACTTATCCTCAAATAACCAGGAACACGGCCGTGCACTTGTATCTGACTGTAGCCTTGGTGATAATTACTAGCCTCTATTTTCGATTGGCGCTCTTGGAAGTCCACTTCTAATAACCTCTCTTTTAGCATCCGTTTCCACTGAGCACCCGCAATTTTTTCCGTTTCCAACCCCTCGGATGATAACCCGCCTCTCTCATACAGTTTCCTTTTATTCAACCCCCAACCGCTCTCTCTTCTACCACTTAACCCCTCTTTATTCACTACTCGAAAGATTTCCTTTATTATCCTTTCATCTCCTAACCCATCCACCCTATACTCGAACTTTATCACTCTTTCCGCAGCTATTACCGCCACCTTATAAGCACTCACTTCCTGAAGTACAATGTGACCAGGCGTCGACCTATCAAGTTTCAACACTTTCTTATAAAACTTTAGCTGCACCCTTTTGATCTTGTCTTCCTCTTTCGTTCCCCAGACCTCGCATCCATACAGTAACACGCTTCGCACACATGCCTTCCATATGGTCTCTGCTGCTCTAAAGTTTCCGTCAAAGTTCCTTTTCCAAACCTCCCAGATACGACCCGCCGCCACCCATGCTTTCTTTGTAACATACTCTATGTATTCTTTATTACTGTATCCAGTCCCAAAGACATACCCCAAATACTTAAATTTACTAACTTCCTCTATTTCAGTACCCTGCCATTCAAAACTTTCTTTCTTATATCGCCCACCCCTTTTAAACCGAATCCATTTTGTTTTACCAACATTCACCCTTAAATCCCTCTTTTCAAAATACCTGCCAAGCCTTTCAATCACGTCCTTCATCTCACTAGCCGACTTTGCAATGTCATACGCATATGCCAAGCTCCACACCTTCTTTTTCCCAATCACCACCCCTCCAGCTTGCTCGGCCTGTAGAACCTTTTCCATATCCGCTACATACAGATTGAAAAGCGTGGGACTCAAAGGGCAGCCTTGTCTCAAGCCCTTCCTCACCTCAAAATAGTCCGATTCCCACTCATTCGCTACTACCTTACAGACCGTTTCCTCGTACAAATTCCTGATGTTCCTTCTTACACTCTCTGAGATACCTAGCTTGCCCAAACACTCGTCCAGTCTCCTTCTGTTCACCGAGTCATATGCGGATTTCAAATCAATGAAAAAGCAAACAGGCATCTCTTTCTTATTCCTTGGTCTATGATGATTCTCAAGGTCACCAGGTGTTCCACCGTGCTCCTTCCTTCTCTGAACCCCGCTTGTATTTCCGGCTAAAGCTTCCTTTCATTGATTTCTTCCTCAAGCGACAATCCAGGATTTTAGCAAATATTTTGTATAAGGAGTTCATCAAAGTTATACCTCTATAATTTTCTAGCGCGTCCCTCTTTCCACTCTTAAACACCGGTTGAATTATCCCCACTTTCCAGCTGACTGGTATCCTTTCCTCTCCTCTCCCTATCCTTCTCAATTCCTCTGTAAACTTCTCCTTACAGATTCCAGGTACTTCTTTCCACGCTTCATTTCCGAGCCCATCCAAACCTCCCGCTTTTCTTGGCTTTAGGGAATCAATAACATCCTCCACCTCTGTCACGGTGATATCCTCGGCGAGCTCTTCCTGCTTTCTCTGTCGATCTCCTGAACTATCATCTCTTTCTGACCGCATGTCCACCCCTCCTAGCATCCTCATGAAGTGGTTTTGCCATTCTTCTATCGCAATGCTCTTGGGTAAGCTTTCCTTCCTTTTCCTATTCTCTCTCACGTATTTCCACAGCTCAGCTTCCGTCTTGATTTCTCGTACCCGCTGCTTCTCCTTCTCCTCCCAAAGCTCCTTTTTCTTCTTCTCCATTTTTTGCAATTCTGTTTTCGCTTCCAGCACGTGCACTTTGAGCCCTTCTCCCTTTCTCCATTCTCTCATAGCTTCTCGAAACCTTTGCTTTGCGTTCCGCACTTCCCCGTCGTACCATGCTCGGCCTGGAAACGCTTCTTTGATTTTCTTTTTCACAAGTGCAGATTCCGTTTTCTTTGCCATCATGTCTATATCCTCTATGGCGTTCCACTCTACCTCTTCTAATTTCCTTCTGTATTCTTCTGTCGCCTCCTTATCCCATCTGGCCACCCATTTCTCCGCCTTAACATCTTTCTCCCTTTGCTGCTTCAACGACACCACTACCGGCATATGATCCGACTCACTTCTTATTCCGATTTCCATCAGTTTTATTTGCCCTCTCGCCGCATCATTTGTAATTATTAGGTCAATAACTGAGGTACCCATTGAACCCACAAACGTAAATTCTCCCTCCCAGTCGCCCTCAATACACCCATTCAAAATATCCCATTGGTTCTCTAACACCCACGCCAACCAAACATTTCCCTCTGCATTTTTAATTTTGTCTTTAGAATTCCTTCTTATCACATCACCCGTCTTATCCACCGTATTGACCTGCTCTTCTCCTATCCTAACATTCCAATCACCTCCTAGTAGCAAGTTTGTCGTTACCATATCTTCTAAATTCCTCTTTATACCTTCTTTAATTTTTTTCCAGTCCCTTATTATTATAAACGGTTGCTATCTGCCACCACTCCCCCTCCAGTTCTACCTCCCTAAAAACTAGACCCTCCACCTCTTCTAAAATTCTCTCCGATTCCTTGATGCCTCTTCTGACCCCTGTTATTATTCCCCCCTTTGCCCTTCCGTAGTCACTCTCTCTCCGTGCCGGTTGTATCCTCCAATTGTACTCCTTGGAGAGTCTCTCTTTACAGGCTTCCCATTCCTTCTCTTGAACCCAGGTCTTCACTAACCCAACTATTTCGAATTTCCTCAAGAATTCTATAAAAGACCCGTACCGACCTTATCCAATTTCTTCCTGAGCCCTGCTACATTCCAAAACATTAGCTTTACATTTTCCTTTTCCGTTCCGTCGTTGTGTAACTGTCCCCTCTTTCTTTGGTCGTTTATTCGTTTTTTGCTACCTTGTCCCATGGTACCCAATTCCCATCTATTTCCATTCCTTGGTATCCTACTTTAATCTGGTGGCCCCTTTCCTTGAGTACCTTTGCCTTCCTTAACAGTTCTTTCTGGATTCCTTGTTCCTTAGGGGTGAAATCATCTTGAATGAATACGTTTGTACCTCTAAGCTTGCGTTTGTTTCTCATTATGTCCTTTTTTACCTCCCAACTTTCTAATTTTAACATAATCGGGCCTTTACTTTCTCTATTATCCCTATTCGAGCCAAGCCTGTATGCACTCCCGAAACCTTCGTTTAAACCTAGCTTTTCCCGAAATATGTTCTTTGCCTTTTCTCGCCAATCTTCTCCTTCAATTTCATAAATAGCAGCACTAGTTATTGAATCAATATTCTTCGTGTTGCCATTACGGTTCGTTTAAGGCTCTCTATCACCAAACTGAAATATCTATTCCGTAACTATAAAACCAACCATACATTCCGGATAAAAATAAAGCGCTTAAAATTTATTCATCCAATATTCGATTACAAGTATACAAAATTCAACATACAATAAATGGATGAAGTTCTACAATAAATAGCTGGATCAGTACAAAATAAGTTCATCAATCCAAAATTCGGTTACTTCGTACTTCATCCAAAAAAAGGTTAATTCATCCAAAATAAAAAGTAAACATCCAATAATTGTTTTGTTCGTACAAACTATGATTTTTCCTTAGAATAATCGATTGAAACATACAATCAATTCACCCAAAAAGGTTTACATGTACATAAAAAAGTTGTTTCGTCTTTACACAAAAACAATTTGCTTATAATTGATATAAAATTTGAACTAGAATCAAATTTGAACTAGAGGGCAAAACACCCGAAGCAGCAGTTGAGAGGTTGATGAGAAGGTTTAGGGCGATAGGGTGGCCAATGGGAGTATATAACAATATTAATTCCTAAAAACTATTTCTTAAATAAATTTATTGAATATATAATATGTAATATGTTTAATTTATAATGTTTTAGTTAATTTTTTATATATTTTATATTTTAACTTTATTGACGAACTAATGCTGGCTTAGTTTTTCCATCGTCGACGATGGGTCGTCCACGTTTTCGCTTCTGTCCCTATGGAATTTGTTTAAGTGTCTATGGAACTTTGTACAGTTTCAAGAGAATTCCCATTCCAATACTGTGCTTACATATGTAATTCTTCATAACTCACATAATGAACAGGAAGCTTCTTCCCATTTATTAATGTTCAGAGTCACTTTCCACATTGAAATTTGATATGATTTGTACTCTTCAAAACCATTCCAGTTTTTCAGGTTTTCTTTTGATTTGTACTCTGACATATTGATTTCTGATATCTTTTGACTGTTTGGACCGATGTTAAAAATTGATTAACCAACCAATTCTTCTTTCACAATGGTTGGTGATGATTTAGCCCAATGACAGGCTTTTTGGGAAATTTTATTAATTTATTGGAAAAAATAATTGTATTTTGTATAAAAAATTTTTTTTTATGAAAAACAATCAAATTTTGGATGGATCAACCTTTTTTGTACAGTTAAACCATTTTTTGGGTGAACTTATTTTATTTTGTACAATACAATTCCTTCAATTATTATACCAAACCATTATTATTTGTAAGAATAAATCGATTATTGGGTGTTTATATTTTATTTTGGACGAAGTAATCTTTTTTGGATGAAGTAATCGCTTTTTGTGTGAATAAACCAAATTTTGTATTTGTTTAGTTATTATTTGTAAAAAAACATCTATTTATTGTACGCAAAAAATCCAAGCCAAAATAAAGTGGAGCTTATATTTAATTACCCATCCCCTCCTTCGACTCCATGAGAGAAGAGGAAGGAAGAGAATCGTTTCCGATCTCTCTCTTGCATAAGGAACGCCGTTGGCCATACGCATGCGCAGTGCAACGCTACTCTCACCGTACCGCGGCGGTATCGACAGTCAAAAGAATATAATAGAGAGGCGTATTTTGAAATTGTTTTGAAAATTGATCACATAGTTTTTGTTTTTAGCCAACTGGCTTGAGGGGTTTATAATTAAAAAAAAAGAAAATATTTTTTTTATTCCATAAATACAAATCGACATTAAAAAATATAATTTGTATAAAAAAGGAATATGATAATAATAAAATTATAATTTTTCTATGAAATCTACTTTTCTTTGATTTCCAGCAAACTTGTTAATAAAAAGTTATCAATATTAATATCCATATACCTACTCTTGTACTATTGTGCAAATTGACAAACGACTTGTACAGTCACATACAGGGCCCTCTTTCCCACTTGGCACTCGGGGCACGTGCCCAGGGCCCCCTAATCGTAGTTCCCCCCTAGTTCCTGCCAGATCACCAAACGATAATCAATATTTATGACCGAAAAACATGTTTAATTCGGAAAAATCAAGCGATAATGAATCTGACTACAAGGACCGCAAAGAACAAACCGTAGACGCTCACGCCAGATTTTTTTCAACGTCCCTGCGCCGTCAGCCCAACTGAATGGAAAAGAGAAATTTAATGTCTAAACGAGTAGAAACACAGTTTCAAAGAATTTGCTGAAATCTCTTAACGAGAAAGAGTTGGAAATTGAATGCCTGCATTTAACAGAATACTTGGAAATATATTGAAAATGAAGGAACAATAATAGTATATTGGAAATATATCATCTTTTGAAAAAAAAATAAAAAAATTGAAGATACATTTCCCAACGTAAAAATCGCATTCAATTTTTTTTAAGCATGATGGTAACTAACTAGTGAGGAACGTTTAATTTTCCAAATTCAAAAGAATAAGAAATGAGTCAGTTTGTCGCTGTTGTCCATTCCGAATGTTACATGTGTTGCCCAGTCAATGGACCAAGGTGTTATAGAGGCCACGAAGAGACTTTAAAGGGACGACCTTATGCTCCAATTGTTAAGAGAATCTGAGTTCATGGGGTTTTGGAAATGTCTGCACTTAAAAGAAGCAATTTCTGTCGTAGCTCTTGAACCAAGATATAATTTTAAAAATTCGGGTCTCAAAATCGTGTCCTAATTGTGGGGCCTTGACATAATATTGAACCAAGACATAATATTGACAATTCGTATCTCAAAATTGTGTCCTAATTATGGAGCCTTAAGGAACTAAGAAATAATATACTCAAAAACATAGATTTTGAAGATGTGATTAACGATTTTGCCCATCTCAAATCTAGAAGGGTATCGCTTTAGTCAACATAGATTTTTAAGCACTAACCTGTAAATTCTAAAAGAGTTACTTTTGTGGATTATATTATATTATATTATATCTATTCATTTAATGTGACTATAAAGAAATAAAAAAAATCTAGTAGATAAGTAGAAATCTTATCTACTTTCTTTGACTATTTTAACAAAATAGTACTCTGTCAAGGTCGTAGTGGCCCCATTATCGTAATGTGCCCAGGGCTTCCCATAGGTTAAAGACGGCCCTGGTCATATAAACTAAGCCTGCTCAAAAATCAATAATAATAATAACATCCACCTTGGGATAGCTTAACCAATTAAATCAAGGGAGGAACACGGAAATCTTCTGTTACTCTTTAGCACACGGCGCTCGAGATGCATTGTGTGAAGCTTTAGCTACGTCAAGTCTGTAACGAGAAAGGTCAACACCTAATATGTCAGGGGCTGAAGGTCAAAGGTTATGTACTAGTAAAGTAATACAAGATAGATATAACCTCAATAGATGTAACCTCAATCCAGGTAAAACGAGAAAACTCACATTTGTTCGTGAGTTCTTCTTCAAATTCCTCGTCACCGGACTATTTGTAGTATCGTGTACTAACCAAACAAAGGAATCGTATATATATACCCCGGAAATTGGACAACAATCGTGTCTCGTTATCTAACGTTGCACACGGGACCCATGCAAAGCGTGCGGAAATACAACACACAATCATCCATATTATAATCATCTTGGGCTACATTATAAATCTTTACATTTAATGTCTCTTATGGCCATATTTCTATTATATCTTGAATCTAATAATTTAAGTAAATATGCAGAAAAATAAAATCTCTCCAATTTTCTTATCATATCATCTTCCCAAAATTGTTCATTTCTTACAATTACTTCGCAATTGTAATCTTTAAATGAATTGATTAGAAAAATAGCATCATTCCCGATTTGTAATCTCCAACAGACCTTGAATTTGGTATATATAACTATGGTTGTACTTAAGTTTTACTTTATTTTTTTTCGATGTAACAGTAATCAATTATTTTATTTTTTACTGCATCTACTACTTCCATATTTCGGGCAACGTACGGACATTTTATCTCCAAAATGGCATCTTGATCGATAAGACCATCTGCAGAGGCAGCGATAAATTTATATTGTGAGTGAATCAACTGTAGTGTACTGCAATCTGAATATTGTTCGTTTGTCCTCCTGCAGACTGTATTGTATTTTAAGTGATAACAGTCAAGTCAGGTGATCGCAGACGAGACTTCGCTCTCACTGCTCTCACCCATCGTAGTGTCAAGACGTACTCGTAGAAGGTCTTAGTCTTGTTAATATAATATATATATATATATATATATATATATATATATATATATATATATATATATATATATATATAAGTTGTTAAGCCTATATAGTTGTTTTATACCTCTTCATCTTCACTGGACACCCACTTGACCACCTAAATACATATTATTTGGCGACAAGGTTTAAAAATTATCGTAAAAAGAGGATGGAAAAAGTTTCGATTGCCATTTGATCGTACCATGTGGACAGGAAGTGAAAAAAAAAGTTATTAAAGTAAATTAAAGTTAATAGTCAAAGTTATTTATATCAATTATTTACAAAGTTTTATTATTATATAAAAACTAGTCTAATTAATGGAGTTGAATTACTTTGGTTAGTAATTTGTTTTAAAAAAGAATGTGAGAAAGTCTTGTTTACGGTACTGACCCGTTTAGAAGAGTTTAATGTAAAAATAAATGTCACTAAGAGCGAATTTTTTGTAGATTCGTTGGAATTATTAGGTTTCGTTTCGTCAAGTCGAGGAAAAAGTCACTTAAAGTCTAAGTTAGATAAAATTATATCTGCACCCCCTCCACAAAATGTCACACAACTAAAGTCGTATTTGTGTATGCTAAGTTTTTATAGACAGTTTATTAGAATGTGTCCCACTTTGTTAGAACCCTTACATGAGTTGTTTAGAAAGGATGTTCAGTGGGAATGGAATTCGGTTAGGGAGAGTGCTTTCGAAAAAAAAGTGTTGTCTGAAAAGTCACTTTTAGTTTTGTTTGATCCATCAAAACCAGTTAGTTTAACTGTAGATGCCAGCGCTTACGGAGTAGGTGCAGTTTTAAGTCATTTAATTGACGGAATAGAGTGTCCAATAGCTTTTGAATCTGCTTCATTAACATCAGCTCAGAGGAATTATAGTCAACTTCATAAAGAAGGTTTAGCAGTCACATTTGGTGTACAAAAGTTCCACAAATATTTATTTGGAAGACCGTTCACTGTTTATAGTGATCACTAGAGATCGGATTTTAGGGAAAACACCTATCGTCAGTTTTTCAGGCATCGACTTTCTAATAATACACAAATTTGTTTTAGTAAATTCTGAATCATTAGAGCCCTATTTGATTTTGCCTTTTTTTGCCTTTTTTGTACTATTTTTTTTATCACCTATTTTACTAGGTATTTTGCCTATTTTCGTTTATTTTTACCTATATTTGCCTATTTCTGTGTCTATTTTGTATTCTTGGCATTTTCTTATGCAATTTAGGTCTATTCATCATAAATTAGATTTGTGACCAGTCTTTGAGAAGCCATCCTACCTTCACCAGACGAAATTGTTTTTTTCTGCTTTTAGCGGTGCACAGACCGATTTGTTTGATCATCCCCTTTCTTTTGTTAAAATACCGCGAAACTTACGCAACCAACTATTCCCTCCACTCTTTAATTTTCTCAGCCAATCCTTGAAAACCTAAATCATAGGATACTTACATAAATCTTGATTTCTACTTTAATGAAATTAAATTATCTGCTGTTAGGGACAATTCTGTGTTTTTTAACTGTAGGTACCTTTAAAGTTTAAAAAAGACAAAATTGCTCCTAATATAAAAAAATTATAAATATTTTAAAATTTTAGTCTATTGAAAACATACGTCTCCATATTATTTATCTCCATATTATTATATATTGGTCTCCATGATATATATATATATATATATATATATATATATATATATATATATATATATATATATATATATATATATATATATATATGCGTAGACGAAGCAACTGATGCCATGGGACGATATGTTGCAAATTTGATAGTAGGAAAACCGATGAAGGCCCTTCAAAAGCTCATTTATTGGCCTGCAAAATTTTAGAAAAAGCAAATCATGCTACTATATCACGTTTTATTAACGATAATTTAAGTAGGTACGAATCAAAAATTTTGTCTACAGGTAGTTACCTACATTTTTTTTAGCATTATTATGGCTAAATGGTATCCAGCATGATAAAGTTAAATTAATATTATTCAGATGCAGCTGCATATATGGTGAAATCTGCTGTAAGTTTGAAGATTTTTTACCCAAATCTTATACATGTCACTTGCTTAGCTCACGCATTGCATTTGGTATGTAATTTGCATTTGGTAAGTATTACGTAACGAATATGAAAACGTAAACGGACTAATTGCCAGCACAAAAAAGGTATTTCTCAAATCTCCGTTAAGAAATCAAGTATATAGAGACCATTTACATGGCCTACCGCTCCCTCCTGAGCCAATAATAACACGATGGGGCACTTGGCTGAAAGCTGCCTTCTTTAATTGCGACAATTTTGAATCAATTAAACAGGTAAAGACTTGATTCTCTATTTGTTGCAAATATTCCTACTAGTAAATTTCAAATGTTTAAGGTAATACAAGATTTTGATTCTGATGCGGCTAGGGCTATAAAAGATGCAAAAATGTACTTTGCGAAACCGAACATCAAAAACGATTTAATTTATATCAAGAGTAATTTCAAAATTCTTGTTGATGGTATAAAGCTACTTGAATCAAATACCTCACCTTTGGTGGAAACAATTGGCATTATCAATAATGTAACGGAGTCCCTGATGTCAACCCCAGGACAAGTGGGTCGAAAAGCATACGAAAAATTGACAAAAGTAATAAATAAAAACACTGGATTTGCTTTTCTGAATAATATTTCAAAATGATTGGCTGGCGAAAATGCTGAAATGCCAGAAAAATTGACCATATCACACATCCCAAATTATAAATTTGCACCACTAACATCGTGCGATGTGGAGAGGTCATTTTCCACCTACAAGACCATATTATCTGACCGTCGTCAACGGCTGACGGAAGATAATTTTGAAAAACTGATGGTGTGCTACACAGATAACAATTAATGAAAATTAAAATTTATAATGTTTTCAGGTTCTCGTTCCATTTTTTTTAAATCTAGGTCAGTTCTTGGGTATTTGAAACAATGATTAATACTCTTAGTCTTTTTTCCGACGTTTCGTCCTTTATTTTCGGACTTCTTTAAGGAAGCTACAATATTACATATTTACAATAAATGACTTATTTAAATGTCACCGTCATAAAATTCAAAATTTAATAATTTGAATTTTATGACGGTGAATTTAATTTTATAGAAATAATTCGGAAAGTGGAAGATGATGTAATGTTGTAGCTTCTTAATGTTGTAGCTTTTTTGGAGAAGTCCGAAAATAATGAACGAAACCTTGTAAAAAAGACTAAGAGTATTAAACATTGACCAAGATTCCAACAAAAATTAAAATTTATAAATAAAATTTTGAGTAAGTAATGGCCTTTTTAGCGACCTAAAACTGTAACTTTAAAGCCTTTTTTCATTAATTTATTTGCCTTTTTGCCTACCTTTTCTGATAGTTTTTGCGACCTTAAAGTCCGACCTCTAGTGATCACGAACCATTAAAATTCTTATTTGCTCAGAATAGGAAAGTTCCAATTTTGGCATAGTCTAGATAAGTTCGGTGGTCTATTATTTTGTCAGCTTATAATTTTGACATTGTTTCTAAGAATGGAACTAAAATTCCTCAAGCCGATATGTTGTCTCGTTTACCGTCTGCACAACCAGTAGATGTACCAGATTGTGATTTTATCTATTTGTCTACTCCAATTGTTCCGTTTTCGAAAATTCAATCACATATAGATAAAGATCTCCATCTTTGCAAGGTCAAAGAATTAATTTTAAAAGGTTGGTCTCCGTTTCCAACGGAAGATGTCTGTAAACGTTATCATAAATTAAGAGAAATTCTGAGAGTGCGCGATGGATGTCTTTTCTTTGGTAATGGAGTGGTTATACCACGTTCCTTACAAGATAGAGTACTTAAATTATTACATCATGATCATGCAGGTATGGTCAGAACTAAATTATTAGCTAGGTCATATGTTTGGTGGTTAAATTTAAATCAAGATATCAAGAGAGTAATATCACATTGTTCTATATGTCAATCAGTTCAAAAGTCCAATTCAAGAAAAATTAGGCAGTCATGGCCCAAAGCAAGGAAGCCTTGGGAAAGTGTCCATTTAGATTTGTTTGATTGGCGTGGAAATCGTTATTTAATAATGTGTTATGCTTACTCAAAATGGGTAGAGTGTTTTGTTATGTCATCAACTATTTTTTTCGATTTAAAATGTAAATTAGGTGAAGTTATGTCGCCATTTGCATATCCGTATACTATTGTTTGTGATAATAGCCCTCCATTTTCATCTTTCAAATTTAAAGAATTTTGTCCTAGCAAAGGTATCAAATTGTTATATACAGCGTTATATACATCTTACTATTCAGCAACGTCTTACAGATTGTCTGTTTAGTTACAGATTAACGCCATCGTCGTAACAGGTGTTTCGCTAATGGCTAGTTTGTTGTCTTATGTCCCTCGTACCCCTTTGTCATGAATGTCTAAAATGTGTAATAAAGTTTTTAAACGTCATAGTAGGGATAGGTCGTCGATACTTTTTTAAGAAGGAACTAATGTGTTAGATTTCCTAAGATATTTAATATAATAATTAAAGTCCAGAGAAATGGTTAAGGCAGTCATACAATTAAAAGCTTGTCCAATGACGTATTTAGTAAAGTTGTCCGAAGGAGGAGATATAAGGAAGGTTCACTATAACCAAATTAAGTTAAGTTCATTTAAGGATGCTACTGCGAGTGGTTCACGTGATGACTGAACTGTGGATTTTGATTTTTACAGACCAGCAGTCACATTTGATCAACCGTTACCACTAAGATCATCAATTGCTCCATCTTGCCACAGTAGTCCTGATCCTAGTGAAATTACAACGCGTTCGGGTAGAATTGTTAGACCCCCAGTCAGATTTGCGGACAACCTCTGTCAAATTCATTATTTTTAATATAGTGTTTTGTGTTTTGTATTTATTGTTTTATGTATTATTTTTATAATTATAATTTTAGTCAGTTTATTTTAATCAATTGTTATTTTATTGTTTGTATTTTATGTATTTTATTCCGAATTTTGTATCTTTTTGTAAGGGGGAGGAAATGTAGTGTACTGTAATCTGAATATTGTTCGTTTGTCCTCCTCCAGTGTATAGTATTTTAAGTGATAACAGTCAAGACAGGTGATCGCAGGCGAGACTTCGTTCTCTCTGCTCTCACTTATCGTAGTGTCAAGACGTACTCGTACAAGGTCTTACCCCCATATTCATAGTCGCTCCTTATCTCAAGGAATAAGGACGCCTTGATGAAGGCTTCCTTGAATCTCTGAGGCGTCCTCGTTTCATAGTCACGAAATAAGGCTTCCTTCCAGAAGGAAGCCCTATTTAGGATATGTGATTGCTTATGGTGGCAACCAGAGTGGCAACACTAACTCAAATTACTCAAACCGCCAAAGAGATTGTAAATTTAACCTTAAAATTGTTATTATTGATGAAGTAAGAAATGTGCATTACACGAACCGCGACAGGCTGTTATTAGCTCAGCCAATTTCAGAAGAAAGCGCAATCGACTGCAAAAAAAAAGAGTGCTGTTGATTTGAAACAAAAGCTGACGCGTGGTAAAGGGTAATGAAGAAATTTATAAGTTAAGGGTGTACACCACATACCAGAAAACAATTGAGAAAGTGCTGGGATAATCTGAAACAAAAGTAAGTGACAACAATTTTGTTTCGATCTAATCGAATTGTTGCATTATATTTTCTATTTCAAAATGTGATAATTTTATCAATAATAATTTCAGAAAACGAAAGTTGACAACAACAATGAAACATCAACGTCTCACAACTGGTGGGGGCCCTGCGCCTGTAGAACGATGAAAATCATCGATGAAACAAGTGTAAATATCGACGTGGAAATTGATAGTCCATTAGATAGCACAGTGGCATTTGAAGAACTTTGAAGAATTTGAAGAACATTGTAAATATTATAAAAAAGAAAAATTTATTTGCATTCTTTTAACATTTTCTTTTTCAGGTGACATAGAGTCGACGTCTGGTCTACATCAATTTTTTGCAATTGCTTTTCATAATATTTCCCATGACACTGAGGCTGATATTACTGCGTGAAGTGATTGCACAGCAGCAATAGTTTTATTCAATAAAAAAAGAAAATTTCCAAAGCAGAAGAGAAGGTTTACTACTATAGTAGATTCTACAATAAATTGTACAATAAAAAATATTCCATATCATATAAAAATAAACATATTTATGCAAAGTATATTTATTTCAAATATTTACATATACACAATTATTAAGTCCACAACTCTCATTTAAGTTGGTAAACTGGGTTTAATGACAACTTTTCAATGAACAATTTTTCAATCAAAAAAACCCGGTTTACCATTCAAAATGCAATGTTATTATGAGCTGTATCAGCGAAGACACGGGCAGCCCACGATTATTTAATCTCCTTAATTGGGTATTCAACCACATCTCCTTTGCTGAACTAATATCTTTTTCGAAAAGGACCATCGTCCTATATTTCGATATGGATTCTGAATGTACGAATGTACCCTCTGGCGAACCACCTTAGAAATCTATTTTTATTTCTTATTGGAATTTCTTCAAAACCATCATCAAACTCACTGTTACAATCGTCGTTTATTATGCTGCTTCGGAGGTTAACCAACATGTCAAAACTACATCGACGATAAGCGCAAGCGTCATCGAAACGCAGCAGCCAATCACAGTGCTGAAGGCTTCCTCAAGGAAGCCCGATACCTTCCTTGAGATAAGGAGCCGAATAAGGTTCCTTGAGCTGTCAAGGAAGGTCTATGAATCGCTAAATAGGGAACAAGGAATCCTTGTTCCTCGAGGAGCGACTATGAATACGGGGGTTAGTCTTTTTAATATATATGTTGTTAAGCCTATATAGATGTTTTATATACCCCTCCACTGGACACCCACTTGACCACCTCAATACATATTGCCACATTCTACTACGTGTAAACTGTAGATATTTTCAGAAAGTTCTCGAGCCGTTGCTTCGTGAACAATGACATGTTGCAATGATGCACTACATTTAATGTTTGTATTATAAATTAAACTTTTTCCAGTGGATGCAATGGAAGTGGTTGGTCGAAGCTTGCAAATTTTTCCTAGAAAAAAAAAATAATTAAATAAAATTGCTAGAAGTTAATCGATAGATCCGATCTTGTAGCCATTTTGGATTCAAAGATCGTCCCCGGGCATTTTGTTCAATTTCTTCGCAATTTACATTTTCAATATTAGTCAAAAACTCATTTTTTATAACATCAAATTCATCTACACTTACATCTTCAACGGTAGGTGTACCGTAATCTCTATCTGCTTGATAAATTTTGCGTGAAATTTTTTACTTTTTTGTTTGAAAGGTTTACTTTTCAAACAAAATTTTTTCGTAATGGTTCCATTTTCCATTTTTTTCTGAACTTCATAGAAAAATGGACGATTATTGTTAAAATTTGCGACACTTGCGGTAGCTCTACTTTGGTAAGATCCTCCTTGAGAAATATTTTCTCTTTTTCCCCCAATCATTTATAATTATCAATATTGTTCTAGCATTCTGGCATATTTGTGTCAACATCGTGCAATAAACTGGATGCATTATTGGCCACTCTTGTCAAATGTCTATTAAAATTTGAGAAGATTTCACTATTTTTAAAATCTATCCAAACACTTTCTTCATCAGTTTTTGGGCATTACAAAAATATGCCGGACATTGATCGTGACAACCAAGAACATGTTTTGGTCCATTCAAAATATCATTTTTCAACAAGTAAGCACTAATATATAGCAGCATTAATTATTGCTGTCCGGAACCGCAACACATGGCGATATGGACACCGTATCTTCGGACTAAGTTTTGTACATTTAGCAAATTCTTTGATTTTTTTGCAATAATTGCGTAAAATATGGTTTCTGCATTCAATTTTTTCTACATAGAAGTCGGGTCCGTATGGCTTGGTATTTCTTATTTTATTGTATACGCTACTATCTCCATCTCCTAAAATTTTTAGTATTTTAAGCCGTGTATATCAACATAAGATAGAAAGCCTTCTAAAATAATCTGAGCCTCCATCCGCTCCAATTCTTGAGACACGCATGTCGAGGAATGTTCGTTTTACGAGCGCGATATTTTTCACAAAACTGATAATATTTATTTTTAGTACCGATGTACTAAATAATATTTAATTGTTCTCACATCAATAATGTAAGCGACTCCAGAAGAAGCATTGTAATTGGTCTTGTAAGACCGCTTACACCATGCTCTATCCACAATTACAGAAATATAAGGAATACCATCAACATCCAGATCGCATCCAGGGGGTTGTTCGCAGTATTGCAGTTAGTTGGGGGGTTGTTAGCAGTACTGTTGTTGCGGTACCGAACACAACATTTTTTAGATAATATTGCATATTGATTATCGGAAAATACATCTATTTGGGACCTTACATATTTTTAGAAACCAAATTGTAAATTTTCAAAGGAAAAGATGTTTTATATAAATATTCATTTTTATTTTATGTCAACAATCTTAATCATGATTTCATTTTTTTTAACAAATGTCACATCGTAATTTGATGTCGCTTTAAAATACCTAAACATTCGTTTCACAGAAAGCCTATGTTTTTTAGCTCTATTGGAACAAAATCTGCATAATTTGCTTGCAGCGAGAGCAATAATTATCAACAGTTCGCAAAATAAATCGAATGGCCTCCGGAGTTGGATCCTCTATAGACTCTCGGCCCATGTCTTTTGAAATTTGATCGAGGTGAAAATTGTTTTTGTCTCTCCTATGTTGAATTTTTCACGCAGCACTGGAATTCATTTGTTCTGAGAGATATCTTCCCTCAGCTGCATCATTTTGCTCTACTTTAATACACAGTATATTTTTAATTGTGCCCAATGGCCCATTTCAACAATCTTGAATTCCGAATTTATGTTTGAGTTAACAGATTGTGGTGTATCGATATTTTCCGTTGCAGAGATCAAATTGTTTACATAAATAAATACTACAACTCTATTTTCTCCTTCGCCAATTACGCAGACGCATGGATTTTCTCGGATTTGATATCATTTTTGTGATAAAATCATTTATCTTTGTATACTTCCTAGGCCAGATGATATCAATAAATGTTTAATTTTGTATACCTGGGTTACCTAGTACTTAGACAGAGATAACATCCATTTCATGCAAATTTCTTCATTTATTAATGCAGCTAGTAACGGTCGAATTATTTGATATCTGCTACAAGTTTAAATATTTCTTCATATCTTCTATACCGAATTAGTGTACGTTTACTTTCTTGGTTTAATTTGAAACCCACGAATTAGTTTAATTTTCTTAATATTTAATATTAGATTATTCGGATTTTATATATGTTAAATGCCCGGAAATAGTCAATCTCAAAATCTTGCATAATTGCAACAAAGGCCCGAAACTTAATCTTCTGAAGTCATTAGAAATTTTCAAACAAAGGCGTAACACGTCCGTTAACCTCCGTAACGAGTAAACTGACTTAATCTTTTGGTTACTTTTTAATCTTGCACAATTGTCTCCAGGTAATTTCGTAATTGCAGAAAAGCACCGCCCCCGCCAGAAAACCCTTAGTATAAATACAATCAATCATCAATATGTATAATATATATATATATATATATACTAGTTATATATATATATATATATATATATATATATATATATATATATATATATATATATATATATATATATATCTTATCTTATAATATGTAAAAGATATTATAACTTGTAAATCACAGTTATATAAATTTAGAAACTTATCACGACTCGAGTTTTGACTGTCGAAGGTTATTTTCAAGAGATAAATTTTCAATTAGAAATGGCCTTCAAAGTGATAAGTGTCTAAATTTATAAGACAGTGAATAACTAGTTACACAGCGTGTTTCATAAATGTCCTTCATAAATTCTAGAGCGCGTTCTAGAGGCCAGAATAAGAAAAAAAGTCACTATAAAAATGTGTCTGTAAACGCTTTCTGAGGCTGAGGTACAGCCCTTAAAAAGGAGTGGCCTCATACAACATTTTTGCTAATATAGGCACAACTATTGATAATTGATTTAAATATTATGGTACTCGTTATTGGTGCCGACCAACCGTTTCTGTTTATTTTCGCCTTGATAGCCACCCAGTGACGCCTTTGTATTTTTGTGACCTTGGTACTTTTGCCATCTGCACATTTAGCAAATGCTTGACTAAATGCAATTGGGCGCAATCAAGAACTACACTGAAAAGGTACTCTTTGTTAAAAAAAAACGTTTTTTTTGGGATTTATTTTATTATTTATCGTATGGCTATCAAACATAATAGGATGTGAACCCTACAATAATATGAAATATAAAAATATAGAAACAAATATAAAAATTAAAAAAATATAAATGATATAAAATATAACACAATACAGGATACACAAGCTTATAGGAAAAGGACACACTTTAAAAGGTTATAGACGAACATCTAAACTATTTATGTAATCTATCGACTCTGGGGTAGCTATCAGGAAGTCCTCAGTTCCAGTACCATTATATGATCGAATGGTACATTCTTCTGTGATATGTCTGATGGTTTGGATTTCTCCGCAGTTATAGAGAGGAGATGGCTGCTTGCCCCATTTGTGTAGAGAGTATGCACATCTGCCATGTTGAGAAGTGTGGACCATGTTTTACGTGGTAAGTCGAAACCAGGAGGCTTTTGGTTGATGCACGGTATGTTGTTGTTTTGTTGTGCAGTCCACTCTTGAGTTCATGCATTGGTGAGGTTGATCTCATCTTCTACACCCTTGCCGTTCTTGTTGGTGGTCTTCTAGACTAAAATCGGTTATGGCTGACAATTTCGATGTCCTGATGGATGGGTAAGTTTCTGTTGTCCAATATCTTTTTGTACTCGTTCATAAGAGCATTTGTTCGTTGAAGTTGGGGGTGGGATGTGGCTTAGGATTGGAATCCATTGCGTGGGAGTTGGTTTGATGACATCAGCAATCATTCTCATGGTGATATATAGCTGGGCGTCTATTTTATGTACATGTGGGCTGTCTAACCAAACTGGACCCCAGTATTTAGCAGGTAAAAAGACAAGGCCCAGTGCAGAGGAGCGCAGAGTAGAAGCCGATGCTCCCCAAGTAGTGCCGCAGAGTTTTTTTATTATGTTGTTTCTTGTTTTTAAATTTTCAGCAGTTCTCGGTAGGTGCTCTCTAAAAGATAGTGTTATATCAAGAATTGCGCCCAAATATATAAGTACGGTGTTTTCAAATTGTTTGTTAAATTCTCTTCTGATTATGATGTTAGGTTTTATGTTTTGGTGGCATTGGGTTAGAACCACCATTTGCGAAACTATTTTTCCACAACTTCCAGGTCTGTTAGGGTTTTGTCTGACTCTCCAATAGAGCTGCACCTTGTCGCAAGTACCCAGTCTTCAGCGTGGGCAAACTTTTTGATCTTGTTTCTGGCATGTCGGCTGATGTTCGATCCCATAGCCACCTGAAGCACTCGGTCGTTTAGATCTCTTATATTACCTGATTAAATTACTAAGAGCCACATACAACTGCTAATCAATTTTAAATACGGACACATGCGTCGGGCAATCATTGAACCACTTTGTATGAAACGTGACCTAAGACACCACACTAGAAGTTATCCTTCAAAAACTTTATTCGAACTATTATGATCATGACGAATCTTTCTTGATATTTTTTCTGGCATGTTGGCTGATGTTCGATCCTATAGCCACCTGAAGCACTCGGGCGTTTAGCATGTTATCTATCTGTTGGGCTGTTAGTTTGCAGGCGACCATGTGTCCTGTGCTGGTCTGGCGGTGTTGAGCTTTCGCCCAGCTGTGCCGCCGTCTGATGGTTTGTTTTTCGTTGTGTTTTTTTTTCTTTGTTTTGTCTGTTTGTTTGTCTTTCCTCATGACCGGTTTCTTTTCTTTCTCTTTTTTTCTGTTTGTTTTTTTTTCTTTTTTCTTTTCTTTTCCTTCTTCTTCTGCTCGCTGTTGGTCCTTGGTTCGTCCTGGTATTGGTTCCTGGTTTGCCCTCGTGGAGGTTTCTGATTCGTCCTTCGTCCTCGTGGTGGTTCCTTGTTTGTCCTCGTGGTGGTTGCTGTGTCTCTCAGATTTGTTCTTGTTCCTGCCTGTTTTTGTTTCTGGGTGCTCCTCTAGGTTCGGGGATGTGGGCTTGGGCTTTACTGTGAAAAAGAAGGATCAGTTATTACCTATGTTGTTGCGGTTTTGGATGTTTCCAATTGACGTTGATGTTGTAGTTTGCTGCGTTGTTGATTGTTGGGTTGTCATGCGTTTTGATAGGTTCGAAGCTTTTCGTTGCTAGTTTTTTCATGTGTTGCTTGATTGTCTCCATGTTTAGATCGCTATGCAGTTGCTCATTGGTCATGTACCATGGCGAATCTGTTATTTCTCTCAGGGTTTTGTTCTGGATGATTTGAAGTTTGTAGATTTTCCATTCTTTGGATTGTATCCAGCTCGTCGATGAGTACGTCATTGTCGGCCGTATTATGGACTTGTAGATTTGTAGTTTGTTCCTTATGTTCAGCTTGCTTTTCCTGTTCAAGAGCGGGTAGAGGTAGCCTTTAATTTGTTTTGTTTTTTCGCTGTCTGATCAATATGTTCTGAAAATGTAAGAGCTTTATCTAGGATTACGCCTAGATATTTTATTCGGTTTTCCCATTTTATGCCCGTGTTAATTCTCAAGCAGCTACTGGGTTCGTGCCTAAATTTTTTCTTCGTGAAGATAATTGCCTGTGTTTTTTCTGCATTTAGTTTAATCCTCCGACTGTTACACCAGTCGTTAATCCTTTCCAGGTGATTTTGGAGCCGTTTTGTTATGGCCTCGGTGGAGTATCCTCTTGTGAAAATTGCCGTGTCGTCTGCATATAGCGCAATTTCTGGGTCGTTTAGTTTTGGGATGTCTGCGGTGTAGATGATGTAAAGAAGGGGGTCCTCAGGACAGATCCTTGTGGGACACCAGCTGTCATTGTCTGAGTTGAGGAGATGCTGTCGTTTATTTTGACTTGGAACGTTCTGTTACAGATAAAGGACGTCACTAGTCTGATCATTGCTGTTGGGATTTTAAATTGGTGCAGTTTGTATATTAAACCTAGGTGCCATACCTTGTCGATAGCCTTAGAGACGTCCAGAAAGACGGCTCCCGTGGCTAACCCTTTGTTGAAAGCGTCGATTATTGCTTCGGTTATTCTTGTCGTCTGATAGGTGGTAGAGTGCTCTGTCCTGAAGCCGTATTGTTCGTCGGCTAGAATACGTTTGTTTTCAGTTATTTCTGTCAGTCTTTTGAGTTTTACTTTTTCTGTGATTTTACTGAGACCTGTCAACAGACTTATTGGTCTGTAACTGGAGGTGAGGTTTCGGGGTTTTTTCGGTTTCGGGATTAGGATCGTTGTTGCGTGTTTCCATTGGGTCGGAAACACTGCAAGTTTCAGTGCGGCGCTTATGATTTCGGTTATTCTGTCTATTGCGTTCGATGTTAGGTTTTTTAGCGCGGCGTTGTTGATGTTATCGCAGCCTGGTGCTTTCTTGGTTTTCAGGTTTTTAATTATTCCTTTTATTTCTTCCGGTGTTGTTTCCTATTTCAGTGTTTTCTACGCTACTATTTAGTATTCTCAGTACGGTTTCGCGTATTTCTTGCCTTTTGCGGAGTGGGTGTGTGTCGGCGTTCGGTTTAAACTGCGCAAGCGACTTTGCGAATTCCTCCGTTTTCTCCTCGTCTCGTCCGTGCTTGCTACAGTGTCGTTTGTTGTTTTCAGTGGAGGAATTTTTCTCCTCTCCTTGTTTTTCAGATTCTTGGCTAATTTCCACGGTTCCTGTATTGTTTCGTTGATGCGTTCTAGTTTGTCTTCCCATTCGGCGTTGTGCTGTTCGCGCAGTGCCGCTTTCAGTTGGTTTGTCAGTCTGTTTAAGACTTTCTTGGCCGTCGGTGCCAGCGTCCGTTGGAATACCTTGTTAGCTTTGCGCTTTTCTCTTAGTAGATTTCTGATTTCCTGTGGGAGGGTTGTTGTCGTGTTGGCTGTCCGTTTCCTTGTGGGGGCCTCGAGTGCTGCTTTTATTTCGTTTTCTATCGTCCGTGCTGCTTCTTCTAGGCACGGGGGCCTTGTAATTTCTGTACAAGGGACGTTCCTGAGATTATTTATTATATATATATATATATATATATATATATATATATATAATACTTTATATATACTTTAAATTTATTCCAATTTTTGATAATTTTCTCGATTGTTTTCCAGGCCGTTTTCGCTTGGAGATTTATGTGCACTGGGTTTTGATCTGAGCTCAAGTCTTTGATACAGACTATTTCCACGTTTGCTGTGACGTTTTTCATAACGGCTATATCCAAAATATCCGGCATTCGCTGAACTCCTGGAAAGTGTGTCGGTTCGCTCGATGCAATTACTTGTAACTTCCGGTTTTCCGTGTACCTTAGTAATTGTCCGCCTTTTGTGTTTGTTACTCTGCAATTCCATTGCGAGTGATTTGCGTTATAGTCTCCTGCGGCTATGGTACCTATATTTCTGTAGAATATTTTTGTCCAGGTGGACGGCGTTTATTTGTTTCTGTGGCGGCGCATTATAGTGCGTAGAGGGCTACGGGTCCGTCGGTTGTCTGTACTTCTACTCCTACCGTTTCCCTGTCGGTGGTTGTTTCTACTTACGGCAGTTCGTGGTGTTTTATGTTTCTTTTGATGATGATGGTGACTCCTCCTCCTCCGGCTTTCTCGCCTCTGTCTTTTCTGTAGACTTGGTAGTTTGCTATGTTCAGTTGTTTGTAACGTCTGAGATGCGTCTCGTTGATCAGTGCCACGTCGACGCTCTGTTCGTTTAGGTGTGCCACCAGTTCTTGATTCTGGTTTTGTATTCCGTTTGCGTTCCAGAATATAAGTTTCAGATTGTCTCTAATTCTTCTAGTCGTCATTGTTTAGTAGGAGCATGATGTTTGTGATTCTTCGGGTGAATTTTTCTGTTTCCTCTTTGCTGTGTCCAATTTCGGCAAAGTCGAACATCATTGCCGTCAATTCTGCTTTGATTACTCCGCTGTTGTTCCTTTTATTTCGGCTAGTTGATGGTCTTGTCTCCGCTATTTCCGGTCTCGCCGGGCAGTTTCCCCATATTGAGGAAAGTTTGCCTCCGAAGTTTGCGCATTTCGGCGGCAGAGTTAGCGGTTTTTCGCATAGGTGTGTGCTGTGGTTCTGTCTGCATTTCATGCAATTGTATTCGGCTTTGCAGTACCTCTGCACGTGGCCGAACAGCTGGCATCGATGGCATTGTACGGTTTCTCCTCGTGTTTTCTGTGGTTCTATTTTCACGCACAATCCGGTGTTTTCGGTGGGGCTTTCGGTTTCAGTGACTTCGTCGCCGTCGTCGTCGTCGTCGTCACTGTCCCTTGTGTTAAGGCATGCATAGCTGTTCATACTCACCTGCGGTCCTCGCAGGCTTTACGTGGTTGGGCTCGTCAGTTTTGCGGTTTTCTTAGGAAACTGGAAGGTTTCCTCGTCTTCCGGGTCGGTTTTACGCTTGGGGGCGGCTTCGGTGGTGCTGTCCGTGTCCATCGGTGTAGGTTTCCTCCTCGGGGCGGCTTCGGTGGCTCTCCCCGGGGCAGTGGTTCTCAGTGGTTTTCCTTGGTTTGGCGTCGTTGATCCTCTCGGCGGCGGTCCTTCTGGTCGCGGCGGTGTCCTGGGGTTTTTCGGCGGCGGTGTTCTTCTTCATCCTTTTCTCTATTTGGT
Source organism: Phosphuga atrata (assembly GCA_944588485.1). Lineage (NCBI taxonomy): Eukaryota > Metazoa > Arthropoda > Insecta > Coleoptera > Silphidae > Phosphuga > Phosphuga atrata. Next base: position 27,037,938 of record OX155895.1, on the reverse strand, counting down.
TGAATAGCTTCTCCAACCCGTCCTCGCTGATGGAGTCCAGGAAGGTGAAGTCCTGGATTTCAGGTGCAAAATTTAAATGTAATGAGCAGAAACTAATGTTTAGTGCAGTTTTTAAATTTGGAATTTTGTTGTCAGGCCGTCGTAGAAAACTGTTAATATAACACTTTTCTGTAATTTTGCCAAGGTTGCTTTTACTGATGCTGAGTACGCAGACATCCATCTCATGCATGGTGTGGGACTACTTGTTTTGGGGTCACTTAAAATACTTTTTTTTGCGGATCTCGCAGAACTGCATCGTCGTGTGAGAAATAGAGGGGCAACTCTTCGGCCCATCGCAAAAATTTTTGAACGTGTTCGAAGATCATTACTGTGACGTGCTGAAGCTGCAGTGGGGTTAAGGGACGGCAATTTGAAAAAATATTGTGAATTAACTTTCACCTTTATATGCTAAATCAAAACTTAAAAAAAATATTTGGTTGTTTTCTTTGACTTAATTTAAAAAAAAATGTCATATTCCTAAAAAAATACATTTTAATTTTATTTTCAAAAACTGTTATCTTGAGCGACAGAAATAAAGTGTATCTTTTCAGTGTAGTTTTTAATTGCGAACAATTTCATCTAGTCAAGCATTTAGTAAATCTGCAGATGGATAAAATATTTGCAAAAATACAAAGATTGTTGTTATATATACCGCCTGGTTGCTATCAAGACAGAAATAAGCACAAACCGTAGTTCGAAACCAGTAACGAATACACAAAAAAATTGAATAAATTATCGTTAGTTGCGTCTGAGATATTAGCAAAAATGTTCTGTTGGGCCCTCCCCTTTGAAGGGTTGTAGCTCAGTTAGAAATCGTTTTATTTATAAGTTTATTTATAAGGACATTTTTCTTATTTTAGGCACTAGAGCACGCCCTAGAATTTCTCCCGTACATTTATGAAACACCCTGTATAATATTTTTACATATTGTGTGCTTTGTTTGCATTTACATAAGTGTGGTTAATTTATCATCTCATTGTAAGTATGGATTACCACGTAGTGACGGTCGCAACCATCTTATTCATATAAGTTATACACTATTTTTACTTTTACTTATGTATAGTTAAAATATAGTGTTTTTTCAATTCTGTGTAATGACACGGAACTCTTTTAATGAAATAATGAACTTCTCTTAATTCATTTTTAGATAATAATGATTGCTCACTTTTAAAACATTGACACAACTTTTATTAATAAACTAATGAACTTTTAATCATTCTTTTTTGGATTATAATAATTGTTCACTTTAATAACCCCCATAATATATTATGAATATGGTTACAAAAACACTAAAAGAGGAAAGAAAACTTGGTGCTCAACAAAGAACGTAGGAGTACGTAGGGCACTTATTCGATAAGTAAAATAAATTCGACTTGTAATGTAACAAATTTAGAAAACAACACTAGTGTAACTTTCACAACAAATATTATAATAATATATAAGTATCTGAATTTATTTATAATTTGTACATTTTTTTGGTAAAATCTTGGATATAAACTTTTTGTAAAATTTTTAAACAAACTGTGTTTGCATTAGTTAAAATTTAACTATTCCATGCTATTAAGAATTCAAAGAACTTTTATCAATTTTGAGAACTTTAGACAAGACTAAACAGACAACACCAGACAGATACGACTAGATAGGCAAATCTAGACAGACCGAACTAGACAGACAAGACTAGACAGACAAGACTATACAGAAAAGACTTGACAGACAGGATTATTTAGACAAGGCATTTTAAAATATTTTTTTTAGAAAATTCAATAATTCCATCGACACTATGCTACATTCTTGAAATTCATTTAATAAAATGTTTATTCAAACTGAAATAAAAATATCAAAACAGTTCTTTGTATTAAGCTAAACATAATTCTCTCATAATTGCAAATAGGGCTGAAACTAAACTAACTATAGATACAATCATACCATATTATTAAGTCTTTCTAAGTCTACAGAAAAAATCTCATGTTGAGATACAACATATATTTGTCTGTTATTTACTAGGACTCCGTTCACTTTATTGACACTAAACAAGAACTAGATAAATAACATAGTTTTTAAGATCACATCTTTCTATTTAATCCAAGCGAAGAGCCATCTGCAGACGCGTTTCGAGATTTATCTCTCATCAGTACAGCTTTGCTGATTTGAATTATAAAATGGAATACGCTTACATTAGTTTGAAAACCATGCGCTTGGCTGTCGAGGATAGGTTATGACATGTCATGTGTGTGAAAAGACCTAAACTTAGTTGTAGTTATTGATTTATATGTTAATGGAATATAGGGGTGCGACTAAACTAATTATAGATACTTTTAGATTTGGTAAAACCATACTACATTATAGATAATCATATAAACTTAATAAAATCGGAACACAGCCTGTACATTTAAATATATTTAACCTTTCCTGAGCTCTATAACACTAGTACTACTATTATTATTTACTACTTTTATCATTTAAATCAATAACCTGCTTATATCTCTCTCACAAAATGTAAATTAAAAATATGTAACCGTAATCACCCACATGGATTTCAAGTAAGTGGTTTACAAATTGTTGTTCATAAAAGCAAGGCTGTACCGATGAGAGATAAATCTCGAAACGCGTCTGCAGATGATATTAAAAACAATGTTATTTTTCTGGGTTTTGTTGAGTGCCACGAAGGTGGACTGAAAGCTATAAAATAACTGACAACTTTTACATGATATTTGTTTTTGGTAGTACTAAAAAGACTCATTAGTGTTATAACTTTATAAAATTATAGATACTACCATAACAACTTATCAAAGTAAATATATTCAACCTTTCCGTAGCTCTATAATATTATTAAGGATTTTAAGGCTTCAAAACTGCAAATGGACAAAACTGCAAAACATAACTGCAGATAGTTATTCGCTTGGTTTAAATAGAAAGATCTTATCTTAAAAACAATGTTTTTTTTTTTTACTTATGTATATTTATTACCTCTACAGGTTTATAAATGGATTCCAAAATTTTATACATAAAACAATACATATATATAAATAAAAAAGAAACAAAAAGAAACGTATGCTAATAAAACTAAATAAATCACTAAAAACCTAAACTTGCTATTCCAATTCAGCTCTTGAGATCCTTTTCTGTAGTTCCCCCATGGATCTGTTCTGGGACCGATATTGTTTCTTATAGTGATGAATTCCGTTGTTGGGTGGATTGTCGGCTTCCCTCTCCACATATTGCTCTTCTTCTCTCCTCAACTTTCTTCATCCAATCTATCCCTCTTCCATCCTCGTTTAAAACCTCTTCTCTACCCTCGTCCCTTTCTCTCATTTCTGAACATTCGTTCAGCCAGTGCTCTATTGTCTCCTTGTTTTCTCCACACATCCTGCATACTCTATTCCTATCCTCCATCCAAAATTTATTATCTCTCTCTTCATTTCCACATCTGAATCTTGCTATTGTCACTCTCTCTTTTCTACTTTCTCTTCCTAGGTACTTTGGCAGTTCTTCCGTTATTATTTTTTCATATTTCCCATTGTACCTAGACTCCCTAATTCTTGCTCTCCTTTCTTGCCTTTGCACATCTCTATCTCTCTGGACCAATTCCTCTGTCATTACTCTACCTTTTTCTCGCATTCTTTCTATCTCCGCTCCTGCATACCCGTTTCTTTCTAGATATGCTTCCCTCTCTTTCCACACCCCCTTTCCTATTACTTTTCTTTTTTCTTTGAGGCACTCTTGCAGAATTCTGCACTCTCCTCTCTCTATCACCCTCTCCTCAAAACTTATTGCTCTCTTACCTGCTTCTATTCTTATTCCATCTCTCTTTGTTTCCTCCATCACTATATACCACGGGGTCTCTCTACCTAGTCCTAGCACCCATTTCAAATATTTTTCTTGCACCCTTTCCAGTCCTTCTTGCTCTCTCCACCCCCATATTTCCGCTCCATACATCATCACACTTTTCACCAGGCTATCAAACATCATCACCCTCCTTCTATAGTCGTGTCCAAGTTTTCTCTCTCCTATTCCCCATACCACTCCTAGTATTTTATTGGCTTTCTTTACTAACTCTCTCACGTGTGCTGTTTCAGTATTTCTCTCATTAAACACGTACCCTAGGTATTTAAATTCTTTTACTTCTTCAATTTTCTCCTTCTCCCATCTCCACTCAATTACTCTTCTCCTGCCACCCCCTTTTCTAAACACCATCATCTTGGACTTCTCCACATTCACTGTCAGCTTTTTCCTCCTCATATATTTCTCCATGTTTCCTATCATTTCTTTCATCCCTTTCTCGTCTCTCGCTAGCACCACCAAATCATCCGCGTAGGCTAGGGACCACACTTTTTCTTTGCCCACCACGACCCCACCCGTCTGCGCCTTGCTGAACATCTCCTCTATGTCTCCAATAAATGCTGCAAACAGGCTGGGGCTTAGTGGGCAGCCTTGTCTCACTCTCTTATGCGTATTAAAACCTTCGCTCACCCTTTCCCCAACTCTCACTCTACTTATTGTTTCTTCATAAATCTCTTCTAATTTTGCTATCAGATGTTCCTTTATCCTCTTCTTTCTCAGGCATTCCCACAGTGCCTCTCTTGCTACATTATCAAAGGCCGCCTTCAGGTCCACAAATAATGCATACATCCTGCCGCCCTTCTTTTTTATCTCATTCCCTACTATGTGATTCAAGATGTATACATTATCCATGGTCCCTCTCCCTTTCCTAAATCCCGCCTGTCCGTCTGGTATCACACCTCGCTCCTTCAATTCCTTCGTCAATCTCTCTTCTACAATCATTGCATATATCTTATATGCTGTATTGAGCATGGTGATCCCCCTGTAATTGCTTGCTGTTTCCCTTTCTCCTTTCTTATATATGGGGCATATTATCCCCTCTTTCCACTCCTGTGGGAAGCCCTCTCCCTTCCACACTCCATTCATTATCTCCAACAGCCTGTCAGCTTCCCTTTCAGTTCCATATATCCACGATTCATTCTGTATACCGTCCCTCCCCGGTGCCTTTTTCTTTTTCAGTTTACTCAGTTGTTGTTCTAATTCTTCTCTTGTTATCTCTTCTATTTCTCCCACCCTGTGTTGACTCTTTTTCTTTTCCTGTCTGATTTCGTCACCACCCAGCAGCTGACTGAAGTACTTTCTCCATTCCTCCATAGTAATTCTATTACTCACTCTTTCTACTTTTTTCTTTCTTTCCCTATTTATGTATTTCCATACCTCTTCTTCCGTCTTTATGCCTTTCATCTTTAGTTCTTCTTCCATCCATTTCTTTTGCTTCTTCTCCTTGCATACTAATTTGTACCTCTTGCGTGCTCTCTTGTAATCCTCATTACTTGCTTTTCCTCTTTTCCAATTTCTTAATTTCTTTCTTACTGATTGCTTCCCTTCCCTGCATTCTTTATCCCACCACTCGTTTTTCCAAGCCCCCACCTTCACTCTTGTCTCTATCACTTTTTTTTCTGTTGCATTTTTTACGTGATCACCCAGTTCTTTCACTTTTTCGTTTATCCCTTCCTCTTCGTATCTAGCCTCCCTAAGTCTTGTTCTATAATTTTCTATTGCTTCTTCCGTCCAGATATTCTTCACAATTTTTCTTCTAACATCCTTCTCACTTCTTCTATTTTTCTCTCTTCCTTTTGTCTTCACTTCCAATGGCATATGATCCGACTCGACTCTTTCTCCCACCTTGAATTGTTCTATTTCATCCCATGCTTCTTCATTCACCATAACATAGTCAAAAACTGTCTCCCCTCTTGGTCCGATATATGTGTACTCTCCTTTCTCATCTCCTATACTGTTTCCATTAAGTATGTCCCACCCTCTTTCTTCTACTAGACTTATCAGTAGTCTCCCTTCGGCGTTTTCTGTTGTGTCTTTTGTTGGTCTTCTTTCTATTGTTGTTTGTTCTTCTTCTAGCCGTATTCCTTTTTCTCCAATTCTTGCGTTAAAGTCCCCCCCAATCACCAGAGTTCCCTCGTCTTGCTGTTTTACTCGCTCTTCTATCATTCTCTTCGTTTCTTTCATACTTCTGCTGTATATTGTTATAATTCTCCATTTTTTCTGTCTAATTTTCACCGTTCTTTCCATAATGCCTCTTTCTTCTTTTGCTTCGGTTCTGTTTTCTTCTTCCAAACCCTTTTTCACTCCCATTATTATCCCCCCTTTAGCTCTCCCTTTCCTGCTTACCCTCTCTGCAAATTGACACTTCCACTTAAACTCTTTCGACATTATTTTTTCCAATTTTTCCCACCCCTTCTCTTCCACCCACGTTTCTACCAGTCCCACTACATCAAATTTTCCCAAATATTCCCAAAACTCATTGTCTTTGTTTTTTATCCCCGCTGTGTTCCAGTATACTATTCTTAACTGCTCCGTTTCTTCCTTATTCCTCTCCATGTTCGTTTTCCGTTTTCTGTCCTGTCGTCTTTTCCTTGTGCTCTTATTCAAAAATTTGTTGTGTTTAACTCCCCCTTTTCATCATCCCACTTAAAGCCTTTTCCGTCTATCCATATCTTTTTATAACCGACTTTCGCCCACCGTCCTTTTTGTCGCTCTTCTTTGGCTATCGCTCTTAATTCCTTCTGTATTTCTCTTTCCTTCTTTGTCAGATCGTCTTCTATGTATACTCTCTTTTCCCTTTTTTCTCTTAGTTTCCTCTTATTTTCCATAACTTTCCGCTTTTCACCCCAGGTCCCAAGTTCCGCCACTAACATTTTCCCTCCACTTACTTTATACATCTCTTTCACCGTCACTTCTACCTCTAATTCTGCCTTTATCCATTCTTCCAGATTCTTCTCGTTCTCACATTCCCCTTCGTCCAGTCCCGTCACAACAATCTTCTTTTTTCTCATTATTTTTTCCTTCTCTTCCATTTTCTCCTCCAGTCTTTTAATTTTTTCATTTAGTTCTGTCTTTTCTCTTTCCCATTTTTCTTCCTTTTCACGCATCATATTTTTCAAGTATTCCATTTCCCGGCTCATCTTCCGATTCTCTTCCTTTATCTCCCCTATATCTTCCATAATTTTTTTCAGCATCTTCATTTCCTCACCCATTTCCTTTTTAGCCGGTGATCTTTCCAGTTTTTTACTTTTTTGAAAGGGGTTCAACCTTTCTTCTGACTCTCTTCCCTTTTCTCTTTTCCTTTTATAATCCTCGTCTCGGTCGCTTTCACTCTCACTTTTTTTCATTTTTTCTTTTTCTTTCTTTTTTCTTCCTTATCGCGCACCGTTTTTACGCGTCACAAATAAAAAATAAAAAAAAACTCAATCCGTAAAACTCGCTTCACAAAACACGTCCGCTCCGCTCAACCGCTCGAATTGGAATCTTAAAAACAATGTTATTTATCTATTTCTTGTTTAGTGTCACGAAAGTCAAACAAGTCCTAGTAAATAACAGGCAAATATCTTTTGAATTTTAACATGAGATTTGTTTTGTAGTCTTAAAACGACTTTTAATATAATAATTATTATTATAGAGCTTCGAAAAAGCTTAATTTATTTATGTATTCAAGCTAAATTCCGCTTTAATATGTTGGTATAATTGTTGAATATAGGGTTGAATCTAAACTAATTATAGATATAAGCATACCAACTTATTAAAACGGAACACAGCTTGAATATATAAATATAGTCAACCATTCCGAAGCTCTATAATAACTATTATAGACTACAAACAAATCTCGACTTAAGACTACAAAACAAATCTCGTGTTGGAATACAACAGCTATTTGCGTTATTCACTAGAACTCCGTTCACTGTCGTGACACTAAAAAAAAGAGAAACTAGATAAATAACATTGTTTTTAAGATCAGATCTTTGTTTCGTATCTGCAGATGGCTATTAACTTTTGGTTAAATAGAAAGACCTGATCTTAAGAACAATATTAGTTATCTAGTTCTTGTTTAGTGTCTCGACGTAGTTCTAGTGATTAACGCAAATATCTGTGTTCCAACACGATATTTGTTTTGTAGTCTTAAAAAGACTTAATAATCATTATAGAGCTTTGGAAAGGTTGAATATATTTATATATTCAAGCCGTGTTCCGCATTAACAAGTTGGTATGGTATGACTGTATCTATAATTAGTTTAGTTTCACCCAAATATTCGATTATCATATAAATTAATTACTGAAACTAAGTTCAGGTCTTTCCACACACATGTCATATGATAATATATCCTCAACAGCCCAGCTCATGGTTTTTAAAGTAATGTAAGGGTATTCCATTTTATAATTCGAACGAGCAAAGCTGCACTGATGAGAGATAGATCTCGAAACGCATCTGCAGATGGCGATTCACTTAGATTAAATAGAAAGATCTGATCTTAAAACAATGTTATTTATCTAATTTTTGTTTAGTGTCACGATGATGAACTGAGTTCTAGTAAATAACAGACAAATATCTGTTGTATTTTACCATGAGATTTGTTTTGTAGTCTTAAAAAGACTTAATAATATTATAGAGCTTCGGAAATGTTGAATATATTTATAGATTCAAGCTTTGTTCCGCTTTAATAAGTAGGTATAATTTTATCACTTTATCTTGATGTAATAAGTTGCGAAAACTTATGGAGGTATTTTAAATTTTCCGTTGAAATAATTTATTTTGGAATGATAAAAATAAAATAGCATAAAAGTAATATTTTCTAATTCTAACTAGTTATCGTTAGTTGATTATTTTATTTGTACGCTAAGGTTATATTGTAAAGATATTTTGAACTTTGTATAAACATTGTAATTAACATGACCATTGCAAAAAAAAATGATATGTTGTTAAAATCCTGATTAGAATAGGTTGTGAGTCTGCCAGTATTCTAAGGCTGGGTAAGACTACATTTGCGTTCAATTCTGTTCTGTTACAATAGGTTCATTTCAACCATTGGTACTGTATATAGTTCATGATATCAATTTTATTAAGAAACGTTCTATTATTCTAGATTTTTACTTTTGTATTATATTTAGACTCAAATTAAAATGATGAAAATAAATAAATTTTAAATAATTCCAAATTAATCTAAATATTCAGCCACAAAGCTATTACAATTTAATGAGAGGAAGAAAAAACAGACGGAAACAAAACTTAGCCTGAAAATGCCCTTGGGAACAGATGATGCCATTTAATATTCCTTTGTTATTAGCTCAGCTATGAGCATAGATTGTAATATATATCGCGACCCAACTTTACGACCTAAATTTCTCCCGTCTCCAACTTAAAATGATATTAATGCTTCTACCCGTCTATTTACCACAATATTTAAACAGAAATTATGCACTGCCTAATATATTTACTATTTTACCTAATCTAGATTTAAATAGATATTTATTCATTGTAATAAAATTTCTTCAGATAAACTTCCTTGAGTTAAAAACAGGATATAACAATAGCTAAATAGCTCGGAGGAGTTTCTTTACGTTTCGTATATAGTTTTACTACGTGTTAAATTTAGTTCTTTTTTGTTTGATATTGATGCGTCGCAAGGGTAAATTTTTTCGAGCTATGCAAAACGTGATGTGCATAATTAATTAACACTTATTAACTATTAATAGGGAAAATTTGCAAATGTTTACAGTTTATTTATGGCGCTTTAAAATGGTTTGCTAATATAATCTGCTCAAATGTTTTACTAAAACGTAAAAATTAGTTTTTACGATGCCCCAAATGATTTGGCTTGGTTATATCAAAGTAACTGTTCTTCGTGCTCCATTAAAATTTTAATACCTATACTACCTCATAGGTAAAATATATGAATGTTTATGCAGTTTTCAATCATTGACTTAATAGTTTGGTAAAAAGCATTAACTTATACAAAAGCGTGTAAAAATTAAACTATTTCAATAAATTATTAATTAACTGTTAATTTTATTTAACATTGTTTAGACCCACAGGGGATCACATAAAGCAAATTATGACCTGTTGCTTTTATTTTTCGTGTTCTTCCAGAATTGTTTCATCATCTCGTTATGTTTAGTTCGACGTTCATCTGTCTATTTTGCTCTTGTTATTTTGGGTTTTTCCAATGATATAATTTCCCAGATATAGACCTTGTGTCTACAGATTTTTCGACTTTCGATGTCTGTTGGTGAGATGTTGGCGTTTTTTAGATCAATTTGGACCTGTTTTACCCAGACTGTTGTCGTTTTCATTTTCTGTATGTACTTCAGAACTCTCCCTGTTAGTCGGTTGTCATCTAGTCTAATAACGTGCCCGTAGAATTTCAGTCGTCGTTTGCGGAAATCGTTTTCGATGTTGGAGTATTTTTCTGTGATAGTGTGTGATTGTAGACGATATCCTTCGTCTGTTAGTTTTGAGCCAAGGATTTTTCGGATAATTTTTCTTCCAGCCTTCTTGATGCTCCCTATGTCTCCTTTGTAATTAAGGTTTAATGTCTCACTGGCGTCGAGTATTTCAGGTTTGATAACAGTCGTGTAGTGTCGGATTTTAGTGTTAATATTTATGCATTTTTAATTATAGATGCTTGCTTTTCCACTTGATTTCCGCATTTTCCCATTTTCCGAGTTCCCGTGCTTTTTGTGTTAATCTTTCTGTTCCTGTAGGTTCAATAATTTCGAGTAACTATTTGAAGTGACTAACCTTGTTTATCGTGCAGTATTTTGTAATAATTTTTTTTGTTTTTATGTGTTTTGTGGCCATGAATTCGGTTTTCGAAAAGGAAATTTGTAGTCCAGCTTTCTCAGCACATTCTTTTACGACTTCGATCTGATGGATTGCTGTTTGTTCATTTTCGAAAAGGATCGCGAGATCATCAGCGAAGGCTAGACATGTGACGTTGATGTTATCTTCCTGTTTTCTTATGGGTCTCCAAATTTTTCGTTTTTCCAGTTCTTGTTCCCATGCTTTTATAACTTTATTTAAATCGATGTTGAAGAGTAACGGAGAGAGGCTATCGCCCTGCCGGGCACCAGTCTTGATGGGGAAAGGTTTTGAGATTTCTCCGTTGAATTTTATTTTGGAAGTTGTGTTTGTTAGTGTTTGTTGGATGAGCCGTTTTGTTTTCGAATCCAGATTGCTTTCTTCAAGTATATTAAACATCGATTGTCGGTCGATGGAGTCATAAGCTTTCCTGAAGTCAATAAATGTGCAGATAGTTGGGAGATTTCGTGTAGCTTGAATTTTTAGTATAGATTTCAGGTTGAAAATTTGCTCGGCGCATGATCTGTATGGTCTGAAACCTGCTTGATATTCCCCAATTCGGGGTTCGAGTTGTTCTTGTGTGCGTTGTAAGAGGAAAGCAGATAAGATTTTGTAGTGAACGGAAAGGAGGGAGATTCCTCTGTAGTTATTCACACCAGATTTGTCTCCATTTTTGTGGAGTGGGTGGATGAGTGCGCATTTCCAATCAACTGGAAGTTCTTCACTTCGCCAAATTTCCTGAATTATGTTTGTGATTTCCTGTAATGATCGTGGTCCAAGATTTTTCAGTAGTTCTGCGGTTATTCCATCTTCTCCTGATGTCTTTCCATTCTTCAGTTTTGTGATACGGTGTCGGATTTCTTATAGTGTCGGTGGATCAGTGTCGGGTTTTGTGTTTATTGAAGATATGTGTGGGAATCGTTAGGATGGTACGGGGCAATTAAGGAGGTCGGAAAAGTAGTTCGACAGATCTTCCCAGTTTTCTTGGTTGGTGAGTGCAAGTTTTCCATCTTTTTTCTTGAAGGTCAAATTCTGTGGTGAGTAACCTTTAATTTTATTTGCAAAAGCTCTACAGAAATTTTTGCTGTTGTAGTTTCTAAAGTTATCCTCAATTGATGTGAGCTGTTCTGTTATGTATTGGCGTTTGGTTTTCCTGATGGTTCTGTTTGTCTCTTTGCAGATGTCGAGAAAGTGTTATAGGGGTACCGGCGATTTGTTGTTGTTGTATTTTTGAAAGGCGAGTCGGCGATTGATGATGGCTTGATCGCAGATGGAATCCTACCATGGGTGTTTTGCCTTTTTCTTAAGTGGGATTAATTCCTTGGCTTTTATGAGTATTTTGTTGCAGAAGTCGGTCCAGTTATTTGTCAGATCTTTTTTCCCATTCTTCTATGATCTTTCCTTCTTGAATTTTTGATGTGTTGAACTTTTGGTACGGTTTATTTTGGTGCACTCTTTTCGGGGGGAATTTTACCTTAGCTCAGGTGAGGTAGTGGTCTGAATCGATGTTCGCACCTCTTCGGACTTGAATGTCGTGAACGATTCTGTAGTGGGCGTAGGAGATGGTAACGTGATCGATCTGGTATTCATCAATATGTTGGTTCGGGGATCGCCATGTTTTAGGTTTTTGTGTGGGTTTTCTGAAGTAGGTAGACAAAACTTTAAGATAGAATTGTTTGCATGTGTCAATCAGACGCATGCCGTTTATGTTAGTGTTTTGGTGTGCAGAATTTTTGCCGATGATTTTACCACAAGTTTTTTCTTTCCAAGTTGGGCATTGAAGTCTCCCATTAGGATTTTCATGTCGTCTTGCTGAATTTTGTTCATGGTTTTTTCAAGTTTGTTCCAAAATTTTAATTTTTTTTTCTATTAGATGTTTTACAACATGAAGTTAGGCTGCTCCTTGGCATATAGAGTTGTAAGCAGCTTTTCGTATTATTCGTCCTGAAATGTCTTTAATGTCGTAATTCATATTCGTAGTAGATATACATGTGATCACTCAGACTCTCTTCTTCTAGGCCAGTTACTGATCTTTATATATATATATATATATATATATATATATATATATATATATATATATATATATATATATATATATATATATATATATGAAGCTGGCGACAAGAGAGGTACTTTTCTTCTGGACTGGATCGCAGGTAATAATCTTATACTGCACAGGCAAGGGAATGAACCGACTTTTAGGAGAGGTACCAGCCATTCAATAATTGACCTCACGCTACCATCTGAAAACACAGCCATAAAGATCAGTAACTGGCAAGTCCTAGAAGAAGAGAGTCTGAGTGATCACATGTATATCTACGACGAAGTAAAAGGGGCTAACAAAAAACGAAAGAAAAGCAGAGCAGAGAAAATTGTGGGTTGTAAAATAAATAGTAAAAGCATGGATATGTTTACGCAAAATTTCAAGAATGGAATGAAAATAAGAAAAAACAAGCCTGCACATCTAATGGCAGAAAATATAGTCCAATAATGTACAATAACCTGTAACAACTTTAGAAGAGACCTTTAGAAGACAACTAGCATGGTTAAACGTTACAAGAGAATGCTTGTAACAAACAATCGTAACCAAAGCCTTCCACTATCACAAAAAGAGAGACTCAAAAGACGAATATAAATCGCACAAATAGGCACTAAAGACCGCGATCTACAAGTCAAAACAGCTTGCATGGACTAATATCTGCTATGAACTAGACGAAGATATATGAGGAATTGGCTATAAGATTGTAACCATTGCTCATTTGTATCCCAGAATAAAGCTAAATGATGCAAGACCATTGGAAATTGCGAAGGAACTTTTTCCGCGCACCAAAACGACACCAATAAGGGAATCTATACTACCAGATTGCCCGCTGCCTCTAATTGGTGCTGAAGAGCTCACAACAGCAATATCTCAAGAATAAAAGGGCTGCTGGTCCAGATAGAATACCGCTAGAAATAGTAAAGGCTGCATCCCTATCGGAACTCGACACCCTTTTGGAAGTCTATAACACACTCCTACAAAAGAGAATCTTTCCCCGTCAATGGAAGGTAGCGAAATTGGTTCTTATCCATAAACATGACTCAGCTAAATTTAGTCCAATCTGTCTACTGGACGTATTTGGGAAATTATTTGAAAGAGTTATTGCAAATATGAATAGCATCAAATCAAGGGCACCAAAAAAACGAGAACTCTGCATAATAGCCACTCTAGATATCCGCAATGCTATCAACTCAGCACCGTGGGAAGGAACCATGTCGGTGCTCAAAGAGATGTGAGTGTCAATGTACCTCCGTCGAATAATATCGGACTATCTGTCGGAGAGATCTATACTTGTTGGGCGGGGCATAAACACGCAAATGGAATGTGTGGTACCACAAGGCTGTATTCTGGGACCTATCATCTGGAATATTTTCTATAATTATGAGCTTATAAAAGAGGTACCTACCGGGACAACCATTTTTGGATTAATTGCAAAGCAAAAGCACAGCTGGAGCTAGCCAGTAACACTAACTGGGTCTTGTCCAAGCTGTCGCCGGCAGTCCGCAAGAAGGACCTGAAACTGGCAGCAGAGAAGACGGAAGCCCTAATACTTTACGGAGGCAGAAAATTTAAAAGAGCCACCTTGCAGCTGGAAAATGAAGTGATAGAAACAAAATCGCGGCTGAAATATCTAGGAGTAGTATTCTTTCACAACTGTGCAATGAAAGAACATGTGGCGACATGCAGTATCGAAGCTGAAAAGTCCGTATTGGCAGGAAGCACAATTATGCCAAACCTAGGGGGACCAAAATCATCCAACAGGAAGATTCTAGCAAACGTGGCACATTCGATTCTCCTGTATGCAGGGCCCATATCGAGCCAAGGTACGATGTTGGAAAAATACAGAAAACTCGTGGCGTGGGGTACAACATAGAGTGGCGCTGAGATTATGCTGCACTTTTCGAACTGTGTCTACTGAAGCTGCATTGGTATTGGCCGAAATTTCACCCATTGTCCTCCAAATTAAAAAGAAGGGCCATCATTGTCAAATTGCCAAAGGAATAGAAAGTAGCACCGACCGGGAGATACTTACCGAATGGCAGCGCAAATGGGCAACGGAAACCGAAAAAGGGGCATGGACGCGGTTACTGATACCAGATCTTACAAAGTGGATAGGACGCAAGCACGGAGAGATAAGTTTCTACCTCTGCCAATTGCTGAGTGGACACGGAACCACCAGTGTGGTTATCGGAATAGTTATCGGAATCGCTTCCACCTCAGCGATAGTGACTTGTGCCGAAAATGCATGGTGGTAGAAGATGCAAACCACGTGTTCTTCCACTGCAATAAATGGAGACTGCTAATAGACGCAGCACATAATCCAGCGGGAGTCACACTAACTAGCCATAATTGTGAGGAGTTCAGCATGAACTCCTCACAATTATGGTCACAATTATTAACCAGGATACGTGGAATATTGTGGATACCCTTGCGCGGAATATCGTACAAGGGCGGCAACAAGAAGAAACGGATATAGGTTGATTAGAACACCAGTTCTCTTTTTCCGAAGTAATGCTCACTCGGTTCCAGGAAAATGAGAAGTCATCAATGAAGTTTTAGTCGGGGCGGGTCCGACAGTACCTTGGTGTGCATAATGCATTTCCTCCTCTCTATAATATATATATATATATATATATATATATATATATATATATATATATATATTGGATAGAAGTGGTTGGCTATAATATTCCATGGAAGATGCGCATTTAAAAATATACCTAGAAATATTACATATCCTGTTCTTTGAATGTTGTTATTTTCGATTCTTAGATTAATATCCTCGGTGGGTCGCCTTCTGATGGTTTGGAATCTTATATACCTCGTTTTATCACAGGTTATAGATTGCATAGATAGAGACACAGATTATAGATTGCATAGATTTAAAATTACCTCACTCCCTTCACGCTGCATTTCTTGCACAGATACTTTGTTAATGAAAATATTATACTAGCGTCAGCATACAGTGTGATTTGATCTTCTAAAATATAATAAATTAGGTCAGACGTATACATTGAAAATAATATAGGGGCTAATACACTCCCCAGTGGTACCCCAACGAAAGTTGGCAGTATCTGCTCTGTCGAACTCGAAACCATTTCCCAGCTTTTCCTCATACTCCATACGTTTGAAGTTTTCCTATGAGCTTGGAGTGTGACACGCAGTTGAAAGCCTTATTGAGGTCGCAGAATATAATTAGTGACAGAATGAACTAGTTTCTACTATCATCAAGTTTCAAGGAAAGATAACTACAGTCTTTTAAGAGAAATACAATAGTTTATGTAATATTATCTACTAAATTCATGATTCTAAGTTTCACCGTGTTATTTTATAACGCCAGCATATCTATTAGGGTCTCCTATTTTTTTATTACACATTCAAGATCCTAATATTTTCATTGCCGAAGCTATTTATTTCGCAAATTGTGTGAGGATAGATAATCACTTTCAGATATTAATTTAGATATTCCTTAACTAGTAATTACAAGATTGTTTGACAGAGCATCACGAGAAAAATTTATAGACCTAGTATTTTTAGTTGTTGTTAATTTTATATTTTTATTGTAGAGATTATATCGAGATTTATCGGCTCACTCCTGTATTCTGGAAGTTTAAATTCCTACAGCCCCGCAACTGCTAAGGTTTCGTTTGAAAGTGCTGTTTAACAAATAAGGCATAATAATTTGTCGTATTGTATACAGGGTGGGCCATTTAACGTGACCGCCATAAATATTTCCATTACCTTTCCTTTCCGTTCCGAGAGAAGAAAATTTGTTATTGATTTCGATGGACGGACACAGTGATTAATTTTTTTTTGTCAAGGTCATAGTTTATGCGTCCTCAAGTTCATTATTGGTGTTTCAAATGGGAACATGTTATTTTTTAATCAAGATATTGTAGCCACTATTCAGACGAATCCAGCGACCCATGATACCATGACTTTTATTTTTTTTTTCGTTTGTTTTAGTCTTGCGACGTTTCTTTTGCGTGGATTAACATAGCCCGTTTCAAGGAATAAATCAGTAATTTCATCGAAACATTGACGGGAATGATGATTTCTGTCAAGATAACGTTGTGTATAAAGTTCCTGCGCTCGCACAGAGTTTTGCCGGTCTCACCATAAATCACAGTCATATTCACTTTCTTTGCTTGACTGTACAATATCATTTTTGATACGGTTATTCAAAATTATTTTTAATGGATACACTTGTCAAATCATGTCAAAGTCATGATTTGATTGGTCGCTGGGTTCGCCTGAATAGTGGCTATAATGTCTGGAGAAAGAAATAACATGTTCCTATTTGAAAAACCATTGATGACCTTGAGGACGCATAAACTATGAACTTGACAAAAAAGAATTTTTAACCAGTGTCAGCACCTCGAAATATCAATAAAATTCCTTTTTGAAATTTTTTTTCGTCTCTAAAGGTAACGGAGATATTTGGGGTGGTCACGTTAAATGGCCCATCCTGTATAATCTTCATAATAATGTCGGATCTAGCCTTTTAACCTCTCCTTTTTTAAAGTAGTAGATTGTATATATAGTAGTTTTTGAAAAACGGCGAGAAAAAATGCTGATCTACTGATTCCTGTTTCAAATATTTTAAATTAAAGATATTAGCATCAAGCGACACAATTCTAGCCTTTGTTTCTGCAATTTCCCGCTTGAATAAATATATCATTAAGTAGATAGATATAATTACGTATTTTATCATTTTCTTTGCAATTTATCACCTTTATATTATTAAAATGAATAACTAAACCATACGGAATTTATTACGATTCTATGCGACATTTGTTTCCCCTAAAATTTAACAAATATTTAACGATATTTATATATGTGTTTTCCCCTGCACAAACAACTTCTACAGTTTTGAAATTTTAGCAAACTTTTAGCGCTGTCACAACCAGTGGTGTATTATTACATAAAAATGCGAGAAAAAGTTTACACGAGAGTACACCACTATTGTTGCATAATACCAACCCGGCGCACCCGCCATTTTCGCAAAATCAGAGTTTTACATCTGTTTCTCTATTTCGCATATCCAACGTTGGAAATTGTTGGATTAAACAAACACATGAATGACGTTGAATTATAAATCCTTCTAGAAATCTATTTAAACTAAATGTAATTGAATAGTAAAAACCGGACTGAAAATATGAGATTAGACAAATTAAAACTAGACCAGCAAGACTTTTCTGTCAAGTGTTGTTTGTCTAGACTTGTGCGTCTAGTCTCGTCTGTCAAGTTTTGTCCGTCTAGTCATATAGACTTGTCTGTCTAGCTTATCTGCCTAATGTTGTTTGACTCTTGTTTGTCTAATCTTGTTTGTTCTAAACCGTCTGGGTCTGTAAAAAGTCTTCTCCGTAAGACTAAATATAAGGCTATTAGTAATCTATTTAATTAAATTTAATTGAATAGTTAAAACCTGACTAGAAATATGAGATTAGACAAATTAAAACTAGATCATCAAGACTTTTTTGTCAAGTGCTGTATGTCTAGATTTGTGCGTTTAATCTCGTCTGTCAAGTTTTGTTCGTCTAGTCATATAGACTTGTCTGTCTAGCTTATCTGCCCAGTTTCGCCTTACTACTCTTATTTGTCTGACTACTCTTATGTTGTTTGTTCTAAACCATCTGCGTCTGTGAGAAGTCTTCTCCGTACGACTCAAAATAAGGCTAGTAGTGCTCTGTGTGTTTGGAACACCATATTTTTTTTATTAAGTTGAAAAAGAGGGTATTTGCAGAAAACCAGTTCGGCACGGTTTTAATAAATTTATTTGCTTGTAGTTGCGTGTCTACTAAGTTTTATTTAGATACCAGAACACTTACATCATCAATCTGCGTGAGACTGCAAAAGCTTCCTTGAATACATTCAACCAAATCAGCCATACATACTATGCAGTGGTGCTAGTACACTTACTTGAGGCACAGCTGTTTTCACAGCTATTTCTGCTGACAAGCTTTTCTTAGCATAGTAAGACATAATAATTTATCGGGTACGATTGTTTATGATTGATGACACCCGAAAGCCACAAAAAATTCCAGTAGGTAACTTTTAGATTTCTTGTACGTTTCTGCCATTATCTACATCCAGTCATATTTTATCATATAATGTCAAAATAGCAGCATTGGTGGATTTAACCTTTGGAAGGCATGTTATTCAGGTGGCTTACATGCTTATGGTTTTCCATGAATGACCTATTCAAACAGGCGTATTATAATATTTTGGGAAGTCCCGAAACTACTGGCCTATAATTGTTCAGAATAGTCTAATTTCTCTTTTTGTAACTCGGTATAATGGTAACTACTTTTAAAATTTTCGGAAATACTTCGCTTCTGAAGAATCTATTTTATATCGGGTCTTTCAAAAATATTATAAGTTTCATTTTGATATGTAAAACGATTATTTGAAGTGAAATCATCGGATGTGTATTTAATTGTAAAGAAGAGGGTGTGCCATTAATAGTGGAAAACAATATTAGCCAAATGGCCGCCACGGCTACGCTTGCAGTGCCATATTCTTTCCATGAAATTTTCAAATTTCTCACATTTGCTAACTCGATTTCCATCTTTGAGATCTTGAATAGTTTGTGGGCCAATTACATAGACCTTATCTTTCAATTAGCCCCAAGGAAAAAAGTCTAGAGGTGCTAAATCACAAGATCTCAGTGGCCAATTATTATCGCCTCTTCGAGAAATCACACAGTTAGGAAAGTTTTCACGGAAAACACCGATGGTATCGTTATTTGTGTATCACGTAGGGCCGTCTTGTTGAAAATAAACGCTGTCCACGTCAATATCTTCCAATTCGGGGCATACAAAATCATTAATCATAGTTCGATAGCGCAATCCATTCGCCGTAATATTTTCGAAAAAGTAGGGTCCAATGACCCTGCGAGATCAAAAAACCGTACAAACCAAACAGTCAGACCTTAAGAATGGAAAGGTTTTTCAACCATAATTCTTGGGTTTTCCGAGACGCAAATGCGACAATTCTGCTTGTTAACGTAGCCTCCAAGGTGAAAATGGGCCTCATCACTCAAGATGATTTTTTCATGAAATTCCGAATCAATTTGATGCATTCCAAGGACCCAATCAGCAAGGACACGAGGTTGTTGATGGTCGGTGGGTGTGGATTCTGGTGTTAACTGAACTTTAAAAGCCTTAAGACCTAAGTCTTTATGCGATATACAGTGTAATGTCGTTTGTGGAATAGCCAATTTCAAAAATCAACGAAAAATGGACAAACCTGGGTTTTCCCCAACACTATGGGCTCAACAGAAATATTATCCGTTGTTCTTGAGCGACGTGCACGAGTTCGGTTCTTCTAATCACTAACTTGTCCCAACAGTTAAAACTTTTCCACCAGTTTCAAAATTGCTGGCCGAGAAGATGCTTAAGAACAACTATAAAATGCTTTAGTTTTGCGAACTGTGAGCGCGAAATTTTCATTCTCATGTTGTAATGAATTTTAATACTGACTGTTCTCATCCAAGCAGATAGTTTTTTCTGTAAATAGCAAATTATTGATATATTAATGGAAGTAATGTTGTTAATGATTTCCTCTGGAGCTTTGGAAAAAAATCGTTAAACAAACTAGCGATTTCTGCGATTTACCGATTTTGTTTTATTGTTGATAAAACTTCAGTAAATATATTTTAAAAAAGCCTTTAAGTGTTTTAGATCAACTATATGTTTGTTCTTGTACTTTATATAGTGTACACGTAATTCTGGAGATTTTTTGTGATCGGCTTGAGATTTTTGTTGTTTGTTTCTGTCGTAATCCATTTTTTTTGGATTGCACAATATAAGCTTTTATTGAAATAAAAAATTGCAGGGTGTTTATGAGTGACAGGGCATTCTCATTGCATTAATCATTGTTGAGAATGTCGTTCCATGTTACTTCTTTTAGTAATTTTTCAAATTTTATTTTATTTTCTTGCGTAAATTTTCGTGCAGTTATATATTTAATTTCTCCGTCGCTACTGTCATTGCATAGCATAAGTAACCTATGGTCTGACAAAGTGCAAAGTGGAAAAAAATGGGAAAATCCCTACTAGTGTAGACAACTTGTTTATATGATCCGAAAATATTGTCAATTGCCGCGCAGGATGTTCTAGTAATTCGGGTGGGCTAATTAGACAGTTCCACTAAGCCATACGAAGACAGCAGATTTGTCAGATTTACTGCCTCTTTTGAATTCTCACTAAAATTAAATTCAATTCGCCTACTAAAATAAAAATGTTTCTACTAAAATAAAAATGTTTAGGAGGTCGGTATAAAATTAACATTACCATATTACATTCCCTCTTTCTCCACATAATCGTACAAAATTCAATGTGCTTTTCTACTAAACTGCTAACGATTTCTAGTTTTTGGGCAGCAATTGAAACAAAATCGAGAGACACACTTATTTCTTTGCAGAGTTATTTTAACGACTTGACCCGTCTGTTTATTTTTGGATTATGAAAAAATCGCTTCAAACATATATTTCCTTGACATAAATCAGATTTCATAACAATCATCTTCTTTTGGAATAGATTCTTTAAACGAGGAATATTCGTCCGGTTGATTCAAGATAAGATGCGGTTGTTTCTTCTTTCATAAGACCGACCTAATTTTTTGTGAAAATGATTGATAATGTCTCCCTCTGTAAGCGCATGCTCGGTATAAAGACATGAGCACGAGCATATCTAATTGCCGCTTTAATACCGAACTCCTCCGAATTGTCCGAAGTAGTCTGTCTAGACTTGTCTGCCTAGTGATGTGAGTTTAGTCTGTTTTTTGTAGTTTTGTCTGTATAGTCTTGTCTGTTTAGTCTGGCTTCTCTAGTCTGTCTATTCTTTTCTGGTTAGCTTGTTTGTCCAATCTTGTCTGTCTAATCTAGTCTTTCTACTCTGGTGTGTCTAGTTTTGCTTGTCTAGTCCTGTTTATTTAGTCTTTGGCTGTAGTCTTGATTATTGTATGTTATAGTCTTATAGTCTTGTATGTTTACCTTGTCGGTCTAGTCTAGTCTTGTCTGGCTTGTCTAGACTCTGAAGTCTTTTTTATCTATTGCCGGTCTAGACTTTTTTGTCTGATCTCTAGTCCTTTTTTTTGTTTAATTTTTTTGTATAGTGTTGTCTGTGTAGAGTCTGCGGATGAAAATTTGACCGCGGGCCTATTGAAAAATTATTTTTTTCAAAAAAGATAAGGAAGATAAAAAAGTTCCAGTCTGGTAAACATGTCATAGCTATGCTTTCGGGATTTTAATAGCTTTGTTGATGTTAAATTTCAAGTTAAGATTAATAATTAGGAGTCATTAATTGTGGGTACTTTATAAAGATAAGTACTTTAGAAGGGTACTTTATAAGGATAAATTTGCAATTGGTTTTTCAGTGAAGTAATATTTTGGCAGAACATATGTCTGCGGATGAACATTTGACAGAAATAGATATAATAGATATGTCTATTATTATTTATGCACTGGTATTTTTTAACTAAAATAATTTATAAAATACTTATATACAATACCCGCGTGCCGGCATTTGACCAATCCTGGTCTAGAGTCGAGAGTGTCTAGACTCTAGATTGTTTTTGTCATAATTCTAGTCTCTAGAGTTAAGACTATAACAATCAATGTCGAGACAAGTACAGTAGAGAATTTTTAAGAATAATTTTGTTTTTAAATTAATTTCTTTTTAATTTGAGATAATTTTTTTACTATTAGGAAAGAAAGATGTCGGGAGACGATCCCGGCGAGTGCCGCCGTCCTATATGACCAAACTGAACCCTTTCACGAAATGAGCCGAGACGAGGTGCACATAAGAGACAGACTAATGATGTTGGCCGAATCGACGAAACCGTTCAACGTGAAGCGGAAGTCTATCAGCAAGCAGCCGTCGAAGGGAACGACGCCGACGCCGAAACTCAGTATGCAGGTAATCCGACGGCTAATTAACACCCCGTGTATACATTTACCTTTGAATACACAACGTTTGTGTAAAAGCTAATGTAAACTAATGTAAACGGTTTCTTGTCGTGTTTGCCTTCCTGATGATGTACGCTCCTACAGACAAGCTACAGAATTATTTGAATAAGAACTGCCTAGGGCTTCACGCGAGAACGATATTTTTCGAGATTTCCGAGACCGAGACTAGACGCATATGGTCTCGCTCTCGCGAGAGCGTGAGCGTATGAGGTCTCACTCTCGCGCGACACGAGAGTCTCGTTTCTGATCTTGGTCATACTTCTTCTTCAATCTTTGACTATAAGGCCGAAGCCGCATTACGGTTTTTTCCCGCGAGCGTTAACGGCTATAACCCATGTAGGAAAGTACGGCGGGCCCAGGCTTGGCCCACGCTTGGTCCAACTATGCAGAACTCTGGGCCAGACTTGTAAGCCAGACTTGGCCCAGTCTTGGTTAAAGTCTGGAATGATAATGCTGGCCCATGACTGGTTACCACGACTGGCCCACGCCTGGTTGCCAGGACTGGGCCATAGTTAAATTTCAAGTCTGGCCCATGCCTGGTTGCCAGGACTGGGCCATAGTTAAGTTTCAAGTCTGGCCCACGCCTGGTTGCCAGGACTGGGCCTTAGTTAAGTTTCAAGTCTGGCCCATGCCTGGTTGCCAGGACTGGGCCATAGTTAAGTTTTAGGTCTGGCCCATGCCTGGTTGCCAGAACTGGGCCATAGTTGTTTCAAGTCTGGCCCATGTCTGGTTGTCAGGGCTGAGCCATAGTTGAGTTTCAAATCTGGGCCATATTTACAAGACTGCTCACGCTTACTTTTTAAAATTGGCCCAAGCAAAATTACCAAAACTGACCCAAGTTTACTTTATAGGATTAACTCAAACTTATAATATCAATAATAAATTCAATGATAATTTCTATCATTAATGACGTGGAAGACTCCATGGGGATTTCATAGTTGACAAACTATAGTAAAAGGTTATACTTTGATTTACAAAAATTTAGTCATTTGATAAGACATTTCAAAATACAAGTAGATTTATTTTTTGATGTTTTCAAAGCTGTCATTTTTCAACACATTCATACAATTATGAGAAATAATAAATATAATAATATATAATAATAAAATAATAATAAAATCAATTATTTATATCACGGTTAGCTCGTCCGCCATCCCTATCTTTTGCTCCCGACAAAAACCGACTTACTAGGGATAGTATTGATATTTTATCCTTACGATCGTGATATTTAGCCTTCAAAAATTCTGAAAATAACCAGTCATTAAATTATGATTATTACTATACTATTAAAAATTTAATCGAGCATTAACTTACTCTCCATTTCCTTAAATGTCTCAGTTTGTTTAAAACTTTTTTTTCCAATGCCTTTTACTTTTTTACCACAACCACTGTATACTAATTGGATATCTTTTTTTATTAATTTCTTCATGATTGATTGAACATCGTTGTCGCAATCGTTGGATCCGGCCGTAACCATTTTAAAAATATCAATCTGTAAAAAACAATTAAATAGTACATTTATTTTTTATATTTTACATAAATTTTTGTATATATGTATTATTTTTACCAGCAGACGTCTAATATTTAAGCAATACTAGAGCCAAGAATCCCAATAAATACAATATAAATAATTTGTACATACCAAAGCAGTTGTTTTTAACTCATTATTTTTGAGCGATTCATCAAACTTTATAAATTCGTCATCTTCTTGAAAAGGCAATTCTTCGCCGATCTTTTTCCATGCTTGTTCTTTTCCTGGTGGATCGGTTTTTGGAAGATCCTCATGACCTTCATCTCGTAGAATAGTCAATAATTCTGTGACTACATTTAATGTTAGTATGTTAATGTTATCCAGTGTCCAATTACGAAGTTTTTCACGTAATGTCTTTTTTTGTTTAATATATTCAATATTTGTAATACATTCATCCGGAAGTCGATCATCATTGTTTATATTATTAGTAGATTCACTGTCATCACTGGTATTACTTTTACAGCTGTTGTTAAAATTGTTAGTTTTAATAATATTATCATTTTCATAAACCACTAAATCACTTGGTTCTGAAACAGATTCACTAGAATTGTCACCAACATGGTTGTCACTATGAGTTAAATTACTTACACTTACACTGGTTTTATTTTCATCTACATTATTTGTTTCACTAACATTATTTTTCTTACGCAACGCTCGCCATCTTTTAACTCTCCGATATGAATCAGACATGGTTTTTATTTTAAATCAAAATATTACTTTATTTAATGAAGTCACAAAGAACTAGTGCTGATACTGTAACAACTATGTCGACGTAAATAAGTCGTATGGTATACGTTGCGTCTCAACATCGTGTACATGCTAACATCGGGGAAGTTCGGATACTTTCGGACGTTAGTTTGTTGCTAGGCTAGGTTGTCTAGTCTTGGCCCAAGGCTGGGCTCCCTTGCGTTGGCCATTCTATGGCAAACCAATGTTGGCCCAGGCTTGGGTAACCATTGGATCGGCCAAGACTTGGTTGTCCAGTCTTGGCCCAAGGCTGGGCTCCCTTGCGTTGGCCATTCTATGGCAAACCAATGTTGGCCCAGGCTAGGGCAATCGTTGGGTCGGCCAAGGCTAATTAGCCCGTCTTGGCTCAAGCATGGGCCAATATCGGGCCGCCAAAGCTGGGCTCCCCAGTACTGGACCAGGCTAGGCCCCGTCATTCAACTCTGGCGGTTCCTACATGGGAACCGCCAAACCGCTCGAGATGCACAGCGTACTGTGTGTATACGTATTAAAATTAATCGCGGGAAAAAAAACGCAAGTGAGGCCGCTTGTATTAGCTTACTTGACTCACAAAATCACGCGATTAAATACCGCGGCGGTTTAGCCGTAGTGCGGCCTAGGACTAATACGGCGAGCCGTAATATTTTCTTCAATCAATTTGAACTGAGGGCTTGGGCATGTTACATTCATTGTATAACAATTAAAAGAGTAGATTTCGTAATATGAAATAGATGTCGTAGACAATTTCTAATTATGTTCGTTTTTATTATGAATTTTAAATAGTCAACAAAAAAGAAGGTTTATATAAACAGACATTTATGGTTTGTTCTTATACATTGTTGTGGATGGAACAAGACGAATTTCAAATATAGTATACAAATAGATATTGTATGTAAACAGACATTTATAGTTTGTTATCGCTTCATTTTCATGCGGATGGAACAAGGCGAAATTCGAAGATATTAATAGTAACCAAACAAAAAATTTATGTAAACAAACATTTATGGTTTCTTATCACTAGGTATATTTTAAAGCACTAGAATGCATCAGTAATTTTTATGTGAGATATCTTTATAATTATATTCATATTTTCACGATTTCTTATAAAGATATTTTGAACTTGCTAGTAGTGATAACCCTAATAAAAGACCAAGATTAGATGAAAGGGCTGACGCATTAAGTGAAATTGGACCAGTTTATCAAAAATACATCTAAATAAAGGCATCAAAATTTAATATTTTTTTTAAATTTGAAATTTGAAAGATGAGAAAAAAGCAATATGTTCAGTATGTGAAAAATCTAGATTAAAGAAAATAATTAGAATAAAAGACAGTAATACGACAGGTATGAAAAGACATTTATTAACTGCTCGGCCGAAGGCCTTCAAAGAAGTTTATGGCACATCTACATCGATTCAAAAATCATTGTCAACAGCTCAGAAAAAGTTGATTGATATGTTTTCTGAATAGGCAATTTAAGCTAATTTTGATATAACCAATGTCATTAATAAAGCTACAACTCACTATAAATTATTAGAAATCCTATAAATTGTCAAATCGTTCAATATATCGTAAATCTGGAAAACTTCCGTTTTGGTTTTAATTGAAATTATGTTGTTTTTGATTTTATAAGGATTTTAAAGGAATGTTTCTTATCAGTTTCAAATGTTGATGGCTGCTCGTTATGTCTCTCGTAGCAACAAACATCGTTAGTCTACGATTGATTTTGAATGGTTATTCTAAAAAGACTCCATTCTTTAATGCGGATTACTTCAACGTTAGAAGTAGAAATATTCTACAGTAATATTTGGTACATACAAAACTATAGTGTGGGAATGAAATCAAATGTGTGTTAAATTTTTAGACAGGTTTTTTGTATACCCTGTAAAGTTTGTCTTTTAGGACGAGGTTGCCTAGATTTACAAGTGATATTTTTCACCAAAATGTTACGAAAAATTAAAAAAAAACTTCAAAAATTCATTATGTTTTAGAGAAAGTTATCATCAAAGGATTTAGAAGCTTTGATAGATGAGTGGATGGCTAAAAATATTACCATTGAGTTTTTTTGATGATGATCACACTAAAAAAAAATTTCACCTCTTAAACCCCGATATTTAAAATAAAACAAGCAAGAGTAAAAGAAATTTTGAGTTACAATTGTTCTAAATTTTCATTTACTGTTGACGGCTGGACTTCCATGAGTTTAAGGTCTTACTACGGCATAACTATTTTATGCTTTATTGATGGTGATTGGAAAATACCAATCATTTGCCTTAGATTTCCTTCCTTCGCAAGGTCATCACAGCGGAAAGGATATTGCCGAAATTTTCTTCAAGTGTGTAAAAAATTATACTTTTGAAAATTTATTTTTATTTATTTATCGTATGGCGATTTACAAATTCACTCTTAAATGTAGGTAGAGTATGTACATATATATGTATAAAACTAACACTTTTACAGATTGACTAACAATTTAAAAAACAAATATACTATACGAACGCATTTGAGATACAGGCTATGGGTTATAAATCGATATCCAGGGAGGTCAGCCAATTCACGGCAGCAGAAGTGGCATTCAGAATCTCGCTCCATTCTCCTTCAAATTTTCTTATTGGGCACTCGTGGGTTATGTGAGCTACAGTTTAATCTGGCGCTCCACAGTCGCATTCCTGGGAGTCCGAGAGTCCCCACTTGTACAGCATGGACTTGCATCTGGCATGGTCAGTCCTGATGCGGTTAAGGCTACACCATGCTTTCCTAAATTTGCATTACTGGGAGAGGGACGGTAGGATTCTCATGGTGATTATGGATAAAATCGTGATTGGATGTCCATTTGGTTTTCCAAGTTTCTCTGATATGAAATGCTCTTTTGAAAATAAAATTCAAAGAATCACTGTAGACAATGCATCTGCAAATACTACGTTTATGACCGAATTAAGTATATTAATGGCAAATAATGGCCATGCATTTGATAAAATAAAGCAGCATTTCCGGTGTTTTGCCCATATTTTAAATCTTGGTGTACAAGACATCATGAAAATGTTGTATGTGGGATACATAGAATATGATAATAGTGTTGCAATAGTGCAATAGTGTTGACAGTTTTATCTCCAAAGTAGAGAGTGGCTATGATCAAGAAGTAGATGATAAATTGGTTGAAGAAGAATTATCTGAATTGATTCAGTACGATATCAGTCCATCTTCAGCTATTACAAAATTGAGAAATACTTTTATTAAAATTAGGAAATCTGAACAATTTGAAAAAGAACTTTTGTAGTCTTTCTATTAATTATAGTAAACCTATTTTAGACGTTAAGACTAGATGGAATAGCACTCAAAATATGATAGAAGTAGGAATTAGCTTAAAAAATAGTTTAAATTTATTTTGGTTAAGTTATGAACATGATAAAAAAATGTATATTTTAAAAATGAGTGATGATGAATGGTCATTACTTGAACAAATAAATATGTTTTTAAAAAAATTTAAAATATTATCAGACGCGATATGTGGCGAGAAATACATAACATTACCATTAGTTTAATTTACTTATATCAGAAATTGAATTGAATTGAAACGACAGTTTCTGAATTAGATATTAAGCCAAACCGTAATGTTGTAGATGAAGCTCTCTTGATTGCTTTTCAAGCATCAAGAGATAGAATGTTAAAACAATGTAGAAAAACAAATTGGGTTTATTGTTTAGTTCTGGACCCGCGACATAAAATCGAGACATTTGATATGACCAAATGGGGCAAGAAAATGAAAAATGAGGCTGTCCAATGTTTTGATAAGGCTTATAAAGAGTATTTAAAGAATACCAATTTTGAGAGAGAAAGCGTTCCGAGGCTAGTCGTCCATACGGAATTGAAGGATTCAAAAAAATGTATTGATATTGATAGTCTGTATAATAATTCAGTAAAAACTTCAAAACATTGGGAAGCTGAATTTGCGGAATACGTACTTCTGAAAAGGGCAGATATATAGCAAAATATTTTAGAGTGGTGGAAGTCTCATGACACCATTTTCCCCACTCTTTCCAAGTTGGCCAAGGATTTATTCAGCATAATGGCGACATCAGTACCTGTTGAAAGATTATTCTCTTCAGCAGGTGCTATAGTGATCAAAACGCGCACATCATTAAGGGATGATGTGATGCAAGCTTTATTATGTTTGAATTCTTGGTCATCAAAGCAAAATTTCTAATAATTAAATATGGTAACCTGTATTTATGAATAAAATATTGTGAAATTGATTTTATTACATAACAATTATCTATATAACTAATAATCACGCATTTATTAATTACAATAAAACTAATGATTACCTCGTTTTGGACTATCTTAACAATAAGTTCTACCAAGAACGATATTTGACGAGATGAGAGGACACGAGACTAGACGAGACCAGACAAACGGTTACGAGAGCGAGAGCGAGACGAGAGAAACGCTTGCTAGAGCGAGAGCGAGACTGAGACGAGAGAAACTTTTTTCACAGCAAACGAAAGCGAGACGAGATTTTTGTAACTCTCGCCCTATTTCGTCTCGTGTGTAGCCCTAGAACTGCCGTTATACTACAGAAAATTTTATTTAGTCTGGCTACCAATCTTTAAATAAATGATTATGTTCGCTTAAAATCACAAAAGCTTGTCCGTCTGATTTTTTATGTCTAAGACTAGACGGGCAAGATAAAGTTAAAATATTTTGTTAGAAATATAAACATTTTTTCGGATTTTCGTAGTCTGAAGAAGATTTTCTCTCTGTAATATAAATAACTCATTATTCAATTTTATCGATTTATTCATCGAGCTCCGCTGATTTAGCAGAAATGTTATTAAAATGTTTTTGTATTGATTTCAATTACTCTAACCAAACTAATAAATTCGCTTATATTCTCTGAATCTGTCTACGCAAATGTGACAATTATAATATGTAATATTGTTGAAATTTTGAGACTTTGGGATTTTGCTGTTCACATGAAAATCCGGTATTAATCTTAAAGCTTCCAAATCGCTTGATTCTAGCGAGGGAATTTTATTGTCCAGATTAAAATTTATTTTACAGATTAAACCGCAATCCTTAGGTACCAGAAAATAAATAAATAATTGGCAATGTTATCAGTTTATATTTCTATTTAACTGTTATTACTAAATGTTTATTATATATCAACAATAGATACTTTTATAATTAAAAGAAAATAAGAATAAAACAAATAATTTTTTATAGCTGGACCAAATAATTTGAGATTGCTAGTCTAATAAAAACTAGTCTAATTCATCCAAATAAGTAATAGCAACTTTGACTCTCTGTAATTTTAAAATTAGTAAAACTAAAACTAGCTCTCCTACCAACTATCGCAAAGTATAAATTATCCAGAATCCATTTTTATTCATCTGTAATCAATTGTCTATATTAGTCCAAATAAGTATTCCAATTTGATAATTTTCGGAAATATAATTATTCAAAAGCTATTTTTGTAATCCAGGAAAATCATTTCACTTAATTATCTCGAATCTGTTACGCAAATTTGGATCCTTGGGTTCGGTCTCAGCTTTCCTCGGCGAATTATTTACCCTCTGCCTGTTGTTACGTAACAATACCGGTGAAACCTAGCCGGAGCGAAAACTAATCGAATCTTAAACAGATAATTTTCACACCACGTGTACCGAAAACACGATAATCGTTTTATTAACAACAACAATATATTTAACACATATGTACATCTGCCTAGTAAAATTTAAATTCAATTTATTAATTTATAGATGTAATAATTATACATATTAGACAAAAGTCACAGTTAAAATACATCATTAAAAAAAATCACTGTCACTATAATAGCACTTATCTAGGAGGTAAATTTTAAAGCGTATTCGGAAACTTCTATAACTGGCCAGCTCCTTAATAGCCAGCGGTAACTGCTTATAGATTTGAATAGCTATTCGATTAGGAGCACATTGGCAAATTATGAGATTACTTTTCGCCGGTCTTAGGATCAAGTAATTTCTGGTACCATATCGATGGCTGTCATCTCTTACTCCAATTACATTCCTATTTTTAAAAATATGTCATGCTAACTCCCATATATAAATAGATGGAAAGTTGAGGATTTTAAGATTTTTTAAAGTATTATCTACAAGAGATGGTTCTTGTGATGCCTACTACGACTAATTGTAAGTGAAGCCACTTCTCAGACTAATAATGCCATAAGCCAGAACCGCATGAATTTCGGCATGGTATACGCTGAGAACATGCTCACCCACCGTTAGTCTTACTTTTCTTAACAGATACGACTTATAGTTCAGCTAATTAATTATTGCATCAGTAGTGGCAGTCCATGTCACGTGTTCCTCTAAGTAAATAGCTAGAAATTTTACTTTTTCCAAGCGAGCTAGCTTGCAGTTGCCAATTTTAAGAGGAATGTCATCAGTGGGGTTTCTTCGACTGCATTGAAAAATATCATAGCTGGTTTTTCCAATATTGAGGTGTAAGTTATTGGCATAGAACCATGTTTATTGTTTTATCAGGATAATGTTCAGATGTGCTGCCGTTGCTTCAGGTGAACGCTCCGAAACTAGGATTCTCCGATAAATGTACCGATATTATATACCGATAAAATGTCAGCTGTATAGAAACAAAACAGCATCGACAAGTAGGGAAAGTTGATTTCTTCTGGCGCCACCTCCGTCTTTGAACTTGACCATGATCTCATACTATCACTAACACACGCCTCGAGTGCGGTCGGATGTTTAGCATTGATAATTATTGTATCGCTATACATTCGGAACGCGATTGATATTTAAGCCTGAGCTCTAAATTCATCGTCATATCAACAATGAAAACTGTATCTCTGCGATCAATGTGTAAAAGTTTTTGCAAGCAAGGATAATCTTGGTAGCCATAAGGTAGTATGTAATGACAATCAAAAAATGTACTACAAATGCATCGTTTGCAATTCAATCTTCACAAGAGAAGATAGCGACATATGAGAAAACATTATAAAATCAACAATGATGTTGGGAAGAAGAGTCTAAATACTGAATATTCACCCTTTACCTCCAAGAAGATAAAGTTGGTGCAGCAGACAGCCAAATAATTTTGGTAAAATATGCAATCAACAATTCTTAACAAGGCTAAAGTATGGAGATCTACAATCACAGAAATACCTCCAAGCAACAGTGAAGCCGGTCCTGCAGAGCATAATCCAAGCTTATGTCAGTTTAAAAACAGAGTGCTCAGCTATAGAATTAATGGTTCACGGGATTGATGTAGATAACTTTATTAGTAAATTGAACAGCATTTGTAGGAGAATCCGCATTCTAGACAAATGACCCCAGTTATAATTCTCGACCCTGTTTGTTTAGTTTTATATGACTAAACTTGTCTGCCTAGTCCTGTTTATATAGTCTCGTCTGTCTATTCCTGCCTATCTAACATTCCCATATATTCACACGGTACTACAATGAAGTTTAGCTTCTTTTCAGCAAATACCTTACAACCCTTATACAAATTACGGGAGGTTAAGACTGAAGCACGCTTCATTCCTAACCTCCCGTAACCCAACCACACTAATCTAACTTGCCGATGCTGCTTTGTCTCTATACAGCTGAAATATTTTTCTCAAGGTCAAGGTCAGTGGCGGAGGTGGCGCCATAAGGAATCATCTTTCCCTACTTCGGCGCTAAGATACTACCTTGCGGCAACTCTATTCTGAAAACTTTAGTATTGGAGTATCCTGTCCTCCCTCTTGAATTTTTCTGACATATTGTCTTCTATTATTTAAGTAGGACTCGAACCAACGACCAGCCTTTCCTCTAATTCCATAGCTATATAGTTTGTCCTGCAGATTTTCATGTGCGACACAGTTAAAGGCTTTTGAAAGGTCACAAAAATTCCCACCGGACATTTCCATTCGTCTACCTCATTAATGATTTTGTTGTAGAATTCACTGATTGCTGTGGAGGTGAATTTTTGTTTACAGAATCCATGTTGCTGGCGCAGAATTATATGATATCGCGTAATGAAAGACGTTAATCGCCTTTCCATATAATATTTAAGGATCTCTGCAGAACCGATACGAGCGAGATCGGTCTGTAATTGTTCCTATCAGTTATGTCTCCGTTTTTGAATATCATATGTAAAACTACTACGATTTTTAGAGCATCCGGTACCTTTTCAGAAGCAAAGGAGCAATTGATAATAACGATAATAGGCTCTACCAGTTCACTTTTGAATTTCTTAATGATATTAGCAGGAAAGAAATCTGGGCTCCGGATTGATATATTTTTAATTTTTTAAAGACTAAAGATATTTCGCTAGGAGAGAAATCTTCAAGATAAATGGATCCTGGCGTCTTCAAGGCGTCCTGTATGTTTAGTCTTACCCTAGTCTATCTGCCTACTCTTGTTTGTATAGTTTTCTTTAACTAGTCGTCCCATTTAGTCTTGATTATCTAGTTTTATTAGAATAGTATTGTCTATACTCTATCTCTATAGTATAGTCTGCTATGTTGTATAGTCCATCTCCTGTTCGTCTAGTTTTGTCTGCCTGTTTTTGTGTATCTCTTGAGAGTCTACCTTACCTAGATTTATCTGGCTAGACTTGTTTGTCTACTCCTGCCTGTCTAGTCTTGTCCGCCTTACCTAGTCTTGTCTGTCCAGTATAGTATTGTCTATTACTCTAGTACATCGGAACTTGATTGTCTACTCTTGTCCGCCTAGTCTAGTCTATCTAGTCTTGTTTGCCTATATTGTCTGACAAGGACTGTTTAATGTGCAACTCATTTGTCTATACAACAAATCATTTCAATTCCTGTTTTTGTAATTTTGCTTTCCAATCAGCCAATTCGACAGCCAAATGATTGTATTCAAAGCCATTTAGAATATTGTTGTGACTCTTAGATGGACTTTTTGCAGTGTCTACATAGTTTTGCTTGTATAGTATTCTCTCTTGTAGAGTCTGCGTGGCCCTGTTCGTCTGGTTTTGTCAGCCTAGTCTTTTTTTATCTAAACTTGGGTGTCTAGTATTGTCTGTTCAACTCTCTTTGTTTAGTTTTATATGACTAAATTTCTTTGCCTACTCTTGCTTATATAGTCTAGTCAGTCTATTCCTGCCAATCTAGTCTTTCCGACTTGTCAAGTCTTGTCTGACTAGCATTGCATGCTAATCTAGTCTATCTAGTCTTGTTTGTCTAATCTTGCCTGTCTGGTTTAGTATTGATGTAGACTGGTCTAGACTTGTCTATCGAGGTTTGCCTGTCAAGTGTTGTTTGTCTTGTTTAGCCTGTCTACTAATAATTGTATAAACTGTCTCTATAAACGTGTATATTGAGTCTTGCGTTGCAAGTCTTGTGTGTTTAATCTTATCAGTCTAGTCTTGTCTCTTTAGTTTTGACTGTCTAGCCTCAATCCAGTTTTGAGTCCTAATCTAATCTAGTCTATCTCGTCTAGTCTTATTCTAGCCTTGTATGTCTAGTGTTGTGTGTCTAGTCTTATGTATATAGTCTTCTGTGTCTAGTCTCGTCAGTCTAGTCTGGTCTGTCTATCTTTCTCTGTCTAGTCTCCTCTGTCCATTTTTGTCCGCATACTCCTGTCTCCTTGTGCCTCTCTAGTTTTGTCTATCTAGTGTTGTCTATCTTGTCTGTCTGTTCAGTCTTGCCTCTCCAGACTCATGTACTGTCGGTCCTTCTTGTCTTGCCATTTTAATAATAATACAAAGTTTAATATGTACTACTATTTTTTTCTGAACTATATACATGTATTTAAACTTATGAAAGTGTCCAACCCGTTTTTATTAGAACCTGTCATGTTTTTTGTTACATTCTTGCCATCTTTTCTTGAAATCAGCTACAAAAAATGAAATATTTTTATCAAGATCCGGAATTAGGTCTTTCGGACACTTTGCAAGCGTTTAAACAAATTTTTTCATCAATTTTACTTGATCTTCTAGTGTAATGCAGTTAGATTGTCTCATTTTATCACCCAAAAATTTACTAAAAGATTTTTCATTTAACAGGATCGCCTGGTTTATAGTGTCAAAAAAAATACCGAGTTATCCCAAATTCTATTGTGGCAAAATAATAAGTGATATCAATGTTCTGCTTTTACACACATTAGTTCCAAAACATTCCAAAACATTCCACACATTAGTTCCTTGATTTTTATGTTTTAGACTACTTATTTCGGTTCTGCGTTGTCAGTAGTTAGACCAAATTAGTGAAAAACACGTCTGCCGCCGATGCAGATATCATCACATTGTTTTGCTATATTGACCACATCACATTGTTTAGCTATATAAAAATTCAATGATAACTCTGAAGATATAAATAAACTATGTATGTTAACAAAACATTGATATCACTAAACATTTTTCTATAAAAAAATCGTGAAAAATTAACAGTGAAGAACTAATCCAAAAACAAACAAAAAATACAACTGCAAACATAATTTGCACTGATGTTAACTAAATTCGTACATATAAACGTTACACCCTTAAATTGTAATTTTCATTTACGCGTCTTTGTTAATTAATATTATAATATATTACTGAACATCATACAATTAAAATTTAAAAAATTATATATAGTAACTTGTAGGTAAGGATGCCATATTGGTAAAACTTTTAAATCTGAGCCGGTTACTTCTGAAATTGAACTTTAGCTTCAAAAGCTTCAGGCAAGTCTAATCGCTAAAAACAAATGCAAGATAGCGTACATATCAATATGTACATATCAATAATTAACACGGTCACAAGCATCATGTCATAAGGCATCATGTCATAAGTATTCGTGGTTGCTGGACGTGTGTGAGAGTGCTCGGTAAAAGAATTGCT
Organism: Phosphuga atrata; assembly: GCA_944588485.1. Classification (NCBI taxonomy): domain Eukaryota; kingdom Metazoa; phylum Arthropoda; class Insecta; order Coleoptera; family Silphidae; genus Phosphuga; species Phosphuga atrata. The sequence goes on along the minus strand of OX155895.1, from coordinate 27,002,155 downwards.
ATTGCGGGTGTTTTAAGCGTGAGGGAAGTGAAAGGCTGCGGGTGTTTTGTCTATTTTGTTCAGGCAGTTATTGTCGTCGGGAAAACCTTCGTTGCAAGAAAGTCGTTTTCGCAGCAAGCGTGTTAAAAACTTTACGCACGTGGTGATAAGTTGTGCGTGGTTGCGGCGCGACAGGGTAAGCGCCCAGGCAACGTTTCAAAGGGCATCTGGTGAGGGATAGCGGAATTTGTAGCTAAGACCGGCTTCATCAGCGGAAGGTGTCTTCGCGGGAATGGACGAATGCGAGAGCAGACCAAGAGCGGGCAGTGAGTCGAACCCGTTTGAAAGATGTGCTAAACTAAACCGATCACCGATCCAGACGGCTAAGAGGTCGAAAAAAGAGGAGATGTCAGACAAAGGAAGAGGGGAGTGCAGTGCAGGTCAGAGTGATAATTTTGAGAGAATATTGCAGGAATTAATAGAAATTAAAAAGGAGTTCACGACGGTAGACAGGAAGTTGGAGGAAATGAGACGGGAAAACAGAAGATTGGAGGAAAAATTGGAAAGGGTGGTGAAGAGACAAAAGGAGGAGGAAGAAGTAGAAAAGGACTGGAGAAAGGAATTGTTAGCAGAGTTGAGGTCAATAAGAGATGAGAATATGGAAATAAAGAATAAGTTATCGAAACTGGAGGAGGAAGCTGAGGCAGTCAAGGAGGAGAAGAGAAGAACCGAGAGTAAGTGGGAGGAGGAACGTCAGACAATGAGAGAGGAGCTGGCTAAACTAAAAGATACGGAAGAGAGGAGACTAAGGAGGGAATTAAGAAATAACATAGTTATTTATGGAATTGAAGGAGAACATTGGCGGGAAAAGGCAAAGAACATATTTCGGGAAAAGCTAGGTTTAAACGAAGGTTTCGGGAGTGCATACAGGCTTGGCTCGAATAGGGATAATAGAGAAAGTAAAGGCCCGATTATGTTAAAATTAGAAAGTTGGGAGGTAAAAAAGGACATAATGATAAACAAACGCAAGCTTAGAGGTACAAACGTATTCATTCAAGATGATTTCACCCCTAAGGAACAAGGAATCCAGAAACAACTGTTAAGGAAGGCAAAGGTACTCAAGGAAAGGGGCCACCAGATTAAAGTAGGATACCAAAGAATGGAAATAGATGGGAATTGGGTACCATGGGACAAGGTAGCAAAAAACGTGTAAACGACCAAAGAAGGATGGGACAGTTACACAACGACGGAACGGAAAAGGAAAATGTAAAGCTAATGTTTTGGAATGTAGCAGGGCTCAGGAAGAAATTGGATAAGGTGGACGGGTCTTTTATAGAATTCTTGAGGAAATTCGAAATAGTTGGGTTAGTGGAGACCTGGGTTTAAGAGAAGGAATGGGAAGCCTGTAAGGAGAGACTCCCCAAGGAGTACAATTGGAGGATACAACCGGCACGGAGAGAGAGTGACTACGGAAGGGCAAAGGGGGGAATAATAACAGGGGTCAGAAGAGGAATCAAGGAATCGGAGAGAATTCTAGAAGAAGTGGAGGGTCTAGTTTTTAGGGAGGTAGAACTGGAGGGGGAGTGGTGGCAGATAGCAACCGTTTATAATAATAAGGGACTGGAAAAAATTAAAGAGGGTATAAAGAGGAATTTAGAAGATATAGTAACGACAAACTTGCTACTAGGAGGTGATTGGAATGTTAGGATAGGAGAAGATCAGGTCAATACGGTGGATAAGACGGGTGATGTGATAAGAAGGAATTCTAAAGACAAAATTAAAAATGCAGAGGGAAAGGTTTGGCTGGCGTGGGTGTTAGAGACCCAATAGGATATTTTGAATGGGTGTATTGAGGGCGACTGGGAGGGAGAATTTACGTTTGTGGGTGCAATGGGTACCTCAGTTATTGACCTAATAATAACAAATGATGCGGCAAGACGGCAAATAAAAGTGATTGAAATCGGAATAAGAAGTGAGTCGGATAATATGCCGGTAATGGTGTCGTTGAAGCAGCAAAGGGAGAAAGATCTTAAGGCACATGAAGATGTTGAGGCAGATGTGAGGCGACAGAAGAATACAAAAGGAAATTAGAAGAGGTAGAGTGGAACGCCATAGAGGATATATACATGATGGCAAAGAAAATGGAATCTGCACTTGTGAAAAAGAAAATCAAAGAAGCGTTTCCAGGCCGAGCATGGTACTATGGGGAAGTGCGGAACGCAAAGCAAACGTTTCGAGAAGCTATGAGAGAATGGAGAAAGGGAGAAGGGCTCAAACTGCACGTGCTGGAAGCGAAAACAGAATTGCAAAACATGGAGAAGATGAAAAAGGAGCTTTGGGAGAAGAAGGAGAAGCAGCAGGTACGAGAAATCAAGACGGAAGCTGAGCTGTGGAAATCCGTGAGAGAGAATAGGAAAAGGAAGGAAAGATTACCCAAGAGCATTGCGATAGAAGAATGGCAACACCACTTCATGAGGATGCTAGGAGGGGTGGAGATGCGGTCAGAAAGAGAAGATAGTTCAGGAGATCGACAGAGAAAGCAGGAAGAGCTGGCCGAGGATATCACCGTGACGGAGGTGGAGGATGTTATTGATTCCCTAAAGCCAAGAAAATCGGGAGGTTTGGATGGGCTCGGAAATGAAGCGTCGAAAGAAGCACCTGGAATCTGTAAGGAGAAGTTTACGGAGGAATTGAGCAGGATAGGGAGAGGAGACAAAAGGATACCAGTCAGCTGGAAAGTGGGGATAAATCAACCGGTGTTTAAGAGTGGAACGAGGGACGCGCTAGAAAATTATAGAGGTATAACTTTGATGAACTCCTCATACAAAATATTTGCTAAAATCCTGGATTGTCGCTTGAGGAAGGAAATCAATAAAAGGAAGCTGTTGCCGGAAATACAAGCGGGGTTCAGAGAAGGAAGGAGCACGGTGGAACACCTGGTGACCTTGAGAGTCACCATAGACCAATGAATAAGAAAGGGATGCCTGTTTGCCCTTTTCATTGATTTGAAAGCCGCATATGACTCGGTGAACAGAAGGAGACTGGACGAGTGTTTGGGAAAGCTAGGTATCTCAGAGAGGGTAAGAAGGAACATCAGGAATTTGTACGAGGAAAGGGTCTGTAAGGTAGTAGCGAATGAATGGGAATCGGACTATTTTGAGGTGAGGAAGGGCCTGAGACAAGGCTGCCCTTTGAGTCCCACGCTTTTCAATCTGTATGTGGCGGATATGGAAAAGGTTCTACAGGCCGGACAAGCTGGAGAATTGGTGATTGGGAAAAAGAAGGTGTGGAGCTTGGCATATGCGGATGACATGGTGGTATTTGCAAAGTCGGCTAGTGAGATGAAGGACATGATTGAAAGGCTCTGTAGGTATTTCGAAGAGGGATTTAAGGGTGAATGTTGGTAAAACAAAATGGATTCAGTTTAAAAGGGGTGGGCGATATAAGAAAGAAAGGTTTGAATTGCAGGGTACTGAAATAGAGGAAGTTAGTAAATTTAAGTATTTGGGGTAGTATGGAGTATGTTACAAAGAAGGCATGGGTGGCGGCGGGTCGTATCTGGGAGGTATGGAAAAGGAACTTTTATGGAAACTTTAGAGCAGCAGAGACCATATGGAAGGCATGTGTGCGAAGCGTGTTACTGTATGGATGCGAAGTCTGGGGAACGAAAGAGGAAGACAAGATCGAAAGGGTGCAGCTAAAGTTTTATAAGAAAGTGTTGAAACTTGATAGGTCGACGCCTGGTCACATTGTGCTTCAGGAAGTGAGTGTTTGTAAGGTGGCGGTAATAGCTGCGGAAAGAGTGATAAAGTTCGAGTATAGGGTGGATGGGTTCGGAGATGAAAGGATAATAAAGGAAATCTTTCGAGTAATGAATAAAGAGGGGTTAAGTGGTAGAACAGAGAGCGGTTGGGGGTTGAATAAAAGGAAACTGTATGAGAGAGGCGGGTAGACTGTATATCATCCGAGGGGCTGGAAACGGAAAAAAGTGCGGGTGCTCAGTGGAAACGGATGCTAAAAGAGAGGTTATTAGAAGTGGACTTCCAAGAGCGCCAATCGAAAATAGAGGCTGGTAAATATCACCAAGGCTAAAGTCAGATACAAGTGCACGGCCGTGTTCCTGGTTATTTGAAGACAAGTAAAGGGTCGGACGACCAGTCAGTGTTGGCGAGATTTAGGTGTGGCAATGAAGAGCGTGGAAGGAGACATTGGATGAAGGAGGAAAGTAGAAGGTGTTTGGTGTGTGGGTTGAAGGAAGATATGTGGAGTCATTGGTTGGAAGAATGCACGATGGCGGAGTGGAATGATCAGGAGAGAAGGCGAGGAAAGGATTGGAAGGAGCGTATGGACGAGAGCGGGAAGGGACTGTCGTTTTTACACAGAGTAAAAAGATGGAAAGAGCGGATGCGACGGGGTAGTTTTTTGAGGTTTAAGGTTTAGTTTTTTTGTTTTTTTTATTTTGTGAGCTTATGTCCGATGTACAGGTGTTGAAGTATAGGTTTATAGGGTGGTAAAATTTCTTTTTTCTTTTTAATGGGGTTTTAGTTTCACAACTTTTTATTATTGTTATGATTTTTTATTGATTTATTTTGTATGTATATTTTGTAGGGAAATGTAAATTATTTTAATTATGCCAATAAAGGTTATTATTATTATATATATATATAAATATATATATATATATATATATATATATATATATATATATATATATATATATATATAAATATATATATATATATATATATATATATATATATATATATATATATATATATTTATATATATATATATATATATATATATATATATATATATATATAGTTTTAAAAAATACATAGTACACTTCGTATTATTATACACAAATAATATATAATAATTATTTATCAATTAATATTCAAAACTTAGTTCAAATTATTTTTGCCATGAAGTCATAGATTTGGCCCCACTGTGCGTTGGCCGCATTCGCTTCACCGCGGAATCTTCACCGCAGAAACTTTCACCGCATGTAATTTCACCGCTTAGCAGTTTCAAATATGCGAAGTTTCGCCGCTCATGTTTCACCATTCGGCAATTTAATCCGATTAAAAAAGTGCATAATAAACAAAAATATGGGAAAATAAATTTAATTAATAAATTATTTATTAATTCCCTTCGGTGTAGTTTCTGCGGTGAAACGTATCAGCAAAAGTTCCGTGAACTATCTAGCTAGTCTTGCCTCAATAGTCCTGCCAATATAGTCTAATCTGTCTACTATTGTGTCTAGCTTTGCCCATCTAGTCCAGTCGGTCTAGTCAATCTGGTCTTGCCTCTTTAGTCTCGTCTGTCTGTTTCTAGTCTTCTCTGTATAGCCTTGTCTGTCTAGTCTTGTTTGTCTAGTATTGGCTCTCTGGTCTTGTCTGTCTAGTCTTTTTCCGTCTATTCTTGTCTATCTAGTCTTATATATATAGGGTTGTCTGTCTAGTTTTGCCTGTCTGGTCTTGTGTGTTGTGTGGTCTTGTCTACCTAGTGTATGATTACTAAAGAAATGAAGAAATTTCTTAATTATGTAAGTTAATTTATTAAAATATATTAAAATACACGCAAAAGTAGATTTCGTGTAAGGAAGTCTTGTTCCCGATTCACAAAAATTAAATCTCCCCTAAACGATCACAAACCCTATTATGTAACCATTAAGTATCCCGCCTTTGGTGATTGATTGCTTTATCAATATTTACATCAATTTCCGGTAGAAACTTCCTGGGATTATTAGACAAATTACATAATTACTCGCACATGGAACCCGCAACTAATATCATATTCTCGGTAAATGACGGAAATTAAAACCCTTCTAGGAGCTTTTTTTTGCATAACTTCGCACAATACTGGGCAATACACCAAAAATATATTCACGAAAACCGCTGAATAATTACAAAATATTTATGAAAGGATTTTTTTTTCAGCGACACGAGACAACTTGACTTTCGGTCAAAGAACTTTCACAGAAACATAAAATGAAAATAAGTCAAATAAATTAACTGGAAAAAATGGTATTTACGTTTTCTTACCTAATTAATACATTTTATCTTGCTCTGGATAGCAGAATTCTCTATGTTTTACCGTTAAATTTTGAATTGGTAAAACCATACAACATTATAGATAATCAGATAAACTTAATAAAGACGGAACAAAGCTTGAATATATAAATATACTCAACCTTTCCGGAACTCTATAATACTAATGAGTCTTTTTAGGACTACCAAAAACAAATCTCTTATGAAATTTGTCCGTTATTCTATAGCTTTCAGTCCACCTTCGTGGCACTCAACAAAAACCATAAAAATAACATTGAGTTTTAAGATCATGTCTTTCCGACGCGTCTGTTCGTCTGTTCTAACGCGTCCACAGATGGCTATCCACTCAAGGTATCGGAAAGACATGATCTTAAAACTCAATGTTATTTTTATGGTTTTTTTAAGACTCATTAGTATTATAGAGTTCCGGAAAGGTTGAGTATATTTATATATTCAAGCTTTGTTCCGTCTTTATTAAGTTTTACCGTTAATTTTATAAAAATATTATATAACCTGTGAAGTTATATAAATCCAAATAAACACTTTCACGAGGAAAAACATTACAATTCCTGTCTTTGTTGTTGTAATCTGGCTCTTAATTCAGCTAATTTAACAGCTAAATGGTTGTTAAAATCATACTCAAAGTCATCTGGAGTATTGTCTTGTGGCTACTAGTTGGACTATTTGTTAGTAAATCTTGCCCTTAATCAGTAACCCAATGTTTTAACAAGATGTCTCGTGAAGTTTACATACTCATTAGCAGCTTCTCAAAAGATTAGTCAGGCCAATCTGAGTTAATTAATACAACAGACTGATCATCGGTAACTTTATCAAAGAAAATTTATATTATAAGAAAACAAACAATTGTTAAATTTACACTGAATTGAAAAATTGACTATGTTTTAGCACCAATTTTGTAACATAACTTGTGATGTTATATAAATCTAAACACTTAACACAGGTATTTTTGTTTATATACCTTCACAAGTTATATAATATTTTTTTGGCCTTCTGAAGAGTAAAGCTAGCTTTGACATCGGGCATGCGTCCAGCGAAACTAGATTTTTACACACCATGTTGCAAAATACGGCTACGATGCGGTAAAGTGACCAGTAAATTTTAACCTTTCATGGACACTTGCAAAATAAATTAAGTATATGAAAATAAAATCTAATGTAGAAAACGCTACTTTACACCATATTTGTCACGATAATGTAGAAAATAAGAGTGATTTTTTTAATTTTACACTGCGTCTGACATTTGTAAAAATGACATATTATATACCTAATAAATTTGAATTAGTAAAAATGTCAAAGTTTGTGAGTACCAATATTAAAAAATTAAATAATTTCCAATATTGTAATTAATCTAAATCTATTTGTTTCTGAAATAATAATTGTCGGCCAAAAAATCTTATACAAATTGCGTGTGGAAATGATTTTTTTCTATTTTGCGTCTGTAATAGACTCATTACAGCACTAATATGCGTGCGGTAATGTCTCGCCGAGTGCTGTTATATTTTTAGTTAGTTAATTTATTTAAAGTTGGCACAGAAATTCAGAGCTGTCAGTGATGTCAAATTTTCGGCGAGATAGTTTTGACGTTATGTGATGTGTGGAATCATAACAAAAATTTGCTCATTGAAATTATGTATTTTTTGAGTGGTATAAAGTTTATATAGAGGAAAATTTATAATGAAAAAAACAAAAGTTAACTTTAGATTGGTGTTAGTGTTAAAAATTGTGAATTTGGTTTCAGGAAAATTATCATTCGAAACGTTTTTACACAAAATTGACACAAATTAATTTTGTGTCAAATATTCTTTTTCTTTCTTTATGGGACCAGTAATATAATAATATTTGAATATTATGTGATAGACCGAATGTGCGCCGGTATAAGCAATTAACTAATATCAAATGATAACGGAAGGGCACTCTATTGTCGTGGGGGTAAGAAATCGCCCCCGTAAGCGGACAAACTATAAGAAATAGTCAACGGCATTGGAATCAGGAAAGCAATGGTAAACCTGATGTAAATGTAAAACCTGATTACATATCCCTAGTTAATCAACATGACTAATTTCAAGGCGAAAATACCTAAGTCTCTAGTCCCCTATTCGGATCTCCGTAGGGGATAGTTTTGAATGTAGCTAAGATGAAAGTAAGATGTAGAAGATGCATTTCCTGGTTAAATTATCTAAGAAAATGGTACAACTATAGTTCCGTTGAGTTGTTTAGAGCTACAACATCAAAAGTGAAAACAGTTATCATAGCCAACCTTCCAAGAGGAGATGGCATTTGAAGAAGAAGATGTGTGGAAATCATGAATACACAAATTTAATTAATTGATGGTAATAAATGATATAGCACATATTTATTTTAAATTCTTTTCAATGGTACAAGTATTAAAAATATTTATAGTAACATTGGATTCGTGAGCAGTAACACTCACACCAGGGACTTTATATACAGTGCTACTACTACTTTTGCTATCAAATTGCAAATGTGGGGCACTAGAAGAACATCCAGGTAAGTTGATATTTGCTTGCTCAGACCCAAACATTTTAGATATTTCAATCTTCTTTTTTAACGAAACGTCAACATACCCCTTTGCAACAGTAGTAGATTTCCATCCACCATGATTTTTTACTGTCAACAAATCACCACCATGGCCAAATGTGTCGCACTATTTCTTCGGATACAATGTCCAGTGTAAAGATCAGAGTTTGGAAATTTGAGAAATGTCGCAATCAATGTCTTTTGATATTCTCCCCATATTAATACCAATTGAACTGTTAATACAATGACCGTTACGAAAAATTAAGAAAAATCTCTTATGTGTAACATTATTAGGACGTAAGTTAGCATATTTTTTAATTTCAATCCAATGAGGATCGGTAATTGCAAGCATACTTGGAATGTAATTGTTTGTTTTAGATACAGACACAATGATGGCATTGGATCTGTATTCTATGTCATTGACATATACGTTAATTCCTGACGTCTAAGCACACCATTATAACCCATTATCAAGACGATCTATAATGAATACCTTTACATACAAAGCTGCGATATACATACAAATTTATCCACCTTCATTGCCAGATAAGACTTATCTGGCATCCACTTATCATCCACTTATAAATTTATTTTATGAATATCTTCTTCTAAAATCTTCGACTTTTTAGGTGCGTAGCTCTGAGATATCCGTTTCAATAAGGCCTGCAATTTACAATATTTTGATTTATCTACATCCTTATGTATAGATAAACAGGACCTCAACATAGAATATATCGTCCATAAACTTGATGGTATATACTTCTTACTTACTTCTTACGTTTTAATTCGAAGTAAGCAAGTAAAACAATTTCCGAAACAACTGTAACTTTATTTAGACTAAACCACTCCCACTTTACCCCCACTTAAATTTGCAGTATTCTTTTTCATATCTTGCTCGCGATTTATCTGGCAACAATTTATTCACTGTATTTGCAGTTATTTCTTTCAATTCTAGTGGAGTGCAAAATATTTTTTCACCAATTTTAATTATAACCTTTAAATTAATTTCAAGTGTCAATTATCAGTGTAACCAACCACCATAAAATTTTATGAACATGTATGGGCGATTTTTTTATTTAGAAATGGCATAACATGGCATCAAAGGGCGCAAAATAGAAAAAATATTATAAATAACTCTTTCGTCAGGCGTTTTTCATCACTTAGAAAATTCCTCGCTACGCTCGTCGTTTTCCAAACTTGGACGCGTGCTGTAAAGTCGCCCTGACTGAACTCGTCCTTTAATATACTATAGCAAGATTTCCAGCAAACGAGCTGTTGCATTGTAGAATCAATGTTTCCGCACTCTAACGTAAGAAACTATTACAAAATTTGTGCTAAAAACATAATGCATTTTTCAATCCAGAGTAAGCATGGAATACCACGTAGTAATGGTCGCAGCCATCCTTTTCCTGTTATCTTGCTTTTTCCAATAACAATAATCATCAATTATTGCGTTACAGGTATATATATATATATATATATATATATATATATATATATATATATATAATTGTTATCCTACGAAGTAAGAGATTTTAAATCTTATTTAATATATGCATGAAGAATTCTGTTATAAATTTATTTATTATTCGTCTACAAAATATTGGAAACGAATTGATTTAGTCCTTTTCATATTATAATTTAGCCGTAATATCAAATCAATTACAAGTACTGCATAAATGTAGGTATGGGTATTAACAAAGTGATGCAAGACAAACATTTGCTATTCGAGCGTTTTAATGTATTTAATTAGTTTTCCCTGTGTGTAATAAAATATTTAAATAAATTGGAATTTTTAATGTTAGTACATGCGAGACAATAAAACTGGAGTCCACGTCGTAAAGTTCGTGAAATAAATTTTACAGTTCAATAAAACTAGTTGGTATTATTTTAATTAAATTTTCAAATACCAATATATTCCCTCAAGTGGTCTAGCGCACATGAAGGAGGAATTATAAAGTTGGGAGCAGGGGAGAGAGCATCACCGACCATCGTTTTCCGTAATTTACTGCGGGATTTTAAGATCTATGTGTGTTCAGAGAGAACTTGCGGCTTACAAACTTGGTTCAAATGGCCTCCGCGTGGAAAAGAACCGGATGCGAGCCGGATGCTGGAAATTATGTCAAGCAGGTCTCCAAATCAACTACAGAAAAGCATACTATTTCAATAAAACTATTTTCCCTACCGTATCCCTACCCCCTTTAAATGTCAAAATTGATTCATATTATTCGGGGATGTTAATCTTATCTCTCTAGTTTGTGTTAGTTTGTTTGCATACTTTTATTTTTCTTTATCTTGTCTTGTGTTTTTAAATATCGTGTTAGTTTTTATTACAGTAGCTCTGCCCGAAGAAAAGAATAAATTAATTGTTGCAGAAGCTAGATTTTGTAAGATTAATTCGCGAGGTTGTGGTTCTGTATACGAAATAACACACTCAATGCTGAAAATGTCGAGCCAATTTTCATATTCATTAAAAAAATAGAAGCCGGTTCTCTCAATAAATGAATGGCATTTTATTTCGGTAGATTGATCCTCATACGATTTTTCATCAATGCAATAAATTTTTCATTCTTGCTTGAAATATTTGTCGTTAAAATTCCTCAGGTTAGATTGTTGTAAATTCCACTTTCACCATCACAGTGGTCACTGTAATGGTGACAATGTAATAATGGTGACGGTAATGGTTACAAATACAGGCTCTTTTCTTTAAATTTGATTCAGAAAACACATTGACTTGACATCCTTGATCGACAACAAGAGGTTGAGTTTGATTTAATTCATTTCCTTCTTCAATTCTCACTTGATTTGATGTGGTATCTGGGACATTTGTTGTTCTTCGTTTTATCAGGTGTGTATATCTAGTTGAAAGACATGTGAATCACTAACCTTCTTCTTTCGATATATTTTGGAGAATGTTCTGTGACCATAACTCGGACTTGCTTGCTTGCTTGCACATCTGATTTTTTGCCTCCAATAAAATGTTTAGTACAAATTGTGTCATGAGGTTTTGGAGACCACGGCGACCCATGAAAATTCAAATAATAAAGACAATAATTAATAATTAATTAAAGCTTATATCGGCTTACTTTTCCGCTAATTTAAAAAACTATAGAATATACACACACCGACTATTTATGCGGTTATTTTTGTAGTTCACAATACAACAACAATTATGACCAATTTCAAAATATAAACAAAGTGACTATCTATCCCGAGTCGTTGCGGATTTCCTCCTCGAGATGCGCTGTGATCGCATTACTATACCCCGCCATGCACTTCGCACATACCGAGTACCTCTGAAGCGATTAAATTGTAACGTTTGTACAGGGTAATCGTCAAATACGAGGTACTGGAGGAACTTACGAAGGAACGATTTCTGATAAAGCTTCGATTTAACCAAAGCTCAGAGCCCATTCCAGTAAGAAAAAGGATCGCATCTTTACAAGTAAAAAGTGAGCAAACTCGATGCCTCAGTTCTATTATAAGAAAAGGGACTATTATAAGGAAAGAGGAAACGATAGAAAACAAGTAAATTAGACCAGAAGCTCCAATAATAATAATAATAATAACCTTTATTGGCATAATTAAAATAATTTCCATACAAAATATACATACAAAATAAAACAATAAAAAATAATAAAAAAGTTGTGAAACTAAAACCCCATTAAAAAGAAAAAAGAAATTTTACCACCCTATAAACCTATACTTCAACACCTGTACATCGGACATAAGCTCACAAAAAAAAAAAAAAAAAACTAAACCGCAACACTCAAAAAACTGCAGATAAGAAGTTCCAATACCTATTGCTTTAATTTTGCCACCGTCTTATGTGAAGTGTGGGGTATAGCGTTATCATGCATTTGTTATGTAATGGGAATTGGAGCTTCATCATTCTCCATACTCACTAGAACGAGCCGCCACTAACTACAACTTCTTCCGCAATCTGGTCAATTTTTTAATTGGAAAAAATTTTACTCAATGCTGTAAAAGTGACTTTCCAAGAATTCGTAAACTCTCGGCTGCCAGGGTTTTATACCACCGGCCTGAACAATCTGCCGCTTAAATGGCAGAAGTGTGTAGATAGAAGGGCTTCATACTTTAATGAATGAAATAATTCCTGCTATTTGTAGACTATCAAACAACTTTGACTTTTTTTCAAATTTTGTACTTGAGGACCCAATAAAATTTCAAAAGACATAATATATGTTACTACTAATACCATAGAAAGAACAAAGTTATTAGGCAATCACTTATGTATCACGTTATGTACACGATTCTTCAACGTGATCACCTCCTCATTCAAACACTTCCAATCTCCAGCCTACTTCTCTAACTGAAGGCTAACCTCTCAAGAATTTCGATTTTTTTTTAAATGTTGGAAATTGACACATGATTTATTTAGTATGTAGTTTATTTTTCAAATTTGCCCATAAGAAGAAGTTTAGTGCGGTGATTTAGACGCCCAATGTTTTGTTCCTTTCATACCCATAAAATTTTCTACGTGTTTCGTTTAAATATTATTGGACAATTCTTGCTTTATGCCGTGGAGGTTCGTCATTCTGGAAAAATATGTATTTTTCTAGAAAAACAAAATCCGATGACGACACTTCATTTTCCACATAGGTAAAAAAAAAATGCAAATTCGGATTTAAAATGGACTTTATTTTAGAGAGAAAAAACGTTTTCTTATAATAGAGCTGAGACATCGAGTTTCGCTCACCATGTACAACTGATATCGGTTTCACATTTTTAACGTTAATAAAAGATATAAAACCGGGATTAACATTTTTTTTGCAGAAATTTAATACCTAACAATTCAAGTTATATGTATTGAATAACTTATTGACTAATTATTATATAAAGAATATTTAATGTCAAAATTGTTAATATAAGAAAAATATTTTGAAAAATTGCATGTGTTCATTTTGTCCTGAGACCTTTAGAATTCTGACAACCCTCGCTACTTCCATGCATACAGTCGTCGCTTGAAAAGTTTAAACAAGGTGTTACAACTAATTGTAAGTTTTCTTCTTGACAAATAAGAATTAGACTCTCACCTTTCTCGTTGTCATCTGCCAAACCGAAACGACAGGTTTCGCTTAATGGTTTTAATATTTCTTCTCCAATTTTCCCGTTAAACTCATCCATCACCTAATTTACGTCGGGCCTCTTAATATATCCCGTCTGAAACTTCATCTGTAGAAGAAATCGTTCATATACTACCTATCGTTCATATACTCGGGCTTATACTAGCATTATAGTGATATTAACTGGATTACCCTTAAGCTGTAGCATATTTGAGTAATTATACTACTACTAAGGATACATTAAAGGATAATCTTTTCTGACATAGATAATATGCTTACAATACAATAAGTTAACGACAAACATTTCTAGATTTTCTTTCATTATAATACGTACCCCATTTTGTTGTATGCCATTTAAGGGACCCGTATAGTAAGAAGTGAAGCCATTGTCATTGATTTTTCCTATTCTAAGCCATCTAGAGTCACTAAATCATAAAATTTGTATGTTAAAACTGTTCATTTCCATTTGTATAACTGTCAATTCTCGCACCTGATATACACAAATACACATCATATATATCGTTTTTTTCATTCGTCTAATATTCACCATGTTGGGTTCTTATCGTTCAACGGACTTTAATCCTTTAGATTCTTTTCTTCGGGGATATTAAAAGCAAAAGTGTATGCTTCTCTTCCAGACAAATAATTTGGATGAATTGAGATTATGAATACTTGATGAAATGAGAGGAATTCACCTAAAATATTTTTGGAATCTGCGGGAATAATTACTCTACTCACTTGGACATTTCGGCCGATTCTGTAACAAAAATGTTAAAAGTTAATTGAAAAGACACCGTTAAAATTTACCTATTTCCGCTAATGTAATAAAAATATTTAAAAAAAATAATACTCTTGCTGGTGGATACTAGTATATCTATTATTTTCTTTATTTAGCATTGTTATTAACAGGAATAAATAAACACTGAATGTGAAAATTCACTATGTTTTAACTACACTTAATATGTAAAAATATTATAAACTTGTTATTTACATTTATATTTATTTTATTTATTTATTTATTTAAACCAGATAATTACATGATTTACTTTGTAATTCCTACAGAGGTATTTGTAAATACCTGTACATAGGCCTGGCTACATAAAAGAAAAAAATAACTTGAAAACATTTAAACATCAACAGTAATAGATTATATCACAAATTAAATATATATATATATATATATATATATATATATATATATATATATATATATATATATATATATATATATATGCATATATTATAATAATAATAATTAAATCTCTAGATTGAAAACATATTATTAAACCGATCATTTTAAATATTTAATCTTGCCCAGTTTTTTAATTTATTCTTTATACTAACTCTATTAACACGCATATCTTTCAATTCCACTGGAAGTAAATTGTAAGTCATTGTCGCCGTGTAAAAACTGTTCTTCTTACCAATTTCTAAGTTAACCTTAGGTAATAAAATACTCTTAATCCTCGTATTACTAAGTGATTGTACATGTAAATTTAGCAAATGCCTGTAATGATATTCAGTTGTTTCCAATATGTATGTTTGTTCTATGTTTAGTGGGGTCAGCATAGTCTCGTATATATTTGTTTTATTTATTATTTTTACTATTTTATTTTGCAGATTCTGTAATATATTTAAATGACTTTTATAGGCAATGCCACAGCCAATTATACCATAATTAATGTGGCTGTGAAAAAGACAATAATAAATTTTCAAGAGGGTATTTTTGGTCATAAACCTGGAGAGTTTCGCAAAGACAAAGGTTAGATATTTAGTTTTTCTTACTATACTTTCAATATGGCTTCTCCATTTCATACTGTAGTCGAATATAACACAAAGGTATTTGAAAGTTATAACTCTTTTTAACTGATAGTCCCCGATTCTTATATTTATTTGTTTAGGAACACTGTCCTCTTTGTTTCCAAAAGTCATGAAGACTGTTTTTTGTAGATTTAGTGACAATCTATTTAAAGCTAGCCATACTGAGACCCTATCAAGGTAATTATTCATAGTATCGCGTGCGAGGTACCACGAATCTTCTACTGAGAGGACCACGGTATCATCTTCGTAAGAAATTATAGAGTCATCCGGCATTTCACTTAGTAGATCATGGACATATAATACAAAGAGAATAGGACCTAGAATAGTGCCCTGTGGTACCCTTGTAGTAACTTTCTGATATGTACTGTATATATTATTTACCCTGACTTTCTGATTCCAGTTTGATAAGTAGCTTTCCATGAGCTTATGCACATTTCCCCTAATTCCATAATTGTAAAGTTTTTGAAGCAGCAATTCGTGATTTACGGTGTCAAAAGCCTTTGGTAGATCAAGAAAAGTGGCAATAATGCATTTGCTCTTATCAAGTTTTTTATAAATCGTGTCTGACAAGCAACTTAGTGCATCTTTAGTGCCTTTATTCTTAAGGAATCCGAACTGATACTTTTTTTCGTGCATATTATTTATAATATGAATTATTTCGTTTGAATCCGTTGGATATAAAAATATACTCTTAGAGTTGTTGGGTGGTAAGTTAATTGTTACATCTTTTGGAGGTGTTATTGTATGACTCATTTCAATTCCTACTTTACAAAAAAATCTATTCATAGAATTGGCTATTTCCGTCAGATTTTCAATTTTGTTTCCCTCTTCAACGATACAACCTATATCCTTATTGTCAGACTTATTTTTCTTGTTTAATTTAGCGTTAATAAAATTCCATAACCTTTTAGGGTTTCTGATATTGGCATCAACCGTTTCTTTGTTATATTTATTTTTGGCCTCTTTTATTACTTTGTCTAGAATTTTTACATATTTTTAAGATAATCATTCTTAGGATGCTTTTTCCAAGTATTATATAGTCCCTCTTTGTTGGCACAGGATGTCATTATAGCTTTAGTAATCCACTTTTTCCGCGGTTTTAAAAATCTCTTTTTAGACTTTTTTGTAGACCTTTTTATGAGGCTCTGCAGATCATCGATCAAATATTCAGTTGCCATCTCTGGATCCTGCAAATCCAAAATATGTTTCCAGTCAGTGTTATAAATAAGTTGTTTTAGTTTATTGTAATCTATATACTTCAGGTGTCGTTTGGTTACATTTTTTACTTCAATTGTCTGAGTATCTATATCTAAACATAAAGGAAAATGGTCTGTGAAACCATTGGCAACCTTATAAGCTTTGAAATTAAGATAATTAGTCCTAACAAAAAAATTGTCTATGCAAGTTCCACCTGCAGAATTCAGAGAAGGCCTAGTAACACCCTGGAAATATGGTAGATATTTGTTTCAGAGTAAGTCATTGAGAAAAACATGACCATCCGATTCTAGAGAAATCAAATCTATATTAAAATCACCAACTATATAATGATTTTTACAATTTCTATTACTTTTCAAAAAGGTATTTAGATTAGAAATGAAAAGTTTCTTGTTTAGATCATGACATCCATAGAGAGCAGAGATTTTCAAAGTGGTGTTATTTTTATATCCGAGCTCAAAATAATTAAACCACCAATTTTATCAATAATAGTATCATAAATCAAATTTTTTCTAATATACATTACAACTCCATCAGATAGACAAAAAATAGAAGACAAAATAGATAGACCGAGAAGACAAAAAAACCTATAGTAATCTATATTCCAGGTTTCACTACACACGATTACAAGGGGTTTATAAGTAAGACTTGCAATAAACAACTGTAATTTTTCAAAATTAGCATTTAAGCTTTAAGCTAATATTCACGTGTAGTATTAACTTACTATTTTCGTTACAACTACAGTTTAGGGCCTGCACATCAGAAAAAGCTTGTTCAGTATGTACTATTTCAGCAAAGTCAAGATCTTGATCCATATTCAAATAGCTGAGATTTTGATTTTGTCCCTGGTAATTTTTTCAAGCAAGGCTGATGTTGCCGCTTTTGATTTTTCTACGTTAATTTGTAAACAGCTAATCCGAAATACGTTCGAGTTTTTGTTTGTGATTTTTAAAACTGTTGTAGTTAATTATTTGACGTAGTGGGTCCCTGTTTTCTTAGTATCATGTTTCCTTTCTCCCGTCCTTTTGATTTCGTCTTGACCCAAATCTTTTTGGGGTCCGGTTCAGGTTCCTATGTGTCCTCGGAGTTGGATGATGTTCTAACCGGTAGTCCTCCTCGTTTACGTTTGTCTTTCTCCTTCTGTACTACTGGAGGTTTGAATTTATATGAATGAAATCAAAAAAATATATAAATTTAAACATTTAACACCACTCGAGTTTCGACCGGTGAAGGTCATTTTCAAGCGGTTTACAAACTGATGATTAATTCTATTTACACTAATGGTTTTCTGGCAGGGAAAGGCGCCTATTACTGCAATTAGGGAATCACCTGGAGACATTTATGCAACATTAATAAGTTGCGAAAAGAGTGCCCTGAAATTATAGGAAATGTGGGTAATTGATAAAACAAATTGCTTCTAACAACCTTATAAAATCCGAACTTTGTGATACTCTTCAAACGTGTGTTAATCAAAATTACTTCAAATTTAAAAACACACACTATCTGCATTGGGATCTCCTTTAAGACCCGTCTAGCTGTCCTATTCATGTTAACTATCGAAGAAATAAAATTATACTAGATTTCACAAAACAACATCTTTCATTTTGGTACAAATATGTAGATGACGTAATGTTTCAGTGGTACAGCACGTCTATTAGAAAAAATTCTAATATATAAATATATATATATATATATATATATATATATATATATATATATATATATATATATATGTATATATGTATATATATATATATATATATATATGTATATATGTATATATATATATATATATATATATATATATATATATATATATGTATATTCATTGCTAATTCTATGATTCAAAATAAGCCTAACTCTTCATACTTCTTTTTCTTCATACTTACATAATTTGCGAAATACCTATAAACAAAAAAAGGCAAAAACAAGTTAAACGCAAACGGTCAATAATGCACGAAACGTAATGTGAAGCGATTAATTTGTACCAAGAAATAATCGGTGTTTATTTCCCGTTGCGGTAAAACCTAAAAAACATTACCATTGCTCTACGATAATAATATGGCCGCATTTACTTGGTGGAAAGTTGTGTGTTGTGCTCATAAATCTACCAAATATTGTTTAAAAAAAGAATTCTTTCGAAGAACTAGCAGATATGCATTTAGCTTATGGTGCTGCTATCGGCAACGACCGAGCAACTCCAAGGATTTATGGAGAACGTTTTCAGAATAGGCAGCAGTCTCATCAAACAACTTTTGCAGCAATTCATCGATGTCTTCGAGAACATGGGAAATTTGAAAGTTCTATGACAGATACAGGACGTTATAGAACGGTTCATACTGTGACATTAGAGGAAAATGTCTTCAATTAGAGGATGCTGTTGACGAGAACTAGTACTCTAATTGTAGCACACAAACTTGGAACCAGTGCTTTAACGCCATAGTGTTGAAGCAGAGTTCTTCGTGAACAGCTCTTAGTACAACATCACCCAAAAAGTCCAGGCACTAAATTGTAATGACTCTGCCACGAGTAAAGTTTTTTAGGTAGTTCTTGGACAGCACACAATGAGCGGTTTCCAGAAATGATAATTTTACAGATAAGGCTGCGTTTGCGGACTGAAGAAAATCCTCAAGCAATACATGGTAGAGGATATCAACACAGATTTCCAATTAATGTGTGGTGTGGGATTGTTGGCAACTATTTAAATGTTTCATTTGTGTTGCCGGATCGTTAACGAGGGCTACTTACATAAATTCTCTGGAGAATGACTTCCTCAATGAATTAGACCCGGTCGATGTACTAGTGAGAAATGAAATGTGGTTTATGCATGACGGTGCACCATGATATACCATGGCCGACCCGCTCCCCAGAACTGGATTTTTTGTATGGGGTCATCTGAAAACCATGGTGTATGAAGCTCTAGATAGAGCACTTGAGGGGATACTGTCACGTGTAACTGAAGCGTGTCGAATAGTTAGACACGTCCACGCCGTTTTTGGAAGCGTTCGTCGTTCTTTATTGCTGTGATGTCGGCTGTGCATTGTACACGGGGGGCGATTTTTTTTAACAATTCTTGTAAATTCTACATCGCTCTTTTCTATATTTCGAACTTTTATCAATAAATTCCACCCCACTGGTGTTACTGGTAAAATTTGTTGTAAAACATTGGTGAAGAGTTTTTGACACTCTATGTATTAAGAGTTTTATGCTTATTTTGGATCATATAATCAGTCCTGAAAGTTTGTCGGTGGAGTTCTTACACAGCCTATATGTATATATGTATATATATATATATATATATATATATATATATATATACATATATATATATATATATATATATATATATATATATATATATATATATATATATATATATATATATATATATATCAAATTCTATTTTGTCTTTCTTTTTTAGGATTACGGTATAACGACCATCAATTTAATTTTGGAATGAACGTTGTTTATTAGAAGTAGAAATTAATAAAATGTCGAACCCACTATATAAAACGTTTATTAAATAAAAGGCTTGGAAACAAGTCATCTTCAGTGCTAAAATACATACAATGAAAAACTTTACATGGTAAAACGCATTAAAACTAATAAAATATAGAGATAAAGAAATAAGTGTAAGTTATATATTACCCAGATGCTAAATGAAAAATATTTGTATTCTGGCGAAAGCAGGGACAAAAATAAAAGCAGAACATAATTTGATCGCGTTTAATTAAACAGCCTTAATGATTACAAAATAAAATCATACAAAAAAATATTATAAAATAAATAGAAAGACGAACCACGTGAAAACTACCTAGACATGTTGGTATACCAAAGCTGATAAAGGCAACTGTCTTGTCATTTTGAATAAAACCAATTACTGCGAGAATGATGGGGGGAATTTAGAGGGTCCATACAACATCTAATTCCTTTCTCGTTTCATTTGACGTGTCTAGTCTCTTTCCCTTCCACCCCCCTAACAACTGTATACGGATGCTATCAGATAAATTGTTTCTTGAATCTAATTTACCCCTTACTGTCATCAATGACTTAATCATGATGACGGAACTTGTTTTAGACCAAAATTTCTTTATTTTTAATAGTCAAATTTGGGCACAAGCAATAGCAATAGGCTCTCCCCTGAGCCCTTTCCTTGCTAAACTTTTCATGAACAACCTGGAACAAAAAATTTTAGACCCTACTTTAGCTTCATACCTGAGCTTTTATTCATATTCGAAGACGAAACACACACATCTAGACAATTTCCTCTCCATTATAAATTCCATCCATCCTGCTATAAACTTTACATACGAGAGAAAGGTTGATAATAAGATCCCGTTTCTCGATTTATTAATCATACATGATAGGAATTCCCCCTTTCTGGTATTTGAAGTTTATGGGAAACCCACCTCTACCGACAGCGTTATTTCTTTCTTTACATTAAAACATTACTCCAACAAGTAAGCGTCATTTAACACTCCTTTTCACAGACTCTTTAAGTTGGGAACTTAAAGAGTCAGTTAAGAAGTCAAAGAGTCAAAGTCTTAGCCCTGAGTCATTCAAAAAGGAATTGGGTGCCATTCTACAGATCGCTTTCAATAATAACTTCCCCATCAATCTTATAGAAAGCCTTTACATTAAAAATTTAGTCAAACATAAACTATCCTTCAAATTTCTTCCCGCATAGAAAACACCCAGCGTGTGAGCTCCTCTGAGGTTTGTCGATCAACCCTCCATTGACTTAGCATGTCTTTTCTCTTCCCACAACCTCTCACCTGCTTTCCTTAAGACAGGAACATTATCCCGTTCCTTGGTCCGTACAAAAGACAGCTTCCCTTTATTATCACAAGCGGGGGTTAACTCCCTCTCATGTGATAATTTTGATTCCCTGTATGTTGGCCAAACTGGCATGGCTATATCCCTACGTATATATACATATAACCTATTATATATACGTATAACCTAACCTAACCTAACCAGTTCCACAAACATAATAATTCAGGCATTACCTCTTCCAACTTCGCTTTAGCAGACCACCTCCTCCTTACAGGGCATAGCTCTTCCATCGACAACGCCAGACTCCTACATATTCACCACAAATCCTATAAGCTTAACCACCTGCAGGCACTTGAGATCTACAAAGCCTGCCTAAACCTTAAGCTGGCCGTCCGGAACGATTTCACTAAGTTTTCAACACCTATTATCACAGCCTTATTAAAATTATAAGTTTTATTGACACAGTCTGATTTATCTTGCCATCAGCTTTTAATTCTATTTTGTTTACCTTCTACTTTGGTTTTCTTTATTGATAGCTCAAACGTTGTAAGGCTTTAACAGATTTGGGACTGTCGGTGCAGGATGGCAATAGAGAAAAAAATGGTTTTCTCTTTTGTCGTCCTGCTTTGATGGTTTTGGAGTTGTTCACTTTCTTAAAGATTTTAAATTTTTTAACTTTGTAGACTGTGGGAAAGTTTTAGGGTTTTTGACACTATTACTGCCACGGCCGTCAAATGACCGTTTTTAAACTTTAGTTTAAAAATTAATGTAGTCAGCTTCATGGTATCGTTAAATCAATTCACGACTTTTCCTTAAATATACGTGTAAACAACTTGTCGGTATTCACACCTTATTTTGTTTTCCCATTTGCCAAGAAATGTATGTAGTTGTACTTATCTACCGCCAACGGTCATTTGACGTTATTGCGCCATTTAGTACGCGCGATCGCTTCCCAAGGGGATTGGCTTCCCACAAAATGCATGTAGTCGTGTGATAAACTCCAAATGACAATTTATTAGAAGATTTGCCTTCTAAAATATTACTCGTGACGTATTTTTATTTTTTTTGTTTGTCTAAAAGTCCAACACTGCAACAGCAACTCACGTTGCATGGAGGCATGGATTTTGTATAATGAGACAACTGGAGAGAAACTATCGAGGCAGCAATCTTTATTTCAACTAGCAGAAGATCTTGCCACTGACTATCTGAAGATAAATCTGAAGGTACATCTGAAGATGTACCAGAAACAGCAACAAATAGAGCATTCTTTCATTTTTAAGAAAACTTTTAAATATTATTATTTCAAATAGAGGTCATTTGACCGATTGCGGTATGTATAGGTGTACCTAATCGTCGGTAGTAATAGTGTTAAAGTTATTGTTTGGCAGTTAGGCTACCCTGTCTGCAGCCAGATTTTCAAAATTCCCCTCATTTATAAGCTTTATAAGCTTTTACGTTTAAAAATCTTTTTCAATCTACACCACGTTTTTTATACCAACATGTCACAAGGCTGCTCTTTCAATTTATTTTATAATAATTTTTTGTTTGATTTTATTTTGTAATCATTATAGGCTGGATAATTAAGCCTCTTATCAAATTATGCATTGCTATTATTTTTGTCCCTGCTTTCGCCGGCATACAAATATTTTTCATTGAACATTTTTATAACTAATTAGTTTAAAGCGTTTTATCATGTTAATTTTTTCATTGTATGTATTTTAGCACTGAAGATGACTTGTTTCCAAGTCGGAAGCGCTCTGCCTTTTATTTAATAAACGTTTTATATAGTGGGTTGGCCATTTTATTAATTTCTACATGCTGTCCCACTGAAACACGCTATTACGTCATCTAGATATCTGTAGCAAATTGTACCAAAGGTTTTCGCGTTTTTTCGTCTGAAGAAATAAACTGGTTCTTTTACAAACCATTGTTTCGAATGTAATCACAAATTTCCAAAAATAGACAAACTAATCTCCGTTAATCTCCTTAACGAGCAAATCGACATAATGTCGATTCTCATATGCGCGACACTCAGATACGCGACGTCGCGCGACATCGCCTGTCAAATAATGATTATATTGTTTAAAATGGGCATGTTCCCACTAGCGCTACACGACAGCTGCTGTCACTGGAATTGTTTCCTGAGAATTCTTTTACGTTTTGCCCCGCGGCGTCGACTGAATTGGACCAATAGAATTTTAGTATAGCGGCAACTTACATAACCACAAATATTTGTGTTTATTTTTAAAAATTACCCTCGTGTTAAATGTGTTATATTAAAATATAGTGTACAAAAATGAGTGGTTTCATCGACGAAAAAGCAGAGGAATTAATTAATTTTTCTGGCGTCATTCTAAAATATTTGTAGAATTTCAATTCATTCTCTTACAATTGTTTGAAGAGAGTATGGAATTCTCCATCTACTAGTCTTGTTCTTAAGATCTGATGCACTCAATATTTTCTTTTGCTTTCCTTTTCTTTAAATTTCTCATTTTCATAACACATGGCTAAGACGAAAAAATTAACAACTTAACTTGATGAACTTCACATTTTGAAAATATAAGAACCTGAAATGTAGAGAAACTACAAATTTGACAGTTGCAGCAAAGAATCGCGTAGCTGAGTATCGCATATATGAAAATACCTAGCAGTGACACGACAATTCGCGACACTTCATCGTGTGTCATCGCGTAGCTGAGTGTCGCGTATATAATCGGCCTTTCACATTTTTTAATCTTGCTGTATCGTCTCCATGTAATTCTCTAATTTCAAGAAGACCCATCTTTCGCCAAAAAACCCTTAGTATAAACATTCAATCATCAATTTGTAATTCACTTGAAAATAAGCTGCAACCGTCAAAACTCGATTCGAGATAATTGTCTAAATTTATATAACTTTGAATTACAAGTTATATAAAATATTTACATATTATAAGTCTGGTATTCCGTGAAGTCATTTTGAACACACTTTTCAAGAACCTTACAGAGTTCCGCTTTTATAAGGTGGTGGTAATTTGCTTTATCAATTAAATTTAGTACATTTTCGCGACAATCTTTAGTAGGTAAAATACTACCAACATCAAAAGCGACAAGCTTGGTGTTTATTAAGGTTGTTATTGATTTTCGGACTTCCGAAAATCGAGTGAATTTCTAACAGAATATTTTGGGGTAAATTTGGTGAATTTTAGTTTGGTCAAGAATACGTAATATTTATTTGTAATTATGGTTAATCTGATATATGGGGCTTCATAGATATAGTTAACACAATGTACCCATTGTGCGCATGCGCATTGGGGCAAGACAGAAAGGCGTAGGGAAAAAGATTTGAAAAGGGTATATAAAAATTATTTGAAATGGTTTCAACTATTGAAATTTTTCTTATTTCGGATCGAGAGGTCGCGCTGCCGCGCGATATGTGGTCTTGATTGATCTTCTTCTAATATAACCTACCTTTTTATGAAACCATAGGCCCGGGAGCGGTGAGATCCTGATTGATAATTTTAAGTTTCTCAAAATCTGAAAACAAAGTTATAATATTTTATAACATACTTCTAATTTGAGTTTGGAATTTTGGTATGTGATCCTTGCTCAAGGGAGAAATATCCGTATACATAATGCTTCCTTGAGGAACAAGGATTCCTTGTAACTTATTTCGCGTTTCATAGACCTTCCTTGACAGCTCAAAGAACCTTATTCGTCTCCTTATTTTAATAAAGTCTCGAGCTTCGTTGAGGAAGCCTACAGCACTGTGATTGGCGGTTCAATGACTTAAATTCAATGACGCAATGACACTGTCGTAGATGTAGTTTTTGACATGTTGGTTAACCTCAGTAACAGTATAATGAACAACGATTTTTATTTTTATATAATTATGATAGTGAGTTCGATGATGGTTTGAGGAAAGTCCAATAAGAAATGTAAATAGATTTCGAAGGTGGCTCGCCAGAAGGTACATTCGGAACTTTTAGAATCCTATCGAAATTTTCCTTTTCAACGAAGATTTCGGTTCAGCAAAGGAGATATGGTCGAACTTCTGTTGCCTTTGGTAAATGCACAATTAAGGAGATTAAATAATCGTGAGGTAGCCCACGATTAATTAATCTCCATTGTCTCCGTTGATACAGCTCCAATGTCATTGCATTTTTACTGGAAAACCGGGGAAAAAAATGTGATTAAACCCAGTTTACCACTACTTAAATGAGAGTTGTTGGCCTAATAATTGTGTATATGTAAATATATGAAATACATATACTTTGCTCAAAATATGTTTATATTTACATGATATGATGTAGAAGAATTATATGATGATGTATAATCTTTAGAAGTCAAGCCTCTCTTCTGCTTCGGCAATTTTCTTTTTTCTTGAATGAAACTTGCTTGCTGCTATTCAATCATCTCTCGCAGTTGTATGAGTACCTTTTTATCGGAAATATTATGAAAAGCAATTGCATAAAAATGATGTAGACCTGACGTTGACCAAATGTCACTTGAAAAAGTTAAAAGAAAATGGTAAAAGAATGCTAATTTTTACTTTTTATAATATTTACAAAGTTCTTCAAATTCTACTGTGCTGTCAAATGGACAGTCAATTTCCATTCGATATTTACACTCGTTTCATCTATGAAATCCAGGCCCAGGGCCCCACCAGTTATGAGACGTTGATGTTTCATTGTTGTTGTCAACTTTCGTTTTCTGAAATTACTTTTGATAAAAGAATCGCATTTTGAAATAGAAAATATCATGCAACAATTCAATTAGATAGGAACAAAATTGTTGACAGTTACTTTTGTTTCAGATTGTCCCAGCACTTTCTCAATTGTTTTCTGGTATGTGGTGTACACCCTTCGCTTATAAATTTCGTTATTACCCTTTCCCACGCGGCAGCTTCTTGTTTTAACACAACAGCACTCGTTTTTTTGCAGTCGATTGCGCTTTCTTCTGATATTGGCTGAGCTAACAACAGCGTTTCGTTTAATGCACACTTCATCAAAAATAAACAATTTTATGGTTATATTTACAATCTTGTCGGTTTAAGTAATTTGAGTTAGTGTTGCCACCATAAGCAATTACATATCCCTAAATAAAGTTTCCCTCTGGAAGGACGCCTTATGTTGTGACTATGAAAGAAGGATCTTAAAAATTCAAGAAAGCCTTCATCAAGGAGGCGTCTTTATTCCTTGAGATAAGGAGCGACTATGAATGCGGGTATTAGTTTTTCTGTTGAAATGAGAGTTCATTTTATTAATGTTCTTTTTCCAGAACTACGACCGAAATGGATTTATTAGCTTTTGTTATAAACAAAGAATAGAACTCCATTTTTTATTTTATTGATTTGATAACTGCGGAATCTATGGCAAAATTTTGAGCGTAAGATTATATCATTCCGTGATACATTCCACGAGCCTTTTTTTTCAATCCCACTTGTCCCTGAAAAAAAGAATCAAAATACCATCATTAGAGTTTGAGTTAAATACCATCATTTCAATTGCTACGGAGAATGCTTCCTCCACAAAACTTATCCAAAATTTAATCAATAACAAACGAACCCAAATAACAATGGCTCAAATATATCCGAAACCCACAATTCATATAAAACTTTCATCATCACTGACATATTTTGGCATAACAAGTGAACAAATCGCAAACTTTTTTCGAAAGCCAAATCTTCAAGTACCACTTAAACCCTTCTAAAGTTGTCCCATATATTATTATTTAATGCTAAAGACAAAATATTCCCCCTCAAATTATCAGGCTTATATGAAATTCATTGTTCCGAATGCAATGGCGTGTACGTAGGTCTTTCAACTCGTCTTTCGGAACATTCTCGCGCTTTTCATCTTAAAAAAGAAACAACAAGATGTTCTGTTTCAAGCTATTGTTTCGAATGTATATAATTATATAATAAATTCCCGGAAATAGAAAATCTCAGAATCTTGCATAACTGCAACAAAGGCCCAAAAATTAATCTTCTGGAGACATTTGAAATTTTAACGGGCAAACCGACTTAATTTTTTGCAACTTTTTACATGGCATCCAGGTAGTCCCCTAATTGCAGAAGGCACCTCCCGCCACAAGAAACCCTTACTATAAATACCACTTAACAAAACCACTATAAAATATACGACTACAAACCACTTGAAAATGACGTTTGACTTTTGAAAGACTTTTAATGACTTTTAAAGATGTTGAAGATTCGCTTGAGTTGTTTAGCGGAGACGAAAATGAAAAAGTAGTGCGGTGGATTGCGAATTTCGAGGAAGTCGCGGAAATGTGTGCGTGTTGTGATGCTCAGCGGGTTATGTTTGCGCGTCGATTATTATGCGGTTCAGCCAAACTTTTCATAAATTTTGAATGCCAATTAAATACATGGGTAAATACATGAACTAGATGAAAACGAGTTTAAAAGGAGAATTTTCAAAGGTGATAAACATTAAAGAAATTCATCGTCAGTTGACTTTGATAAAGAAGAAAAATGATGAAACTTTTCAGTGCTATATTTATCGGGTATTAGAAGTCGCGAGTCAAGTTGCGATCGAATTAGAGGCGAAAATTCAGTATATTATAGACGGTGTGCAAGACGACGAGATAAATAAAACAGTTTTGTATGGTGCAAGGACAATTCAAGAATTAAAGGAACGGTTCGTATCATATGGGCAGCAAAAACGAAATAAAGCGAAAGTGAGACCAATAAAGACGAATGAAGATGCAAATCTGAATCTATTGTTGTGAAGAGATGTTTCAATTGCGGTAACAAAAATCATGTGAGCGTAAATTGCCCGAACAAAAGTTTAGGAGCAAAGTGTTTCAGTTGCGACAAATATGGTAACATAGCTTCAAAATGTCCCGAAAAACTAACGAGTAATAACAAAACACGCGTTGATTGCATTACAAGTGGTGACAAAAAGACTTCAATCAAGAAATCAAAAAAACAATCAATAATTTGGGACAAAATGTAAAATGCGTTTTAGATTCTGGGAGCGACTTACACCTAATAAGATCAACATTGTATGTTCTATTGGGAGCAGCTCGATTAGACGAAACGAAGATTCCTTTTGTGGGAGTTCGTTCATCAATGAAATATGTTAATTTTTTACAACTATATTCCTCACGATTTAGTGATTGGAAACGAACTATCAGATTACGTCTACGCTCTAACTATCAGATTACGTATCAGTTTACGCTGCCATCACGTTTAAAAGAAGAAATACTGTTCTGTCGAAGTTTGAAGACAATCCTATGGAACTGGAAGAAGATTCGTTGTAGGTTGTATTTCGAAAGGTTCTTTGAATAGATGTAGAGCAACAAGAAGTTTCAGACAATTTGGTTAATGTCGAACGCGCCGAAAATGCCATATTTTCCAAAGCTATTAGTGCTATAGGCCCAATAGAAACGAAGAAAATCAGTTTAGACCATGCCAAGTTTTACTCTGGCGATAAAGAGGATAAATGAGAGGAGGAAACCAAAATAGAAGAAGTGGTTTCTGAACATCAAGAAAGAGTCTCAGAGGTAGATATTTCAGTTCAAAGTAAAAGAGAAAAACGCAGAAGAAGCATAACTAGAAGTGAGGATGCATAACTAGAATATTAAGAATATTAAGTTTAAGCAAATACAGTAACAGAAATGCACCAATTTACTTTATAAAACTGACACACAAGGGTTCCTAAACTTCACATCTACCATGCCTCTTGAAGAGAGTCGTCTCTACTCGTCTCTTTATATATATATATATATATATATATATATATATATATATATATATATATATATATATATATATATATATATATGACATAAATTATAACAAATTGCTGATTGGAAAAAAAACAAATGCTAGTAGTAAGTTCGTCGCAAGTTATCGGTCGATTAAATTTGTTCGAATGTTTTCTCTCGAACAGAATTTCCTTTCGAAAAAATTTTCCTAGAACCCGCTTTTTTTGTCGTACTATATGTTGGAGGAAGCCACTTTGCTTCTGTATCTCGTTTTTGAACATTACAACGTACCAAATTAATTTTACAATTAGTAGCTTGAATGGTATACAAAATATTCACTATCTAACATACTGTTGCCTAACTCTGTATATCTATTTTTATTCGATTAAATTAATTTTACGATGATTTATATTTTGCTTCAGGATTTTGTGAGGATGGATCCGAGTTACACGCCGGATATAGAACATCTGGTGTTTCCGGGTAGGAAGAGGAATCCTCAGCAGGTGTCTCCGGCGATCCTTCCGACGGCGAGTAAAACTCGATCGCGTCTGGCAGAGATGTTCGCGCTGAGTAGGCATCTACAGCAGCGGTCGGCGGACAGGGAGACTAAGCCCAGAAACCCCACGATAAATGTGAGTAAACCGAGAGAGTTAGACAAAACGAGTCCCGCGGGACGCACTCAATGCGGCGTCATTCGAAACAAAGTCCTCAGGGATTTTAATGTAAATTGTTGGAGGATTTTTTTTCTGGTTGCCGAGTTTATTTTTGTGCGGAAAAGTTGGGTTTCAAAGGAAAGTTCGTTTTCAACGCTCTCTTGGGTGGAAATATTAATAAGGTTGATAATGTTTTATGGAAAATTCACAAAGCAACATGAAATATTATCTGTTATACTAAAATGTAACAAGGGAGTTTGAATTATTTATTATTTCCTGACTAGTCTTTTAACCCAAATTAAATTTTTTAAATTTAAAAACTAAAAAAAAGTTCTAGTAAAATAAATATTATCAACAATATTTCCAGCAATTAGTCAATTCTTTGCTTCACTAACCCTTCTTTTACATGCAATAAAAACTTTCATTGTCTCCAAACATAATTTTAACAACGTTATCCGGTAGTTTCCTTGAAACATCAACCGGAATTTCCGTACAAAGCTAATTTGTTTTCATTGTGAGCATTTTGTGACAGGTAATGTTCTATTATTTTTCGGTCGCAAAAACGATTTTCAAGGAAAATTTCGAGCACTCTACATAATTGCGACACGTGTAAGTCATCTGTCTTGGGGGAATCAAAGAAAATTAATTTATCAAAATCAAATTATTTTTCAAATATTCATGTGCTAGGTTTTAAGTGATTACGGCCGACAATGATAATTACATAATCAAATTGTTTGAGAAATGGTTACGAAGTTTTTATTTACATTGAATTCCTTGCAATTTCCGAAATATGTAACTTAACAAACAAACACTAATAAATAATTTACAATGAATAATTAAATATGGAGAGTAACTAAATAAGCTAATTACTGTTCTAGGTACAGATATTATACACTGTTGCTAGTGATGGGCAATATTATTCCCCATAGCCAACCATTATTTAAAGAATGGTTGATACCTGATCTGTAGGTTCTTTTGAATCAGTACTGAAAGACAAGAAAATTTTGTCTGGTCCGATTATGCCTAGCCACGTTTGTTACTGCCTGATAATCTATGGTCCTGTGTAGTCATACCTTGTTACGTCTGAATAAACCTGTTTCAATAACCACGCTTTGCCGTGCCCTTGGTCACGTTAAGTCGTGCCCTTGGTCATGCTTTGTTGTGCACTTGGTATTGACTGATCCAGACTAGACGCGACCAGACGTGATTCAACGAGACTAGGAGTGATCAGACGAGACCAAACGTGAAGAGGCAGAACCTGCAAAACAGTGTGATAAAGAGCAATGGTTCTTAATCTGTCAATAATCGCTGTCAA
This sequence comes from Phosphuga atrata, assembly GCA_944588485.1. NCBI lineage: Eukaryota > Metazoa > Arthropoda > Insecta > Coleoptera > Silphidae > Phosphuga > Phosphuga atrata. Next base: position 26,970,989 of record OX155895.1, on the reverse strand, counting down.
AGAATGTTAAAAATATTAAATATAAGTTATAATAATGTCACAATTTCTCACTGGGCCAAAAGGCCCAGCAACTAGATAAACAATTTAAGCCTGCAGTAGATTCGAAAGGTATGAATATAGGGTATATAGTTTCGCAAGGTATGAATATAGGTCTGTTTAGGTTATATCAGAAGGTATAAAGGTAGAAATTGGAGAAAATAAAAGGAAAATGTATGAAAGTTGTGGCAGGTCAGTAACTGTAAAAGGCTTAAAGGCTTAAGTGGAAAGGCTTATGATCGAGAGAAGAAATAGTTGGTGACAAGACTGATGGAAGTCGAGCCATAGGATCCTCAAAATAAAACAAACAGAAACTACGAATAAATGTTAAAGTAAATAAATGTAAAAAGTTTTTGTATACCTACCTAATTTTCTTCTTCTTCTTCTTATTCTTCCTTTTTGTAAAGCATCTGCTCTGTTTTCTAATTTTTTAGAGTTGTAGCTGGGATGATGAATTCCAGCTTTCATACCAACGTATGGGTGGACGTCCTGGTGATCTCCTGGATCTTGGGAGACCATCTCTTGCAATTTTCGGCAATCTGTTGTCGTCGGGACCATCTCACTATATCTTGGATATCGCAAAGTTTTCGGATGTCTTCGTTTTTTTTTGTGGTCCCTTAGTGTGTAACCTGCTTTGGATCTTAGGGACCTCATCTCTGCTGTACGGATAATCCTTTTTGTTGTGGAGTTTTCGGCTCTTGTTTCTACAGCGTGGGTCATAACGGGTCTCACTCACACAGGTCTTATATATGCGGACTTTGCAATTTTCAATGGACATTTTCAATGGAATGTGCTTGTTTCGCCATATAATGTCTCTAGGGAATCCTGATATTAAAGCCGCTTTGGTTGTTTGAGCCTTTACTTCTTCTTGGAGGTCTCTGCTGCTCGTGATGTTGATGCTGAGATATTTGAAACTCATAACCTGTTCTACTGGTTTATTGTATATAGCCAATTTACATCTTCTGGGCTATTTTGAGATGGTTAAAGCTTTTGATTTTGCTACCGATATCTCCACGTTGTATTTGACAGCTGTCTTTTCGAACTGATAGAGCATTCTCTGTAGGTTGACTTCATCTTCTGAGACCTGCATGGCATCGTCAGCATAGCAAATTACTTTTAGTTATTTGTCCCCTAGTGAGTATCCCTTTCCAACCTTTCTTACTTCCGTTATAAGTTCGTCCATAATCAATTTAAAGTGGATGGGGCTTAGGCTATCGCCTTGTCTTATTCCCGTTTGCATGGGTAGTCTTCTTTGGTGCGTGTCTTTCTGCCTTCTACTTGTTCTTGGGTTCAGTTGTTAGTAATACCCGCGTGCACGTTTTTCTTTTTGAGAAGTTTCACAACGTCAGTGAGTCTTACGCGGTCAAATACTTTCATGAGATCTATAAAACACATATATGCTGTTTTGCTGTATTCTATAGTCTTCAGAAATTTGCCTGATAGCAAAGATCAGGTTGCATCTGTGGTTGACCTGTTTTTTCAGAAGACTTGTTGCTCTTCGCATATGCCATTAAAGGATATATCTTTTATATACTCTAATAGTATTTATATACTTTAATACTCTACCAGTATTTTAGTGAATTTTATTAATGAACTTAATAGCGCAATTCCTCGATAGTTTGCTGGGTCCTTTTTGCTTCCCTTCTTGAACATTGGGATAGTTATGCTTTCTTTCCATTTGTTTGGTATTTTTTTTGGATTCTACGATTTTGTTAAAGAACAAGTGTAGCTCTTTGGATAGTGTGTTCCCTCCGTGCTTCAGTAATTCGTTGGATATTTCGTCTATTCCCGCGGACTTGCGGTTTTTCTATTTGGTGATCGAATTTTTCAGTTTCTCATCGGACACGGTCCACGGTTCTTGAGTGTTGTTAGTATGCTGTTCTGTGTCAGGATTCACTGCGTCTATGTCATCGGTATAGAGTTGACAGAAAGAAGTGTTTTTCCCAATCGTAAAGTGCAATTTTCGTTAAGTTAATGTGTTCGTTGATTGATTTGTTCCTATTCCTATTTCCTATTAACATTTAACATGTTCCAGATCTTCTTCTCGCCTCCGTAAAGGTCGTGTTCCATGTCTGCCGAGAAACTTTCCCAATGTGCTCTTTTCATGTATTGGATTTTGTTGTTGGTTGTATTTCTTACGGCTTTGTATTCAATAGCGTCGCTAGTGTCGGTCAATCGGGCGAATCCCCGGGGCCCACGGGCTAGGGGGGGGGTCCACAGAGCCACCTTATTTTAATCAACAATACAGACGATTTGAAACCGTTTGAATACGTCAAATATGCGCAATAATATATGAGGAGGTAACTTCTATAAACCATTATTTAACTTTTATTTTAGATTTCTATTTCTGTTCTAATAGCCTTATTGTAACTTTCAGATACAGATTTCTTAATGTTGTGTCATTATTAACTATTGTATCACAATTGCATGTTGGTACATTAAAAAATAAAATATTCGAATTAATAACGTGACGGCAAGGATTTACAGAAAAACAGGTTGTTGGCAAATACTGCGTTTTGATAGCTACCTCCGCAAATGTATTAAATCAAGCGAGTATGCACTAATTATTTATTTAGTATGCATGCAGAATACACAGAAATCCCTTTGCAAACTGCTCCTGCGAACAGACCTTTCAAAAAGTAGACTGGTCCTTTCTAGTTCTGTCTCGTCCTGTCTATATTGTTGAACGTAAATACCGTTAGTAAAAGTTTACAAAACCGAAAATCCTATCTTTCGGCAGCAGTTTCTCTTTTGAAGGGCTTGGAAATCTTTTTGAAACACTAGAAATATCGGTATTGCGGAATCAAAAGTCGAATTTGAAAAAGTATGTGAAAAATGTAATTTGTAGATTGTATGTAGATTACGAAGGAGAAGATAACGATTCTGAAATTAACTTTTATCGAGAATACTCGTAATAGTAGACCAAGGTATAATTTAAATTCAGGAGAGATTTAAACAGCTAGAGAAACTATGACTTATTTGGCTTCCTATAAAATATACCAAATTTAAAATATTAAGAAATTGACAAATTAAAAACGTTTTGCATGGATTTGCATCTAGCATTAAAACATGATGATAACAACAATGGAGACATTAGCGGAAATGATCTCTATGAAGAAATAAAAGTGTTCTGTAAAATTTTCTGTGAAGGCATATGTGATTGGTCACCATTAGAATGCCTTTTCACCAAATTCACCAAACAGGAAATGAATTTCCGAAGTCCGAACGTAGTTTTTCAAAACTTGAAATAATTAGAAACTATTTAAGATCCACAATGACACAAAAAAGACTATCCAACCTAGCTTTCAATAGAAAATGAATTATGCGAGGACTTAATTTTAAGTGGGATAATGGATAAATTTGCTAAAATTAAAGAAAGGAAAGAAGTTTTTCTTTTAACGATTAATTTTGTTTCTCTTTTATATTAATAGATATATTATATTTCTTCTATACATATGTGCCTTTGTTGAATGTATTAAAAATTAAAGAATTTATTTGTTTGTTTACTTTTTTTATTTACTGGGGGCCCCACCTAAATTATGCCCGGGGCCTCAAAATCCAAACGACGGCGTTCTGTGTATTCATCCAGTGTTAGGGTTTGTGATCTGTATTTCTGGTATGCTTAGCGCTTTTCGTTTGCTAGTTCTTTGACTTCCTTAGTTAACCATGGTTTTGTGTTTGGTTTGGTAGATTTATTTGATGTTCTTCTTCCAACAGCTTCTGCGGCAGCTTTGAGTTTGATTTAATTTTTTGCCAGGCATGGGTGATTCAATATTTATTTTGCTTGCTTTAACGTGTGTTTATTTTTTAGTGTATTTAACGTTGGCAGTTAGTTTGGCCAGTACTAAGTTAAGTTTGGTTCTCGCGTTTGCAGATGTGCAGATGTGTTTGTTTGATGCAAGACTCTGACGTCTTGGATTCTATTTGGGTGAATGGTTTTATTTGTAATTATGTAATCATTTACTGATTTCTAGCCTCGAGTATTTGCGAATGTAAATTTGTGCTGTGGATTATGAGGGAAGTATGTGTTATTAAATCTTAGTTTGTTAATAGCGTATATCTGAGTTAACAATTCTCCGCTTTCGTTGTTAATTTCTTCGTTGAATCCTTTTTTAACACCGGGTACTTCGTTGTTTCCAAATCCAAAGTTAAGGTTTCCCAGTATTGTCTAGTCCTCGTCTTGTCTAGGGATGTTATGTAGTACCGCGTAGAGGTTCTGATAGAATTGATCTATTTCGTTCTTCAGTTTGCCAGTATCTGGGGCATAGACGCTCACTAGGTGTGTGTGTTTGGATTGTTGTAGGCTGATGGTCACCTGCAATATTCTATCGGAAATATATTTTGTGTCGTAGATGTTGTTTTGGAGCCTCTTATGTATGAGTAGTCCGACAGCGGAGGTTGCTCTTTCGTTCTTGTCTTGTCTTGCCGTTATATATTAAGATGTACTCGCCATATTTTGTGTTGCCTTTGCCTTTCTTTTTGTTTTCCGAAAGTGCACATATATCAATCTTATGTTGTTTTTCTTCTAGAAGTACTTCTTGATCTTTGTTGTTCAGCGATGTTCATTCTATATTCCAGCATCCAAGTCTGAGTGTTTTCGTTTCCATAATCGTTTCCCTTTTCGTGCCTCGTCGTCGTCGATTTTTCCTGTCCTGTCCAAGGCTATGTTCTTGTTTCTTTGAGCACTGTAATAGCCTCTGGCAGGTCGCTAGCCTTACCGGTCATGTGTCTTTTGCTGTTTGGCGGTTTTGAGCTTTCGCCCAGCTATTACCAAGACGGCGGTGGTATTTGTTTCCTTTGTTTTTTTTTTGCTTCGTTTGTTTGTCGTTTTATTTGTTTTTCTGTTGTGTTCCTCTCAAGACCGGTTTTCTTTTCTTTCTTTTTTTCTCTTCTTCTTCTCGCTGTTGGTCCTTGGTTCGTCCTGGTGTTGGTTCCTGGTTCGCCCTCGTGGTGGTTCCTAGTTCGTCCTTCGTTCTCGTCGTAGTTCCTGGTTCGTCCTCGTGGTGGTTCCTTGTTCGTCCTCGTGGTGGCTGCGGTGTCTATCGGTTTTGTTCTTATACTAGGTTTCGGTTTAAACTGCTGTGCAAGCGAATTCCTCCGATTTCTCCTCGTCCGTGCTTGCTACAGTGTCGTTTGTTGTTTTCAATGGCGGAATTGTTCTCCTCTCCTTGTTTCTCAGATTCTTGGCTAATATCCACGGTTCCTCTATTGTTTCGTTGATGCGTTCTAGTTTGTCTTCCCATTTGGCGTTGTTGTTCGCGCAGTGCCGCTTTCAGTAGTTTTTTTCAGTTGAGTTTGTCCGTTTGTTTAAGACGTTCTTGTCCGTCGGTGCCAGGCGTCCGTTGAAATACGTTGTTTGCTTTGCGCTTCTCTATTAGTAGATTTCTGATATCCTGTGGGAGCGCGGTTGCCGTGTTGGCTGTCCGTTTCCTTGTGGCGGCTTCGAGTGCTGCTTTTATTTTGTTTTCTATCGTCCGTGCTGCTTCTTCTAGGCACGGGGGGCTTGTAATTTCTGTATAAGTGACGTTCGTCCGATTATCTTTAAATTTATTCCAATTTATGATAATTTTCTCGATTGTTTTCCTGGCCGTTTTCGCTTGGAGATTTATATGTACTGGGTTGTGATCTGAGCTCAAGTGTTTGATACAGACTATTTCCACGTTTGCTGTAACGTTTTTCATAACGGCTGTATCCAAAATATCCGGCATTCGCTGAACTCCCGGAAAGTGTGTCGGTTCGCTCGCTGTAATTACTTGTACCTTCCGGTTTCCTGTGTACCTTAGTAATTGTCCGCCCTTTGTGTTTGTCACTCTTCCATTGCGAGTGCGTTGCGTTGTAGTCTCCTGCGGCTATGGTACCCATATTTCTGTCGAATATTTTGTCCAGGTCGTCGGCGTTTATTTATTTCTGTGGCGGCGAGTACAGTGTACTTCTACTCTGTTGTCATCTACTATGTTGTCTGTACTTCTACTCCTACCGTTTTCGTGTCGGTGGTTGTTTCTACTTCCGGCAGTTCTTGGTGTTTTATGTTTCTTTTGATGATGATGGCGACACCTCCTGCGGCTTTCTCGCCTCTGTCTTATCTGTAGAGTTAGTAGTTTGCTATGTTCAGTTGGTTGCAACGTCTGAGATGCGTTTCGTTGATCAGTGCCACGTCGACGCTATGTTCGTTTAGGTGTGCCACCAATTCCTGTTTCTTGTTTTGAATTCCGTTTGCGTTCCAGAATATAAATTTCAGAATGTCTCTGGTTCGTCTAGTAGTTATTGTTGAGTAGACACATGATGGTTGTGATTCTTCAGGTGAATTTTTCTGTTTCCTCTTTGCTGTGTCCCATTTCGGCAAAGTCGAGCATCATTTCCGTCCATTCTGCTGCGATTTTTCCGCTGTTGTTCCTTTTGTTTCGGCTTGTTGTTGGTTTTGTCTCCGGGTTGGGCTTGTTGTGCGTGTTTACCGGTTTCGGTATTTGGCTGGTTGTCGGTTTTTGGGCTGTTTGTTTCGGTGGGGGCTTTGGTTTCGTTTCCTGCTGTCGTTGTTCTGTTTGTCTCGCTATTTCCGGTCTTGCCGGGCAGTTTCTCCAGATGGACGTGTGTTCGCCTCCGCAGTTTGCGCATTTCGGCGGCAGGGTTAGCGGTTTCTCGCACAGGTGTGTGCTGTGGTTCTGTCCACATTTCATATATCTGTATTCGGCGTTGCAGTGCCTCTGCAGGTGGCCGAACAGTTGGCATCGGTGGCATTGTACAGTTTCTCCTCGCGTTTTAAATGGTTCCATTTCCACGCACAATCCGTAGAAGCGATCCATTCGGTAAATGGATTTATATTCTTTCCCAATTTCAATTAGGACCATTTGGATTGGCGTGGCTTTTCTTCCTTTCATCCTGGTCACTTTTTTGGCCGGGTTTCCGTTGTCGCTTAGTTCCTCTTTGATTTCTTCCTCCATCGGGCCGCAGAGAACTCCCTTCACTACGACCTTCAGGTTCTTTTCCGTTGGTGCGTGTGAAATTCATAGTTGTCCTCTTTCATCTTGTACATTTGCCCGTAGTCCGTGATTGTTTGGGGTTGGTTTCTTATCCCGTCCTTGGTCGTCGCTGGCCTAGTGTAGTTGATGCTGTTCCTGTTGAGCTTCTTCGAAAGCCCTGCCGATTTGTCCTTGTTTCGTAGCACTATTGGTGTTTTGTTGTTGGTGTTTTCGGTGGGGGTTTCAGTTTCAGTGACTTCGTTGTCGTCGTCGTCACTGTCCCTTGTGTTAAGGCATGCATAACTGTTCATACTCACCTGCATTCCTTGCAGGCCTGACGTGCTTGAGGTCGCCAGTTTCGCAGTTTTCTTTAGAAACTTGAAGGTTTCCTCGTCCTCCGGGTCGGTTTTGAGCTTGGGGGCGGCTTTGGTGGGGCTGTCCATCGGTGTAGGCTTCCTCCTCGGGGCGGCTGCGTTTGATCTCCTCGGGGCGGCTTCAGTGGTTCTCCGTGGGGCGGCATCGCTTTTCCTCGCGGCAGCGGTCCTTTTGGTCGCGGCGGTGTCCTGGGGTTGTTTAGCGTCGGTGTTTTTCTTCATCCTGTTCGCGAGGTGGTTGAACAGCTTCTCCAACCCGTCCTCGCCGATGGAATCCAGGAAGGCCAAGTCCTTGTTTTCCTTGGCGGCGGCGTTTCCGTTGGAGCTGGTTTGGTTCATGATTGGATTCATGTTTCTCGGTTGTTTTTTTTTTAATTTATTTTGTCAGAATAAATTGCTTTAACGTCTGCTTCGTTCGAAGTTCTTTTAAGCTATGCAAGCCTTACCTGAGGTCCCTCCTTTTTTATCCGGGCTTGGAACTGATTTCGGCTCGAATGAGCTACTCGGTTCACCCATTCTCTCCGCAGGCAGAGTTCTAATTTTTTCAGTTAGCTTAAATGCACTGTCGATCCTAGCTACATTTAGATGTGTATGCAAAGAACGAGGTCGAAAGTATTTGTTGATTGATTTGTATATTGGTTACTCATTTACAGTATGAAAGAGGAAATTGGCATGAAAGAAAATATTAAGGGAACAAATGGAGACAATGTATAAATAAAGGGAGTTAAAATAATACGGGATAATGGTAATAAAGTTTCGATGTAATTGATTCGATGTTGTATTTATAATATTGACGTGTGCAAATAGTTATTTACATTCGAGTGCGGAAACCTTGATTTTACAATGCAACAGCTCGTTTGGTTTTTTGCCCATTTGCTGGAGCCCAATTGCTGGAGCATTGTAAAATCATTTCCGCACGAAATTTGTATAAGATTTTTTGGCCGACAATTATTATTTAAGAAACAAATAGATTTAGAATATTTACAATATTGGAAAATATTTAATTTTTTTTAATGTAGGTACTCCCAAACTTTGACATTTTTACTAATTCAAATTTATTAGATACATAATATGTCATTTTTCCACATGTCAGACGCACAGTAAAATTTAAGAAAATCACCCTTATTTTCCACATTATCGTGACAAATATGGTGTAAAGTAGCTTTTTCTAAATTATATTTTAGTCTTATACTTAATTTATTTTGTGTCCCTGAAAGGTTAAAATTTACTGGTCACTTTACCGCGTCGTGGCCGTACTTTGCAACATGTGTGTAAAAATCTAGTTTCGCTGGACGTACACACGATGCCAAAGCTAGCTTTACAATTCAAGAGGCCAAAAAAGCTATTTTGTGTATAGTTTTGTTTTTGTTTGATTATGTGAAATTTACTTTTTTCTTTTAATTTTCTCTATTATGGGAACATAGCAAGCACACTCTTTGCTGGGTAAGTGACCTTCCCCCCCCTGAATAAATCGTCCACACCGAAACCGCTTGCGCATTATTTCGTGGTGGCGTAATATGTTGCCGTTTCCTTTCTTCCCCCGTCCTCTCTTGAGATATGGGGTTTAGTGTACGGTTTGTGGTTGTATTAGTTTTCTCCTACGTTGTTCGTTGCTGCTCTATGACGTGCCGTTTATAGGCCACCACTGACACCTAATTATTCTCATTGCACAGCATTACTGGAACGTTCATTCCCTCTTCCAATTTTTTCTTTATTGATTGACCTTACCTGTTCGGTGCTGGGGCATTTAAAAACAGTGTGGTATGCATCGTCGCTGGGATGTCGCATAGTTATTCATTTCCGAGTCCGAGACACCAGTTTTAGATTCAGGCCCTTCGTTTCCAATAGTTGGCAGCGTCTATCGCCCTGTCATTTGCAACATTTAGGTCCTCTATCGTGCATGTCTCTCCCACTTTGGGACATCTAAGAAAGTGACTGTCGCTCTGAAGCCCCCATTCACACAGCTCGTCATCCACAGACATTCCCCATCTTATCCTGTTCGATTTGCAGTGCGTCACTCCTGTCCTTAGTCTGTTCAGTGATTTCCATGTCGCGTAAAGTAAGTTTTCCAGGTGGCAGCTCTTCTCTGGGTTCGGTCCGCAGGTTTGGCTGTTGTTATTTCCATAGTTATATGTTTTGCATGTCTGCAGTTGTTGCGTATGTTGGAGAAAGCTCTTCCTTGATTTGAGTCGTCGCCTTTCTGGTTGTTGGTCGTGTAGAGGGTGCCGCCTATCTCCGATATCTTTCTGCCGCTCTGTTTCGGATGCTACTATGCGTCTGACGTGTGCTGGGGTAATTCCAGATAGGTGGTACAGCTTCTCGACAGGTGTCGGTCTCAGGCAGCTTGTTATGATCCTGCACGTCTCGTTTAAAGCCACGCCGACATATCTTGCGTGTACCGAGTTGTACCACACTGGTGCCGTGCACTCGGCCGGGGTGAAACAGAGAGCAGGGGCAGACGTTCGCAGCACGTCAGGCTGCGCTCCTCATGTTGTGCCAGTGAGATTCCGGATGATATTGTTTCTAGCACAAACTTGGGCCTTTGTATTCTGGCAGTGTTTTTGGAAAGATAGTGTGATAGATAGTCCAGTGTTACGCCTTTAGAGTGTCGCATGTTTCGAGTTCTTGTTCTCTCCATGCGATTTGCAGCTTCTTGCGTGCGTCCTTAGTTGTTAGTTTATTCTCGACTTCTTTGAAGCTTTTCCCCTGTGCGGCGATGGCTGTGTAATCCGCATATATGATGCGACGTGTCTCTTGATCGGATGGTTGGTCATTTGTGTATACGTTGAAAAGCATAGGAGCCAGTACACTTACCTGTGGTAAAACGGTCTTTCCATTCTGGTCTCTCCATTGACTCCTTTTTCCCTGCAGTGTAACATAGTGTAACATAATGTTCTGCAACAGATTTTTCACCAGTCCAGCTAGGCGATAGTCCTTGGCAGATTATACAATTTATTCACTGCTTATTGGCGGTTTACGGTATCATATGCCGTTGTCAGGTTTTTACATAAAGGCTACACCGCATAGTAAGCAAGTCACTGTTTCGCTTCTGTTGAACGCTTCCAAATACGTCATGAAACATCCATGCGCGGCGAGAGCTTGAGTGAGTTCAAAACTCATTTCGCCATGTGTTTTCTCGCACCACATGCTCACATTTAGTATTAGGCGGTGTGTCCACCGACCAGTTCTGATCGAATCCCACATCTCTTTTGACATTCCGTCTTTTTTTTGCTTGCTGTTGTCTACTGATCACGCCTTGTTTGTTTCCTGTCTCTCCTGGTCAAGCAATCGATTTGCGGAGTTCTGGCCAACACCAATGCTACCTACATACTTACTGTTTTTTTCCAGCCCACTGTCATGATGGCTTCTGTTTTTGCTTTGCTAGGCTTAGTTTCATTTCTTGCATTCATCTATTATTCAATCGCAGTGATTCGTTAACGTTTTCATTAGATTATGTTCTCGCTTTCGCCGCGATTACTACATTATCGGCATAGGCTAATATCTCAACTTTCGCCGGTAACTGCGTTCTAAGTAGGTTATCAAACAGTATGTTTCAAAGTTTTGGGCCCATGATTAAACCTTGTTGTACATCGTTATTTATTTTAATGTGTACTTCATGTGTTTTTGTTTATTTGGCTTGCACCAAAGCTCTACCGGACATTTCGGAGAAGGCTTACCGTGCTACGTACGATGCCTGGAAATCTTGCTGGAAGCGCGGTATCGACACAAAAGTTGATATGAGGTTTTCGCGGATACAAATATGTATTACGTAAATTCCATGGGATAGTTTTTTTGATGATATTAGCTATACCAGCTCACTCAAACATCAGCTACTCTTAAAACTAGACTCTGGTAAAGAAATTCATAATCCATCTTAACCCCCCACCCCAAGCAAATCAAATTCCCAATGGAGGTAGAAAAGCATCAACCATTCTTTTTCTTGAATGTTTTGGTACAGAAGAAACCAGATGGTACCTTGAGTCACACAATATACCGGAAACCAACGCATACAGCAGATATATGAACGCCTCCTCGCAACATGACCCCAAACAACTAGCATCTGTTGTCAACACTCTCACGACTCGATCCAAAATACTACCTGACCAGCTTAAATTAACGAACGAACGTCGAGAATCCGGTTATTTTCGGAACCAACCATCAACTTCAACGCAGAATCCCCGAAAAACCAATTCAACACATGTTTCCATCCGCGAAAACTTCAAATACAACATGTGGACATACACTTGTTGACACAACATGTGATCATACCTGACCAGAAACCTCCATTCTGTAATATACAAGCTTAAACAAACAGCTACAAACATAAAAAACGGAACACAGCCTGAATATTTAAATATATTTAGCCTTTCCGGAGCTCTATAACAATTATTGAGTCTTTTTAGGACTACCAAAACAAATCTCACATGAAATTTGTAAGTTATTTTACAGCTTTACAGTCCACCTTCGTGGCACTCAACAAAAACCATAAAAATAACATTGTTTTTAAGATCATGTCTTTTCGATACCTTAAGTGCATAGCCATCTGTGGACGCGTTTCGAGATTTATCTCTCATCGGCATAGCTTTGCTTCCATGAACAATAATTTGTAAATCACTCACTTGATTGTTCATGGAAGCCAAGCTGTGCTAATGAGAGATAAATCTCGCAACGCGTCCATAGTTGGCTATCCACTTAAGGTATCGGAAAGATATGATGTTAAAAACAATGTTATTTTTATGGTCTTTGTTGAGTGCCACGAAGGTGGACTGAAATCTGTAAAATAACTTACAAATTTCATGTGAGATTTGTTTTGGTAGTCCTAAAAAGACCCATTAATTTTTATAGAGCTCCGGAAAGGCTGAATAGATTTATATATTCAGGCTGTGTTCAGTTTGTTTAAAGTTTGTATGATTATCTATAACTTAGGATGGTTTCACCAATTCTATCTATTTAGTCTATTTGTCAATATTTAAATTCGTTTCGATCGCAGTAATGACCTCGTTCCTTTACGAGAATCATTTATACGAGTTAGATCACATACGACAAATAACAAATTTATAACATTAGGAGAAATTACTATGTGAATTTTCGATATTTCAAGAAAAGATTGAGATATTAGTATGTTCTAATTCACTCATGCCTTATAAACTAAATAGAGAAAATTACAAGTACAATTTGGTTTTCTGTACTTTCGTGCCACGACACACTATGTGGTTTGGTAAAATCACTATAACCTGATTAATATTAATAATAATGAACATCCATAGACGCGTTTCTGTCTGGAAACCAAATTTTATTTGTAATTATATTTATTTATTTTATAAGTCATGAGTCAATTAGAACATATAAGTAATTTCTTAATTCTTTTCTTGAAACAAATTTATGTTTTCCCTTAATCATTTATATTTTGCTGCAATATTTCAGTTGGTGTCGATCTCATACGTAGTCTCGTTCGTTCAAATGAACCATTTTAACGAGTTAGATCACAAACGACATATCAGAAGACAAGGCGTGACCAGGTTACGTCTTGTTACATTTGCTCTTGCCTTATCACACCTTACCACGCCATTTCTCAAGTAAGCAGACTCCTTCATTTCTTGTAGTGCTCTGTCGTTTGTGAAAGAATAAATTAATGTTTTCTCTGAACGATTCCTCACAACTCGAGTTTCGACTTGAATATGAATTTTAACAGTCGAAGCTCGAGTCGTGATAAGTGTCTAAATTTACACAACTGTGAATAACAATTTATATAATATTTTTACGTAATATAAGTGTGGTTAAAACATTTATTACTTTAGTGTAAGGATGGATTACCACGTATAACGGTCGCAACCTATTCCTATTCAAATCATATTCATTTAATTTTACATTTATTAGAAAAATGGATGTATTCTAATATTTTTCTTTAATAGCAAAATAAAAACGTGCATTCCATGTACGTCAAGAACTCAATAATGTATATAGCATTATATGAAATTTTGCTAGATTTAATACATTTTAAAAATATTACATTTTCGTCCCCATTGTATTCTCCCGTGTGCATTTCTCATCTATTTTTTCCTTCTTGTCTCAACAGCAATTTGTAAAACGACCAACGCAAACTCCAAGCATATTTCATGGAAAATATGAACAAAACAGATAAACTTTAAGGAATATAAATGAATTGTTTCGTTGTAATAGATGAAGTGAAAGATTAGTAAGAAACTACTCTAATCTTCTTACTTGTCTAGAAATCAATTTGGAAAGATAAACAAAAATTGTGACAATTTTTTATTTAGTCCGTGAGCTTATCAAATGCAAAAAAAAGAATTTGTTCTAATTAGTATAGATTTTCCAGATTTGTACCTGCTTTATGGATATTATCTCTTTATTTCATTTCAAAATCTCGCATAAAGGCTTTGTACATACACAAGCACATCCTTTGTAACAATTTATGCCGCCAACTCTGTTTTAATTATAATATACTATATAATATAACAGAGTTAATGTTTTTATTTCATTTCATTACATTTTAAAATCTCGCATCATGACTTTGTTTGAACACTTTAGTCATAACAATTTAGTCTATCAACCCAGTTTTAAATATAAAATATTATTAAAGGTAAGGGGTTAATTCAACTCAGGTACATCCTGTATAACAATGTAATCTATGAAGTATGTTCTAATTATAATATACTACATAATATATTATATTTAAAAAAGAGTTTATGGACTAAATTGTTACAAAGGATGTATTTGTATTGAAACAAAGTCTTGATGCGAGATATTGAAATGAAATGGAGATATTTAATTTAACAGAATTTTTGAAAGCAAATAATTTGCTTTATTGCTAAGATAATTTTGTTTTATCTCTTTTTGCCACAAAAATACTTTTTGCTGTCGTAACTGTAATATTTGAGATGGTACTTTATTCCACATATGGAGTTATTTATTCAGTGTGTCCTGTCGTCAAGAATACTTCTGCGACACTCGAAAAGTCTGTACGCCGCTATACCATCATCCATGACTTCTACATATCACACGTTTTTTGAAAAAACATTTTAAATAATTACAAGGAGAATAATAAAAATGCCCCATGGCTTCAGTGCGTGTGAAATCAGAGCAAAATCCCTGTATCTCCCTGTATCTGATTTTCTCGAGTTTGATTTCTTCTCTATACACTTATTTCGGAATTTTGTTGTTCAACAGAATTTAAAATAATTTAATGGTAATAAATACAATGACTTTTTCAGTTATTTTTTAGCAAATTAACAAAATTGAGTTGCGGAAACCTTGATAGACAAAAACAAGTGCACAATATCGAGTTACGCAAGTATAGGTAGACAAAATTAAAAAATCATGATAGTTAAAACTAAATCAAAATGTGTTAAAATTGGACAAAATTTGATACATAAAATAAAATGAACAAAATAGAGCTGCACAAACCACGACAGGCGAAACTTAGTGGGTATTTCTTCCATAATTTTACCTTTTCAAATTACATATATACAAAAATATAAAAAACTAAATCAAGATTTGGTAGTATTTTGCTGGTTCAAGGATATATAAACTAGTTAAACTGTAAAGGCGATAGATCATATTAAGCGTAGTAAAACTAAGAAGATTTCAAAGCAATAAAACTCTTAAACTCTCAAAACTGACCGTCCACAATCTAGTAATCAATTTATCTGTTAGAACACACGGTGTTGGGTTATATTTTTATTTTTTTGAAAAGGTGTAATAACCGCGCTCCCCAAAAAATAAATTCAAAGAAACGGGAAACACAGAATAAATTTATAAAAATATGTATTTTTATCCTAATTTGTGAGTTTAGAATAGTGAAATCATTTGAATACACTGGCAAGTAAATATTATATAGAAGTATATAGCATTTAGTTTGGTTGCTTTGCATTAAATATGTCATATAATGCTAAATCTCAGAAAGGTCGTGGAAAACTTGGGAACGATCTTTAATAAATGGGGATACGATTAAGAAAACAGATTTTTCTAATCATCTTTTTATTTTTTGAAAAATAATAGATAGAGCAAGTGGTGATGAAAATGTTGTTAACATTTCTATTTTCTATAGGTGTTTCTATAGGTATAAGTATTTCTATAGGTTTTAAACTTCAGCTTAATCTTATATCAAATTAATCATTTTTAAATTCAAACTAACCACAACCTATAATATTTTTTCTATACAAATTAATATTTCCAGTCTTAATTAAAATTGAATTACGTATTAGTACATTTTATGAAAAAGAAATAAAACTAGAAATAATTATCGCCTGTTCAGACATGTCATAGAATGCGCAGATGATGGTAATTTGGAATATACCGATGAAATACCTTCCAGTTCGTCGTGAAACCAAAGAGGTAATTATTCTAAAACGTTTAGACGAAAAGGAGGTTTTTATAAAAAGTTATGAAGAAGGTAAAACAATTGCAGAATCAGCAGAAATAGCAAGTATTAAAAAAAACAACGCTAAATTTATAATTAGACGTAATAAGGAGGATGAACCTGAAATGGTTAGACGAAATCGTGGTGGAAAAAGGAATTTTAATAAAAGGATTACTTTAATAAATATGAAATTGAAGATATTTGAAAATAACTCAACTTGACTACAACATCTGTATTTGATGCATTAAAACTAAAACCTCTACAATTAGTCTGGACCGTTTAAACTCTACATGAACAATTGAACAATGAGATACAATTTTATTTTGAAAGAATGCTCCACAAACACAGGAGAATATAATTTTCATTGATGAATCCCGTTTCAAATACCATCTCCGGCGAAATATAGCTCAATCAGAGACAAATACTCCAGCCTATGTAATAGTTGTATGTTGTATATTGTGTAAATGTACAACAGTAACGGCGAAATGATTTACTCATTGCAGCCATGAATTTACATGATATTATTAATTTTATTTAAATATTTTTGAATTCATCAGTACATTCAAACATTATTACTATTACATTTTTACATTTTTACTATTACATTATTATTACATATTTCTTGATGGATTATATTATAAAATGGCTGAATGTAACATAGTAGAAGCCTGGCTGGTCCTGGACAACGCTTTTATCCAAAAAACTCGGCAAGTTCGTAATAAAATTAATGAAACAAGCTATTTTTCTTCCACCACATTCACCCATGTTAAACCCCATAGAATTTTTTTTTCTAAAGTAAAATTAGCTGCAAGAAATATGCCCCCGGCATCAGGAAATAATCTGATGTTGGTTAACATTATTCAGGAATCCGTTACCACTGTTACTTATGCTTATTGTACTCAATATTATGTAGATATGTCAATGAAACTACTGCTGGTAGCAGGACAACATTACATTAACATTTTTTTAATTTTTCATATTTTTTTCATTAATTTTTTATTATTAATTTCTGGTTTCTAAAGTGTTTATATATTTAAGAATAAGAAAAGTTAATTTTAAAAGGAAGTGATTTGAAATCAAAATAGATCAATTTGATCAATAGATTAATTTGTTCAAATTTTGATTATTCGGAAACGGGGAGTAAAATCTTAACTTTCAATTATTAACACGTTGACCCCGACGCGACCCACCGGTGGGTCATGAAGACTTTCTTCATCGGACGGCGTGACCCACCGGTGGGTCATAAATCAAATAGCAATTAAAAATTCTATGTACGCTACTGGATTTGTCAACATTTTGTCACATCTTTTACAAAGCGCACTTGTTTACCAAGATTAAAATTGCCAAGCTCGTCTTCATTACAAAGTAGTCTAAGCGCTCGGAAACCTACAATGGTGAACCAAGTTAGACCTTCCATACTTCATTTCTAGTGAATAACACAAATTAACAAATCACTTGGTTGCGAAAATCAATTTATTAACACGTTGAATATAGTTAGATAAATTGAGATTCATTAGAGTGAGAAATATATTATTATGCCACAAAAAAAAGTTTATTCATTTTTATGGACATTTTGAAAACAGTTAATATACAATGTCGGTCGAGTAGGGCAATGTGAGCAATATGTTGCAATTTTTCTTGCTTTTTTTGGCAGAAAAAAAGCTCGAGAGGGGGGGGGGGGGCAAGGGGTTTGTGAAGAATCACGAAATATCACCTAGGGGGAGGGAGTGGGGGTCTTAAAAAGTTGCTAAAAAACATCACGTGATTAATGGATGACGCCCTTCTTTAGCAGCTACTGTTTTATAACATTTCAAGCATCGTTTTCTTGTCTTCCTTGCTGTTCCAGAGTTCGTCCGAATAAAAAGTTTTCTTTGGTTTGTAGCTTCGGTTCTTCATTATTCAACAGGCTATAAATTATTTTTTTCTCGAAATTTCAACAAAACACATTGTTTTGTTCCCCATTTTTGATGAATATGTACTAAGTATTTGCAATAGATGTTCCACAGATTAATTCTAAAACGATTTTCTTATAGCAATTGATAATGTTACGTAAACAGTTATAATATGATGACAATTGATCTGATAAATCTACCCCATGCTTCGTATTGTTATAATCGAAGACAGCATCAGGTTTTAGTTTTCCCTTATTGCCTTCAATCATAGCGCAAATAGGTTGGTTGTATGTTGTTAACATGGAGACTGGCCTCTTATCGATCCATTTAAAGAATTTAACGCCTTGTCGATTTATCAAACTGAAAATGGTACCATGTCTTTGCTTTTGCTTCGCTTCAGGCGGCAGAAATTTTCTGTTAATTTTTACGGTATCACACAGGAAAGTTGACATTTGCAAAAGTTCTTTAGCTAATGGTACACTTTTATAAAAACTGTATGTAAACAGTGTATGTTCTCCATATAACATGTCGTCTACCGAACGCAATACTACGTCATGCGAATGTCCTTTATTTATGACTTCGCCATAATTTTACCAGCATAAACTTCAAGATTATAGGTATAACCACCAGGAAGGCATAACTTATATATTTTGATTCCCAATTTATGTCGTATATCCGGTATATATTGTCGAAATCTAAGACGACCTCTCCATGGTATCACACTCTCGTCTATAACAATATTATTTCCTGGTTTGATAACGTTTCTAAATCTACTGATAATTTTGGTTAAAATATTTTGACATTTATTTAAACGATTTTCAGTACCTATTCGCGGTACTATTTTCGCTAAAGTGTAAATATTTCAAAATGTTCAAAAAACGATCTCGTGTCATAGATTTTTTGATGCACAAATTTGTGTACATTGCATATTTCGACCAACATAATCTCATTTCAGGAACTTGTGTAATGCCCATGATGAGCAGAATTCCAAAAAATGTTTTCATTTCCTTCATAGTGACTAGTTTTGACGAATATGTATCACCGCAATTTACATTCATCTCGAGTAATTTTACATTCTGTACATATTGGGAATCCTGATATCTTCTTTCCGTAATAGGTGTCTATTCTCTAGTGTTGGCTACTTCTTCTTCATTACTAACTGAATCATCTGAAGAAAATTCAGCATCGGAAAGCAAGTTTTCGATACTATCAATACTCATCTCTTCTGAAGTGTACGAAAGCAATCGCTGTCTCGTTCTCTTTACGCATCTTGTAATTACTAACTCATCGGAAGAACTATTGCCAGTAATATTCATTCTATAACGCCTAGGGTAATTGGCCTTGCTAATATTATATTGCTTATAAAAAATCAAGGCGTCGTGACAATTTAATAAAAATGAATCCAAACATTCAGATTTTTTGAGTGAATTGATACTCAGATTTGTTTTGAATCAGGTTCATAATTTGAAGTCTTTAGTTCTAAACAAATCTTAAATTGTACTCTTATTGTACTTTTATTCGTGTTGCTAAAAATCTGCGCACAATAATATGACGGGGTATTCGAAAATTGTCAAGAATTCAAATGCTATCAGTTTAAGTTGTTTGTAACTATCAGGAAAACTTTTCCATTTATGTTCTACTGTTCTCTTTGTTCTCCTTGTTTGCTAGTTCTTCTTGTAAAAATGTAAATTTTGAAGACCACATGTCCAAAAGACTTTCTGATTTCAAATCTATCAACAAAGTTTAAATTAAGTTCTATCAACATTATGGAACGAGTTAAAATTATTTCGTTGGTAATTGCCGCAAAGGCGTGTACCATAAATGACAATGTTGTTTTTTCTTCTATGAAATTTCTTAAACGATTTGCAAACTTGATAATTTTTCTCGGTGGATTTTTAAATTGCAAAACTTAATTAAATTTTCATTCTTGTTAATGGATAATTGTACGATTTCTAATAGTGAATGGGCAGCAAGTATTGCCTCGTCCCCCTGCAACTTCTTACTAAGGTTGTCCAGATAAGCTGTTATATCATTAGCAAAATAGATTTTTTGTTATACAAGCGATGATTTCAAATCTAAAAATTACTACTAAATCACATTCTATATCATGAATTGTTTTTGGAGATAAAATTTTTAGAATCTTTATTAAAATAAATGAAAATTTGATTTGTTTTAATAAACTTAAAATACATATTTTGGACGGTCTGAAGCCGATACCTGTACTAAACAAAATGAACAATTTTGATTTTCTTAAACATTTGACAAAACTAAATGGACAAAAGTTAAGTTGCGCAAATTTTTGACAAACAACTAAATTTATATCTAAACCGCATTATCTGAATATAAACGGGAAGATTTGAGATGGGAATAGCAGCTCGTGGCGAAATAATGGAAACATCAGTTGCCGATCTGTCATAACCTGCATGGTATGCCATTTTGTTTACAATGAAACGTTAGACGGGTGCACAACGAGGCTTTGCAATTAAAGCGTATTATCAAAATAGCGAGAGTTTAGTGCAAACGCGACGTGACTTTCGACGGCAATTCAATGTACCGCGCAACCAACCTGTTCCGTCAGACAAGTGCGCTATTAAAAAGTGGATAAACAACCTCGAGGAGAAGTGGATCGACGTTTAAAAAACGAGCTGGTAGTGCGAAAACCGTTCGAACACCTGACCATATCGGATTTGTTCGACAAGCGATGTTAAGAAGTCCGCGCCGATCAGCTATCCGTTATGCGATAGGCCTTGGAATAAGTGAAACATCGATGAGAAGTATTCTCCATCAAGATCTTGGATTTTACCCTTACAACATGCAGGTTGTGCAATCTCTTAATCCGGGTGATTTTTAACAACGTGTCCGATTTTGCGAGGTTATGCTTGGCAGACTGGAGGGAAGTGGCAACCAACTCCACAACTTGTGGATGAACGATGAGCGCACTTCCACTTTTCCGGTTTTGTTAATAAACACAATTTCAGATACTGGGCGTGGGAAAACCCTAGTTTACTTCATGAAACACCTCTTTATGATCAAAGAGTCACAGCATGGTGTGGGATATCAGCCAATGGAATTAACGGTTCTTATTTTTTCGAGGATGAGGATGAAAATGCAGTGATTTTCGCAGCAATACGTAGCAATGATTCGGATCTTCCTCACACAACAACTCGTCCGCTTTCCAGAGGATGAATACACGCTGTTTCAGCAAGACGGGTCAACAAGCCACATTGCCCGAATCTCAATGAATGTTGTGAATGCTTTGTACCCGGGGTGTGTGATTTCTTAAAACAGGGATATCGATTGGCCCCCTCGGTCTCCCGGCCTAACAGTCTGTGACTTCTTTTTATGGGGATACCTGGAAACACAAGTTTTCCAAATTGATCCACCCAGGACAATCCCGGCCCGCAAACACCGGATTCACGACGAGATTGCAGCAATACCTGTTAATAGTCTGAGAAGGGTTATGCAAAACTTCATATCCTCTGTTCATCAACGGAGGATATTTGGCGGATGTTGTGTTAAAAAAATTGTTTTTTCATATTGTTAAACAAATGGCTGCTAAGTATTATACATATTGTAAAACAAATGGCTGCTTTTATTTTCCATTAATATTTTGGAATTTGTTAAAAAATAAGCCTTTTACAATAAATTATTTAACGATATCTTCCCGCTTCACTAGCGGACTCTTTAATTTAAATGACTATGCCAAATATATCCGAAAGGTCCGAATGTAAATCGACTCCACCATCGAAAACCACGTTTGATCAGCTAATTGTCAAAGAAACAAGATTCAAGCATCCAACGGACATTCATTAATTACGTAACAGATTAGAACTGTCGGTTTCGTTATTTCTTTTTCTCGTAATACAACCAACTCGAGACACATTTCCCTTCTAACGATCTAATAATTAATATTCAATTTCATTTCACTCTCTCAGTAAGAATATTTGCTGAGACCTGTCATAATGAAAATGAATTCCTTCTGTCGTAGTTGTTTGTACTCGAGGTCGAAAACATTCCAATTAATTATTAGTACGAATTCATGGTAATTAATAAATATTCAACATTATACGTAATTGTTTAAAATAACTCAATCACGCGAAAATCGAAATTTCTGCGTTAATTATTATTTTCATTTTTACATACAAATAAATTAAATTATCTCTGATAAGTGAAAAACGCGCGTGTGTGTGTAAATGTATATATTTTTTATTGTTTCGATTTTATGGCTGCTCGAGTTTCATTTTGTAAATTTTATACAACTGGTTTAACATTAAATATATTTTAATTATTTTATATTTAGCTTGGTTAATTTATTTACAACATGTATTTATTCTATGAAGGCCGGTCCAAGAGATTGATTGTATTAAAAAAGAGTACCAATTTGGAACATTTTACTCCTTTCCTTAAGAAAAGCATACTAGATAGCTTCCAAAGCTAGACACCATAGCTTCCGAAAATGTTCTAAGTTTATCGCTCGGATACATACCGGAGCTATGGAGAAGTGTTATTCATATCGAAGGTCGCGAAAAAGACTCCACTCAACCGAAATCATTAGTTTATTTTTTTACCTAAGCATAACATATTTCATGTTAAAGGCAATGCAGAAAGTAATTGACATTTATTTATTTTTCGTATGTTTGTTTTAAAATTAAAACAAACATAAATCAATATAAATTTAGATTGACAATTTAAGAGATATCATAGTGCCATGTCCAAGTCCTGAATCCAGTCGGTTGCATCCGGCGACAACGTCAGCATGCCCACCATGTCCCCTCCGTATGCCCTCTGCTCGCACTCTTGCACTATATTGGAAACAGTTTGGCGTGGGGTCCCACAATCGCATTTGGCAGACGGCAACTTTGAAATAGCTCAAAGAAGCCTGAAAGGATCCAATAGATGGTATCGAACAGTAGGATTACGACTCAACCCGAGCAAAACCACGGCGATGTACTTTACAAGGAAGAAAAGATTAAACTACCTACAGCCCATATTGTTAGATGGAGTGGCAATAGAATACAAACAGGAAATAAAATATCTGGGTATAAGCTAGATTGCAAAGTCCTATGGAACAGGCACGTTCCAAAAAATCCAAATCCAAACGCGCTCTAATGGTGTGCACAAATCTTGCAAGAAAAATGTGGGGTTTTAATGTCACAATCCTGCAATGGCTGTGCACTATAATAGTGAGATGTGCGATCAGTTACGGGGCAGTAGCTTAGGGAATTAGTACAAAGCTTGCCTCTATGAAGAAGCAGCTTTAGTGTAGTCAAAGACTGGAATGTGTCTGCATTACGGGAGCGATAGGATCATGTACGACAGCAAAATGGAACTAATTTTGTGTTGTACTTCGTTGTTCCTTGTTGCGGAGGGGACGAAAGGGGACAAAGGACAAAATAGTATTTATGTGCAATTTGCATTATGACAAATACTATATCGAGGAAAACTACACAGCTATGCGTAGCAGTAAAGCCGAATGGAGGGACGAATCCTCAGCTTATCACATTAAGCAAAGTGCCCTCAAGTGGTATACAAATGGCTAGAAGACGAAGGAACGTCATTACGTTCCTATATGGGCTGCATCATTGTGCAGGGTTGTTTGGGCCTCGTACCAAGTATGTCGAATCCATGGAAATCTACTCAAGTATCTTCTACCTCTAGAGGTACATGCAATTGAAAGATATGCACAATTTAATCTGGATAGGAACTATCCCAAAAAACGAATTGTTATCTTGTCAGAGAGTCAAGCAGCCATCAAGCTTATTAGCTCATACACCATTAAATCCAAACTAATTTTGGCTTATGAAGGAAAGCTTGGCAGGTAAAAATCTAGCTTGGCAGAGGCAATTAAGCAACGTTACACTGGGACCAGGATAGACTGGTATAGATGGAAACCGATCACGTAGTATACAAGGGATCTAATAATCCCTTATTAGTTAGGAACCCTTTTACAGTGTGAGTATGAACACGATCCACAACAGATAAGATGCAAAATACGGATACAATTGATGAAAATCTGAAAAGAACAAAAGTTTGTAAGCCCTATGCCTAGAGGAAGATGACAATTGCATATTATACAGCTCAGCAGAGGAAATCCCCATACACTTTCTCAAGGATTGCGGAACTGTCTTGCGTAAGAGACAGGTATATCTTGGGGCCTGCTGCTTGGACGAGGGGGATTCGCAATCCTTGAATCCCACCCAGATTCCAGATTCCTTATCTAATCAGGACTGGAAGAGGCGCTCTAAATGGTTAAGATCGAGTAACAACGATTTGAAGAGGAGGGTGGGGTACAATAGGTATAAAAAGGTCGCAGTACAAGTCACCACCGAAATCTATAATATTACAATACTATATACTGGTAATTGAGCATTCATCTTTTCTTCGATTCCTAATAAATTGACAAATGAAATCAAATTAGCTCCGTTGTCGTTATGGAATAAATTTGCTCTAAATCAATATTATATGTTTTGAATATTTTTTCAAGCATTTTTTAATGTAAATTGTAGTATGTTTATACTTCAACAAGGTCATTCCCTAAGTAAATATATTTATTTTTCCGTCTATTATCAACTGAGCATTGAATCATTCAATCAATCAAAATTTATGTATTTCCTCGTGTAGCTATGTCGATTTTTAAAGAAATATTTTTTTGAGCGCTGTGCTTAATTGAGCAATAATTTTAAAAGTTTTTGCTATTAACAATTTAATGTTTTCTACGAAATTGCAGAAAAATTATAATCTATCGCGGTAACAATTACGTTTTCTCCAAACTCCAACATTTCAGATGAACAACCATTAATAGTAATCAGTTCACCACAAGATTTAAGAACTATTTCTTTGTAAAATAGAGAATATGCATAAAATTTTGTTACTTGCTTATTTCACTTTTTACTTCATTTTAACATAGTAAAAAATATAAATGCTGTTGAAAGTGTTTCAATCAATTTTTAAAATCACGTGAAATACTGATTAAATTTGACCTGTTTGAACGGTCCCATTTATCCCGCGCTTTGGATGACGTTGCAGAGCACGTTATCATTCAGTATTTATTGTTTGCATAGACAGTTAAGCATTTTCAGTTTGAATCGCTATTTCGATAATGGAAAAAGCTAAAAAAACATTTTATAGATATTATCTAGTACCGAAATGCAAAAACACTATTGGTGTACTTATATCCGATATAGTGTTTGATAAAGTCAAAATCGAGGTAACCCAGTTTATATCGATGTAACTGCACCTACATCTTTTGCTTATACACATGTCAAAATATACTGTCAAAAATGCATCTATTTTTGGTAGATTGTCCGATTGTGCTTTAAAAAACCACTTTCATTCATTGTTCTCGATAATTTATAATCTCACTATATACAAAAAAACTTAAAAAAAGCCTAAATGCCTACCGAAGTAAAAAATTGTACGCAACTGAGCAGCTTTAAGTATTTACTAAGGCGTCATCTTAGTTATTAAGACGTTATTTCAATAAAACGGTTTATTTAGAATATCCTGTATATGTATAGCTTTTGCTAATAAAGTATGTTATAATTATTATTATTATTAAAATAGCACTAGGCAAGCAAAACACTACAGAAATATTTCACAGCAAAGAAGAACAGTGAATATCAACGCCGATAAATGTCATAACGTGCACGTCACAGAGCATGTTTAAATTCGACCAATGCTGATGCGTTTCGCAAATTTGAATTTCGCTAGCATATTTTGGACTTTTTGAAGTTTTATGGAAATAAATTCAAACTAAATGAGGAACTGTGGGTATAGGTGTAATGTCAAGATAATAATGCATCGAAGTTAAAAAAATAAGTAAATTTAAATCACTTGCATATTCCCTATTTTATAAAAAAAATTCGATTTTGCGAATTTATCCAAAATTATTACCATTTCCATTCTCTAAAAGACTTGTGCTTGGACCAGCTTCATCTTCCATACACGATTTGATTTTATTTTTTGCTGCACATTTTCAAATTCATTATGTCGTTCTAGATGTCGTCCTCAATTTGCAGCTCCTTGCATCTCCATATTTAGAAGTGCCGCATATGTTCAATAGCTTTGCTTTCTTCTTTGGTAATATGTAAGAAAATCCCTTCTATTATTTCTTTCATTTTTACCCATTCTAAATTCAAAAAAGGGGAAAAACAATGAAATACGATTACACAAAGGTTACACACACCCACGCGTGTGTGTAACCTTTGCTCACGGTTGAAGTAAAACTTCTTTGACGGTTGTGGTATTACTAAAAAAAAAATATGTCATACTAAAATTTAGTTTTATTTATTGATAAATATTAAAAATTATATTTACTTCAAGCAACACAAAGGAGTATCGTAACATAAATATTAAACTAGGGGTTTCTGATAACTAAAATGAGAAAATAAACTTTACTCTGCAAATTTGTTATATATTTTATAACAACCGCATCAATTGTTATATTCGTTGTACAAATCTCATTGTTGACTGATATGAACAAGTATTCACTCTTATATTGAATTTTTCATTTAAATATCAATTAATAGTTGAGATTGAGAAAATTAATATTGAAATTTAATTGAATCTTTATATTCAAATAAAATTTAATCTTTTTAGTAATACCTCAAATAACCGTCAAATGAGTTTTACTTCAACCGCTTGTATAGCCAGAGAGAAGTTTGAGGGAACTATCTGCAAAATCTTGTAGAGAAAAACCACGGTGATATCCTCTACTACGAAGAGATAACTAAACTGCCTATAGCCCATTTTTTTAGATGGGAGGGCAATAGAATACAAGCAGGAGGGAACCGTCAGATCGGCGATTATAAGGTTCAACATAGGCCGAGGTAAAATAATCGGGAGCAGAGACCGGAACAGCCTCGCACCCAAGTTCCTCTGGCTGGACCATGGCTACCAAAAGACAATCTGATATGCAAATACCATTTCGAAAAAAACTACACAGCATTTTTAGCAGTAAAGAGGATTGCAGCAACAAATCCGCATCATACCGCATTGAGCAAAGTACCATGAAGTGGTATACAAATGGTTCGAAGACGAAGGAAGGAACTGATACAGGAGTGTTTGGACTTCGTACCAAGTACGAATTCATTGGAATTTACCCACTATTTTCCAAGCAGAGGTAAATGCAATCGAAAAATGTGTACTATTAGCTCATACACCATCAAATCCAAACTGGTATGAGACAGTCTCGGAAAGATAATTAAGTTTCCTTAAAATCAACTACAAAAGTTTAGATGAAGAAATTAGAAAACAATTGATGAGAAACAGGAAAGAACTTATAGGGCTAAGACAATCCAAAGTAATACTGCGATATTTTAACCAAAAAAAGAAGAAAAGCTTTTCTGAAACTAAAGAAGAACAAGCTTACAATTCTAATAGGAAGTCCTGACCTAGAGGAAGATGACAGTTGCAGATACTAGAGCTCAGCAGAGAAAACCCCCATACATCTGTTCAAGGACTGCCGAGTACTGCGCTGTAAGAGACAAATATACTTTGTGGCCGGCTGCTTGAACGAACAGGAGTTGCAATCCTTGGATCCTACCCAGATCCTTAAATTCCAAAAGGAATCAGGACTGGAGGAGGCGCTCTAACTGGATAAGTATGCCAACGGTTAGAGAAAGAGGTTGAAGTAAAATAGATGTACGAAGGTCGTAGTATAAGTCACCACCGAAATCTTCAATCTACAACCGTTCGTACGCTTACATGGTCTCATTTTTTTAAGATATCTATTGATCAATTGCTATATTATCTCTATTTCAAGTCGCGCCTAATGAGTTTTACTTCATTTTTTGTTATTGATATTATGACATTTATATAGGGTTGTGTTTTGATAAGCACCTTTTCAGAAATGTCAATATATTAGATGTAAAACCGTAAACAGATATTTTTTTTCAATTCGGTCCCTGTTTTCTTTTTAATAGAAAAAATAACGCCTGTTTCCAATTTCTTATTTACGGTTCAGTTATTGTTTAAAACCTTGCAACTAATCTCTAGTTAAATACAAATCAGAAATATTTTTTACAAATTGAAATATTTGAAGTACTTTCCCTCATATTGAACCGTGATGCTATTTCGTTCTCTGTTGAGAATAATGCTAACTAAAGTCTTCAGCGATCATTGATGAACGCAAATAAGTTTAAGTTCTCTCGTCATCTTCAACAATTATTGGATTATGAGCAATATTCTCAAAGATTTTTCATTAAGTATTTAATTTCACACATTTACTGGTTTACAAATAATTTTCTATTAATATCCAACAAATAAATATAAAAAAATTTTAAGTTTCAAATTTATTGTATAAATACAATATATGCGTCACCCACACTGTTACTTCAGGTAATGATATACAAATTCTGCAGGTTATGAAGAATCCACAGTTTGGGTGAAACATATGTTGTATTTATGCAATAAATTTTAAACTTGAAAACAAATTATGTTTTTATCTTTAATATTGAAATGAAGTTTCAACAAGTAACTCCACAATCAATCGATATGCAACCAGTTTTATTTTTTGCAATTATATATACATTTTTTTACAGAATTTAAGTAAACCACTGAAGGTGATTTCAGAATATTATATAAAAATCTGAGATTGAAGAAATTCACTTGGTTGGTAAAAACGTTCTTATATAGGTGATATGTAACCTAAAATTAGATTAAAAACTTTATTTCTAATATTTATCTGGTACTTGGACTCATTCTAACATATGGTTGAACGGTATGGTGAACCAATCTGCAGCAAAAACAGGCCATAAAAGAGCAATCAAATGTTCAAAGACTGGCATGCTTAGCTATTATGGGATCGTTATGAACTGCACCAACTGCAGCTCTAGAAGTATTGCAAGCCTGCCTCCCCTATATATATTCATCATGGATGAGGCAAGAATCGGAAGCCTTCAGATGTATGTATAATGGAACTTGGAAAGCTCTGGTGAGGTTAGGGCCCACCACGATAACGAGTGTAATAACCGAGCCATACCTCAATATTGAGGGAGTCTCAATGCCGAAAAGGCTATCATTCGATCTATCCTTCAAAACACAACTACGTTGGACCGAAGGCAAGAAAACAATGGTGGGGGTAGTGGTGAGGATGGTGGTGGGGGTCGAGGAAAGGGTCCAGAACATGACATATTTCCCTACTGACGACAAACATGCGAGTTGCATTGCTAAACGATCCATTTGCAGAAGATTTCTCCAAGCAATTATTGTCAATCGGTGATCGCCGTCTTCCCGTCGACGAATCGAACAGATTGATTTCGTTTCCGCATAGTTTTTGCAATTTCGCCTTAACTAAGGACGATCTCATCAACAAAGCGTTGCCGAACAACATTGATAATCACAAAAATTACATTTGGTAGAGTGAACGAGCAATTCTAGCGGCAAAGAACAAATATGTGAATCACTTGATTATGTGAAGCACTTTCACTGCATTTTTAAATGAATGGGATGGTTGCGACAGTTACTAAGTAGTAATTCATACTTACATTGAATTGAAAAATTCACTATGTTTATACCACACTTATTTTTAAACTCTATCTACTTAACTATATTCTTTCACTCCCATTTTTTAAACTCTATTGACACAGTTGCAAATCAAGACGAGGCAACCAATTATACAATCGAATTTTTAAACTCATTTGATCTGCCTGGCTTGCCACCGCACAATTTAAAACTGAAGATTGGCTAGGTAGTCATCATGCCCCGAAATTTGAACTAACCAAAACTATTTTTACGGAACACGTTTGGTGGTGACAAAACTCATGAACCATGTGATTCACGCGACTATACTTTGGTTTAAATTATATATACTTTTGTTAAAATTCAAAGGTGAGGAAGTTTTTAAATTCAAATTAATCATTTTTAAATACAATTAACCTTAACCTATAATATTTTTTCTACACAAAGTAATATAAATTTGGTTGAAGTAAGTTATTATAATAATAACACAGGCCGACATGATTTTTGGTGTTTTGAATTTGATAAGTGTCCTTAGCTAATACGGGTACGTTGATTCTGAATGTGAATTTGGTTTGAGCCCATCACGTCAAGATTTTTCACAAAATTAGAAAATCCTTGTGAGATATTTTGTAATAGAGCAAAGAAGTACCTTATTGATATTTCCTAAATTGCATTAAAATTATTTCTTTAAAATACTTGATACATCGATAGAAAATATTTTAGTATAATATTATGTTTATTTCATTTCAATGACAACACTATTCCATTTTCGCATCTGTCAAGGTCAAGTTGATAGCATTAGCAGTTGTTTACGAAATTGTTAGTTAGCGTCAGTTGTTTGTATTATCGAGTTGTGTTTTATTTTCTGAGTGTTTAGTGCGTCATAATGTCATCAAGAAAGTGTAAAAACAGTCATGATATATTTTGTTACGTGTGTGGTGATTTAACGATAGCAAAGCATCAACGAAACATAACAGAATTTATCAAGAAAGCTTATCACGCTTACTTCGGTGTAAAGCTTGGTGATCAGAACAAAACTTGGGCTCCACACAAAGTGTGCTTTCAGTGTGTCGAGCTACTGAGAAAATGGACAAAAGGTACACGTAGCTCTTTACCCTTTGGCATTCCTATGGTATGGAGGGAACAAAAAAACCATGGAAGCGACTGTTACTTTTGCTCCTGCGATGTCAAGGGTTTCAATTCGAAAAATAAACATACTATTCAGTATCCTGATTTACCGTCTGCTAAACGACTTGTACCTCATGGACCAGGAATTCCCATTCCTCCACATTTTCTTGACACCATCCAACAGCAATCATCAGATGAAAGTTCAAACGAAAAAACTGATGAAGACGAATTCAATCCTGGTATATATCAACCTCAACAGTTTATCCAAGCTGAAATAAATGACTTAGTGAGAGACTTGGGCCTATCGAAGGATGCTGCACAAATCTTAGGATCACGACTGAAAGACAAAAATCTGTTGGCTCCAGGAACCACATTTTCGTGGTAAAGGCATCGTGAAAAAGAGTTCGCGGAATATTTCTCTCAAGAAGGTTCACTGGTGTATTGTAATAATATTCCTGAAGTAGTCATGAAACTGGGAGCTGATAATTACGATTCCAAATCATGGAGGTTATTTATTGATTCTTCTAAGAGAAGTCTGAAGGGTGTCTTGTTGCACAATGGTAATACTTATGCCTCGGTGCCTGTTACTCACTCCGTGCATCTCAAAGAAACGTATGAGAATCTTGATCTGTTGCTAAATACAATAAAGTAAAGCGAATATCGTTAGCAACTCTGTGGAGACCTCAAAATAATATCCGTGCTTTTGGGTCAGCAGTCTGGATTCACAAAGTATCCATGTTTTTTGTGTGAGTGGGACAGTCGAGCACGAAATTTACATTACGTTAAGAAAGAATGGCCACTCAGAGAAAGACTTGTACCGGGACAAAAAAATGTGCTGCTTGATGCATTAGTTGACCCAAAATTAGTTCTTTTGCCTCCCCTTCACATAAAGTTAGGATTGATGAAGCAGTTTGTCAAAGTTTAATATAAACAAGGTGACTGCTTTAAATACCTGCGCGGCTAATTTCCTGCACTTTCTGAAGCTAAACGTAAAAAAGGAATTTTTGTAGGCCCTCAAATTCGAACCTTAAAATCGGATAGGTTGTTCCAGAATACAATGACCCAGGATGAATCTGAAGCATGCAGTTCTTTCGTAGAAGTCATAGACGGTTTCCTTGGAAACAACAAGTCTCTAAACTACAAGGAAATTGTAGCCAACATGGTCGAAAATTATAAAAAACTGGGATGCAATATGAGCGTCAAACTTCATTTTCTGGATTCCCACGTTGACTCTTTTCCCGAAAATCTTCGAGCTGTCAGCGAGGAACAGGGAGAGAGGTTTCATCAAGACATAAAGGAGATGGAGAGACCTTACCAAGGAAGATGGGATATTAAAATGATGGCTGATTACCGCTGGACCTTGAAGAGGGACTCGCTCACAAAAATCCACAAAAAGAAAACTACAAAACGCAGTTTTGAGGGAAGAAGAGAACGATTTTATTAAAAAAAAAACAACGATTGTCTAACGTAGATTATACTGCATTATTTTTTTAATGAATAACTCAATTTTGAAGTGTAATTTTCTATTAAATATAGTTTCAATAAATATTTTCTCAATATTTTTGGCACTTTCTATGAAAAATTTCAAACACACTTTTCCTGAAAACCTGACGTGCTGGAAAAAAACTAAGCACAGATTCGTGATCAGCACACCTAATTTACTATAGGACACCTATTAAACTTGAAACACTTTTGCATGAAAAGAAAAATGTAGACCTGTGTAATTATTTAAAGTTTTAATTAAAAATGAATATTAGTACATTTTCTGAAGAAGAAATAAGAAATAAAACTAGTAATAACTATCGCCGCTTGTGACATGTCATAGCATATGCAGATAATGGTGGTTTGGAGAATAAAGATTAAACACCTGTTCGCCGTGAAAGAAACCGCAGAGGTAATTACTCTAAAACAAATTTAAACAAAAAGGAGATTTTTATTAAATGTTACGAAGAAGGTAAAACAATTGCAGAATCAGCAGAAATATTAATAGAAACAAAGCTAAATCGATAAATAGACGTTATAAGAAGGATGGATTTGAGATGCTTAGACATCGTGGTCGAAAAATCATCTGATGAGATATTAGATTATATGGAGAAAATTAATAAAGAAAATCCCTCGTTTAATTAAAAAAATATATGAAATTGAAGATATTTGAAACAAAAAACTTCAACACATCTGTATTTAATGCATTAAAAGCTTTAAAAATAACATTGAAAACCCCTACAGTAAGTCTGGACCGTTTAAACTCTACATCAACAATTGAACTACATAACAATTATGCAATTTTATTTTCAAAAAATGCTCCACAAACACAGGAGAATATAATTTTCATAGATGAATCCCGTTACAATTACCATTTCCGGCGAAATAAAGCTCCATCGAAGATAAATACTCTAGCCCTATGTAATAGTTCCAACAGTAAAAGGCAAAAATGTTTCACTCATTGCAGCCATGAATTTATATGATATTCGTTTTGAAATAATTTCTAATTAATCAGTAAATTCAAAAGTTTTTATTACATTTTTTATGGATTATTTTATAAAATGTCTGAGAGTAACATCGTAGAAGCCTGGCTGGTTCTGGATAACGCCAAAATCTATAAAACTCAGGAAGTTCGTGATAAAATAAATGAAACAAGCCATAGACAATTTATCTTCCACCACATTCACCCATGTTAAACTCTATAGAAAAAGTTTTTTTTGGCTAAAAGAAATATGCTGGCGGAACCAGAAAATAACCTGAATTTAATTGACATTATTGAGGCCACTGTTACTTCTGCTGATTGTACTAGATACGAGTTATTGTATTATATATTCGTATTATGTAGATATGCCAATGATATTACTGCTGACTGCAGCAGGGCAACTATTTTAATAAAATTTCAAGATTCAGCTGTAGGCATTAGGTTAAACATTATTAAAATAATAATAAATAATAAACACTAGGTATAAGGTACTAGGTATAATACATTTGTGAAACTTATACCTAGTGTTTATTATTTATTATTATGCAACTATTTTACATTAAGATTTTTATAATTTTTCATATTTTTTTTCATTATATTTTTTTTATTATTAATTTGTGGTTTTACAGTATTTATCTATATTTAAGAAAAGTTTTATTTTAATTTTAAAAAGTTTAATTTGAATTATAAAAAGATTAATTTGGATTTAAAAAAGTTTAATTTGAATTTTAAAAGTTTAGTTTGAAATCAAAAAGGATTAATTAAAAATTAAAAACTTATATACATTACCAACCTATATATATATATATATATATATATATATATATATATATATATATATATATATATATAGATATATATATATATATATATATATATATATATATATATAGATATATATATATATATATATATATATATATAACATTTGAATTTTAAAAGTTTTAAAATTAATTAATTTGAATTTTAAAAGTTTAGTTTGAAATTAAAAAGGATTAATTCGAAATTAAAAACCATATACATTACCAACCTATATATATATATATATATATATATATATATATATATATAAATATATATATATATATATATGTATATATATATATATATATATATATATTTATATATATATATATATATATACAGGTTGGTAATGTATATAGGTTTTTAATTTCGAATTAATCCTTTTTAATTTCAAACTAAACTTTTAAAATTCAAATTAATTAATTTTAAAACTTTTAAAATTCAAATGTTTTAAAAAGTTATATATATATATATATATATATATATATATATATATATATATATATATATATATATATATATATATATATATATATAACTTTTTAAAACATTTGAATTTTAAAAGTTTTAAAATTAATTAATTTGAATTTTAAAAGTTTAGTTTGAAATTAAAAAGGATTAATTCGAAATTAAAAACCTATATACATTACCAACCTGTATATATATATATAAATATATATATATATATAATATATATATATATATATATATATATATATATATATATATATATATATATATATATATATATATATATATATATATATTATATATATATATATATATATATATATATAGGTTGGTAATGTATATAGGTTTTTAATTTCGAATTAATCATTTTTATGAATAGGATGGTTGCGACAGTTACTACGTGGTAATCCATACTTACATTGAATTGAAAAATTCACTTTGTTTTTTACCACACTTATATTATGTAAAAATATTATATAACTTATTATTCACAGTTATATAAATTTCTACACATATCACGACTCGAGTTTCGACGTTTGACGGTCATTTTCAAGTACTTGAAAATGACCGTCAAACGTCGAAACTCGAGTCGTGATATGTGTAGAAATTTATATAACTGTGAATAATAAGTTATATAATATTTTTACATAATATAAGTGTGGTAAAAAACAAAGTGAATTTTTCAATTCAATGTAATCCTTTTTAATTTCAAACTAAACTTTTAAAATTCAAATTAAACTTTTTTAAATCCATATTAATCTTTTTATAATTCAAACTAAACTTATTAAAATTCAAATTAAACTTTTCTTAAATATAGATAAATACTGTAAAACCACAAATTAATAATAAAAAAAATATAATGAAAAAAAATATGAAAAATTATAAAAATCTTAATGTAAAACATTTATTGCATAATAATAAATAATAAACACTAGGTATAATTTTCACAAATGTATTATACCTAGTACCTTATACCTAGTGTTTATTATTTATTATTATTTTAATAATGTTTCACCTAATGCCTACAGCTGAATCTTGAAATTTGATTAAAATAGTTGCCCTGCTGCAGCCAGCAGTAATTTCATTGGCATATCTACGTAATACGAATATATAATACAATAACTCGTATCTAGTACAATCAGCAGAAGTAACAGTGGCCTCAATAATGTCAATTAAATTCTAGTTATTTTCTGGTTCCGCCAGCATATTTCTTTTAGCCAAAAAAAACTTTTTCTATAGAGTTTAACATGGGTGAATGTGGTGGAAGATAAATTGTCTATGGCTTGTTTTATTTTATCACGAACTTCCTGAGTTTTATAGATTTTGGCGTTATCCAGAACCAGCAGCCATGCTACTACGATGTTACTCTCAGACATTTTATAAAATAATCCATAAAAAATGTAATAAAAACTTTTGAATTTACTGGTCAATTAGAAATTATTTCAAAACGAATATCATTTAAATTCAAGGCTGCAATGAGTGAAACATTTCTGCCTTTTACTGTTGGAACTATTACATAGGGCTAGAGTATTTATCTTCGATGGAGCTTTATTTCGCCGGAAATGGTAATTATAACGGGATTCATCTATGAAAATTATATTCTCCTGTTTGTGGAGCATTTTTTGAAAATAAAATTGCATAATTGTTATGTAGGAGTTTAAACGGTCCAGACTTACTGTAGGGGTTTTCAATGTTATTTTTAAAGCTTTTAATGCATTAAATACAGATGTGTTGAAGTTTTTTGTTTCAAATATCTTCAATTTCATATATTTTTTTAATTAAACGATGGATTTTCTTTAATAATTTTCTCCATATAATCTAATATCTCATCAGATGGTTTTTCGACCACGATGTCTAAGCATCTCAAATCCATCCTTCTTATAAAGTCTATTTATCGATTTAGCTTTGTTTCTATTAATATTTCTGCTGATTCTGCAATTGTTTTACCTTCTTCGTAACATTTAATAAAAATCTCCTTTTTGTTTAAATTTGTTTTAGAGTAATTACCTCTGCGGTTTCTTTCACGGCGAACAGGTGTTTAATCTTTATTCTCCAAACTACCATTATCTGCATATGCTATGACATGTCACAAGCGACGATAGTTATTACTAGTTTTATTTCTTATTTCTTCTTCGGAAAATGTACTAATATTTATTTTTAATTAAAACTTTAAATAATTACTTAGGCCTACATTTTTGTTTCCATGCAAAAGTGTTTCAAGTTTAATAGGTGGCCTATAGTAAATGAGGTGTGCTGATCACGAATCTGTGCTTAGTTTTTTTCCAGCACGTCAGGTTTTCAGGAAAAGTGTGTTTGAAATTTTTCATAGAAACTGCCAAAAATATTGAGAAAATATTTATTGAAACTATATTTAATAGAAAATTACACTTCAAAATTGAGTTATTCATTAAAAAATAATGCAGTATAATCTACGTTAGACAATTGTTGGTTTTTTTTTAATAAAATCGTTCTCTTTTTCCCTCAAAACTGCGTTTTGTAGTTTTCTTTTTGTGGATTTTTGTGAGCGAGTCCCTCTTCAAGGTCCAGCAGTAATCAGCCATCATTCTAATATCCCATCTTCCTTGGTAAGGTCTCTCCATCTCCTTTATGTCTTG
This sequence comes from Phosphuga atrata, assembly GCA_944588485.1. Lineage (NCBI taxonomy): Eukaryota > Metazoa > Arthropoda > Insecta > Coleoptera > Silphidae > Phosphuga > Phosphuga atrata. The sequence continues at coordinate 26,934,409 of OX155895.1, read as the reverse complement.
ATGAAACCTCTCTCCCTGTTCCTCGCTGACAGCTCGAAGATTTTCGGGAAAAGAGTCAACGTGGGATTCCAGAAAATGAAGTTTGACGCTCATATTGCATCCCAGTTTTTTATAATTTTCGACCATGTTGGCTACAATTTCTTTGTAGTCTTCATTCACAATTTCTTTGTCTCTTTAGAGACTTGTTGTTTCCAAGGAAACCGTCTATGACTTCTACGAAAGAACTGCATGCTTCAGATTCATCCTGGGTCATTGTATTCTGGAACAATCTATCCGATTTTAGGGTTCGAATTTGAGGGCCTACAAAAATTCCTTCTTTACGTTTAGCTTCAGAAAGTGCAGGAAATTTGCCGCGCAGGTATTTAAAGCAGTCACCTTGTTTATATTAAACTTTGACAAACTGCTTCATCAATCCTAACTTTATGTGAAGGGGAGGCAAAAGAACTAATTTTGGGTCAACTAATGCATCACGCAGCACATTTTTTTGTCCCGGTACAAGTCTTTCTCTGAGTGGCCATTCTTTCTTAACGTAATGTAAATTTCGTGCTCGACTGTCCCACTCACACAAAAAACATGGATACTTTGTGAATCCAGACTGCTGACTCAAAAGCATGGATATTATTTTGAGGTCTCCACAGAGTTGCCAACGATATTCGCTATACTTTATTGTATTTAGCAACAGCTCAAGATTCTCATACGTTTCTTTGAGATGCACGGAGTGAGTAATAGGCACCGAGGCATAAGTATTACCATTGTGCAACAAGACACCCTTCAGACTTCTCTTAGAAGAATCAATAAATAACCTCTATGATTTGGAATCGTAATTATCAGCTCCCAGTTTCATGACTACTTCAGGAATATTATTACAATACACCAGTGAACCTTCTTGAGAGAAATATTCCGCGAACTCTTTTTCACGATGCCTATACCACGAAAATGTGGTTCCTGGAGCCAACAGATTTTTGTCTTTCAGTCGTGATCCTAAGATTTGTGCAGCATCCTTCGATAGGCCCAAGTCTCTCACTAAGTCATTTAGTTCAGCTTGGATAAACTGTTGAGGTTGATATATACCAGGATTGAATTCGTCTTCATCAGTTTTTTCGTTTGAACTTTCATCTGATGATTGCTGTTGGATGGTGTCAAGAAAAGGTGGAGGAATGGAAATTCCTGGTCCATGAGGTACAAGTCGTTTAGTAGACGGTAAATCAGGATACTGAATAGTATGTTTATTTTTCGAATTGAAACCCTTGACATCGCAGGAGCAAAAGTAACAGTCGCTTCCATGGTTTTTTTGTTCCCTCCATGCCATAGGAATGCCAAATGGTAAAGAGCTACGTGTACCTTTTGTCCATTTTCTCAGTAGCTCGACACACTGAAAGCACACTTTGTGTGGAGCCCAAGTTTTGTTCTGATCACCAAACTTTACACCGAAGTAAGCGTGATAAGCTTTCTTGATAAATTCTGTTATGTTCCGTTGATGCTTTGCTATCGTTAAATCACCACACACGTAACAAAATATATCAGGACTGTTTTTGCACTTTCTTGATGACATTATGACGCCATAAACACTCAGAAAATAAAACACAACTCGATAATACAAACAACTGACGCTAACTAACAATTTCGTAAACAACTGCTAATGCTATCAAGTTGACCTTGACAGATGCGAAAATGGAACAGTGTTGTCATTGAAATGAAATAAACATAATATTATACTAAAATATTTTCTATCGATGTATCAAGTATTTTAAAGAAATAATTTTAATGCAATTTAGGAAATATCAATAAGGTACTTCTTTGCTCTATTACAAAATATCTCACAAGGATTTTCTAATTTTGTGAAAAATCTTGACGTGATGGGCTCAAACCAAATTCACATTCAGAATCAACGTACCCGTATTAGCTAAGGACACTTATCAAATTCAAAACACCAAAAATCATATCGGCCTGTGTTATTACAATAATAACTTACTTCAACCAAATTTAATATTTAATTTAATATTATAGGTTAAGGTTAATTGTATTTAAAAATGATTTGAATTTAAAAACTTCCTCACCTTTGAATTTTAACAAAAGTATATATAATTTAAACCAAAGTATAGTCGCGTGAATCACATGGTTCATGAGTTTTGCCACCACCAAACGTGTTCCGTAAAAATAGTTTTGGTTAGTTCAAATTTCGAGGCATGATGACTACCTAGCCAATCTTCAGTTGTAAATTGTGCGGTGGCAAGCCAGGCAGGATTGAATTTTAAAAAGGTTAATTTGAATTATAAAAAGATTAATTTGGATTTAAAAAAGTTTAAATTGAATTTTAAAAGTTTAGTTTGAAATTAAAAAGGATTAATTCGAAATTATAAACCTATATACATAACCAACCTATATATATATATATACATATATATATATATATATATATATATATATATATATATATATATATATATATATAAATATATATATTTAAAATAAACTTGTAACTTCTCGAGAATCTATTCCTGCCACATCTTAATGTCCACGTAAAAAATTACCTCTTTCACCACTTGTTGAAAATGAATGAACTCCCAGGTTGTGAAACATCTGTCTGAGATAAATGGCTTTGGATATGGTTGACTTTGTTAATGGCATAGTCTGCTGTAAATCGATTGTTACATAGAGTATTTCAGGATTTTTGGCAGCAGCATTTTTCCTATCAAGTCAAATTTCTTTATATTCGAAGTTTCCTTTACCAGGCTCGCATGTGCTACGCAAGTATCACCGAGCGGCAATCAAGCAAATGAATAATTGAAAGAAATTGAAAAAGTTGGTATTTAATTGTTTGTTTAATTTTTTTATTAGTTCCTCTTCGCATTTTTTTAGGTATAGGCTGTACAGTTATGATATATTAGTGATAGAATCGGCTTTTGCAGTTTTTTACGACAGGAGTAGTTAGATGCTTCAGCTGTAAATGATTAAATATAAGCTTTCACAAAATCTACTACTTGCTTTTCAATCTTGTTTGCTATTATGTTTACTTTGTAAATTAGCAGAAGGTGCGAGTATTCCATCTTTTTAGAATAATCGTATAATAAAAAACGAGTTTAATAAGCCCTATTTTCAGCACGCGTCCATGTACGACGAGCCTAGCGAGGAGTTTTCTAATGGACAATTGCGAAAAACGCATTATGAACGAGTTTTTTATACTATTTTTTTCTATTTTGCGCCCTTTTATGCTATTTCTAAAAAAAAAATCTCCGATACATATTGAGAAAATTAAATCGCACTCAACGAGTCATCTTTAATGATTTCATTATAGACGCAAATTAGAAAGAATTTGATGCATTAGTAGGTTGACGCTGTACTGTGTGTAATTCATTACTTATAAATTATAAACAATAGTGAATTTTTAGCATTGAGGTCTAACCTATAGAATCTGGAATGTACTTCTTTACTGCTTTACTGCCAGCATCAAACTTTTCTGATCATTTTAATCTGCAAATGTCAGTACTTAAAAGTTCATGCTTTGATTATTTTGTAGGAACATTTTACTTGTATGAAATTATATTCCCTAAAGCTGCCTTCATTTTTTTTCAACTTTATACACCTGTATGTATTTTTCATTTTCATCATATTCTTTCCTTTCTATTTCTTCATTTAAATTTCTTTTATTTTCTGCGATAACACGACTTGGAACCATGCTGTCGACTTCTGTCTCACTTGTCTCGTACATTTCGTTTCCATATCCAGATGTCCGCCGGGAATGTATTCGTCAAAGTTACCATCTGAAATGGGATTATCCTAAGTTGCCCCACGAATGAAGATTTTTTATAGGATCACTCTAAATAACTTATTATTATAAAAGTCGGTGTAGATAAGGTACATATTGTACATTTGAAAATAAATATTATTACCGTTCATTTATAACGTAGTTTTCATTCAACTCCAAACTCTTGAGGTTCAGATTTACTTTCCGAGTGCTGAAAAATGCTGCATTATTTTTTACGTATTGTTTTTGTGGGGACTACTGTAAAACCATTTTCTGGCGACTGAATAACATTTTATCGTTTCAAATTTAAAAATTGAGTTACAACTACAGAAAAATTAAGCAGGTCTGTTTGAGATAATGTTGCATATATTTCACGTAGGTATTATGTGAACGGTTTAGTGAACTTTCGCCGCATTCGTTTCTCCGCGGAATCTTCACCGCAGGAATGTTCACCGCTGAGCAGTTTCAACTGTATCAATTTGTTTTCCTAATTTTTTGTTTATATATTTTTTGAATTGGATTTGTTGAAATTGCTGTACGGTTTAAACTTTGCAGAGGTGAAGACGTTCAGCGGTGAACGTTCTTGCGATGAAAGTTCCTACGGTGAAGATTCCGCGATGAAACAAATGCGGTGAACGTACCGGATATATCCGGTGCGGTATATCCGTTATATAAACGCTATGTTCACATAGGTATACCTTTGCGAACATAGCGTTTTGGACCGTTAAGAATAACATCTAAAATGTGTACAAAACTCGTGCATCATCAGTTATTTTTGTAAATAGTCATCGGTATGGAAGTAAGGAAATCTTCACCATTTCTTTCTTGGACGTAGTAAGTTTGTTAATTAGACGCGTGCGCATAATGACACTCGATATGATATGGTGCTGAAATTCCAAAGATGTGGTGTTCCAAAGACGAATGTTTAAGTTAAACCATGCCACAGACTTTCCTAATAGCAACCGACTTTGAAATGCCTAACTTTAACCTTTGCATGTCCATATAAGGTTAAATTCAGAAATGCCAGGGATAGATCTAAGTTAGGCCATGCCACGGACTTTCCCAATAGCAAACGAATTTTGCATGCCCAACTTTGATAAGCCTTTGGTTATCCATATAAGGTTGAAGTCCGAAATTCCAAAGACAAGCCTAAGTTAGGCCATTCTCTTTTGTTTCCTAATAGCAATCAATTTGGATTTTTTTCAGGTTATCGTGTTTCGGCTTTCCTAATTAGGACCCGGTTAAAATTAGACTTGTCACAATTCGGAACGCCTCATTAGGGCCGAAATGATCTCTTGGCGTTCCTCACTCTATTCAAAAACGGATCCCACTCGCTTGACATCCAACTTTTATATTTCGAGGAGGAAGTGTGAAGTCTAGGGTGGATACTAAGCTCGGAATATGTCAAATTTTAATAACTATGCCAGCGATGTTCTTTTGTCAAGCAGTCTTTCGCTTGTAATGAGACATGTCAAATGTGCAACGTGCATATGTTAGGTTATTGTAATTAGCAACATTCAAAGGATACTCTAAAAGGCGATTTTCATATCGTTTCAATTCGTCGAAAGAAGTAAGACAACCATTACGATACCAGTGTCCGATCCTATAGTCAGGGTGCGGTAGCCAAACCGGATCACCCGATGATCCGGGATCGATCGATGCATCGGGTAATATCTAGGAACGGAGCGATTCCTTCGCCCACCTGTTTACCCGATCTCACCGTACCCGATTTTTTCTTGTGGGGTTACCTAAAAGGAAAAGTTTTCCAAGAACGGCCTCGTACTATTGAAGAATTGATGGAGAGAATCCGTCAGGAATTCGAAGAATCTCATCAGATGCTCCGTGATGTAATGACCAATTATAGACATCGCCTGCAAGTATGTATCTATCGAGATGGACGACACCTTAATAATGTTATTTTTAACAAATGATTAGTGTTTCTTACATGCTTTTTAACTTAGATGAATATGATATAAAAAAAATTGAAAAAAATGGAACCGTTTCTTTCTTAGTTTATAAAAAATGCAGATTTGGCTGTCGCACCCTTTATTTGACAATTTCTCCACTTCTCGTAAACACGATTTTTGTTGCAACTAAAACAAATATACTACTACTTTTATCTAAATGACATAAAAAGAGAGCTATTATTGAGACTAATACGTAACAATAACAACAGGCGCCACCAGTGGAGTGTAATTAAAAATTCCCGCTGTCTCAGCCTATACATTGTCTCAATTTATACAACTCTCCCCTTCTGTTAAATATTTTTAAAATTGTTAGTCTCCGTCAGATTTTCCTATTCTAAATAGTATTCGCTATGGAATGGGCAAAGAACGCTAAAATATAGCTGCGTAATGTTCTTTTCTAACTTCAGTCATATCAGATTTTTCCGACAAATTCGGCGCTTATTACCATAAAGGATGTGTTACACGATATTTTTTACCCTACCATATTTGTTGTCTGCTACGAATGAATGAATATTTACTTTTATAGTCGATTATTATTAAAAACCGTTTCAGAAAATAAAAACCAACTGCGGGGTTCGACGGTAGCTGGTCTATGCGAAAACAAAAAATCCCAAACACACAATGATGTGTTAAATTTTAAATTGGTAAAACCATACAACATTATAGATAATCAGATAAACTTAATAAAGACGGAACATAGCTTGAATATATAAATATACTCAACCTTTCCGGAACTCTATAATACTAATGAGTCTTTTTAGGACTACCAAAAACAAATCTCTTATGAAATTTGTCAGTTATTCTATAGCTTTCAGTCCACCTTCGTGGCACTCAACAAAAACCATAAAAATAACATTGATTTTTAAGATCATGTCTTTCCGATACCTTGAGTGAGGCTATCCACTCAAGGTATCGGAAAGACATGATCTTAAAAATCAATGTTATTTTCATGGTTTTTGTTGAGTGCCACGAAGGTGGACTGAAAGCTATAGAATAACTGACAAATTTCATAAGAGATTTGTTTTTGGTAGTCCTAAAAAGACTCATTAGTATTATAGAGTTCCGGAAAGGTTGAGTATATTTATATATTCAAGCTATGTTCCGTCTTTATTAAGTTTATCTGATTATCTATAATGTTGTATGGTTTTACCAATTCAAAATTTATCATTTATATCAATAACCTGCTAAGTTCATGTCTCTCTCACAAAATGTCAAAATTAAAAACATCTAACCCTAATCAACACATGGGTTTTCAAGTGAGTGATTTACAAAATATTGTTCATGGAAGCAAAGCTGTGCTGATGAGAGATAGATCTCGAAACGCGTCCACAGATGGCTATCCACTCAAGGTATCGGAAAGACATGATCTTAAAAATCAATGTTATTTTTATGGTTTTTGTTGAGTGCCACGAAGGTGGACTGAAAGCTATAGAATAACTGACAAATTTCATAAGAGATTTGTTTTTGGTTGTCCTAAAAAGACTCATTAGTATTATAGAGTTCCGGAAAGGTTGAGTATATTTATATATTCAAGCTATGTTCCGTCTTTATTAAGTTTACAATGATGTGTTATTAGATGAGACAATGTCAGAGAGAAGATAAAATCAAACAGCGACGGATTAAAGATCAAGGACCAGTAAACAACAGATATAATCAGACAAGGAAATAGATAATATAATTGTTATGCAATAATGAACATAGTTTCGCATAGATTAGTGATCGGCTCAGCCCATAGTGATTTATATAAGAGGATACTCGTCAGCGGCAATTCCCCGTTGTTATAAACACACTACGTGAGTGGACGCAATCGAGTGCAGATGCGAAATGGCATCGCAATATTCTGAGCACACATCCGATGCGAAAATGTTATTCATTGATCACGAAAATATTTCGCACGGGAACAGTGTGGCGTTGCACAGCACGAGTTCGGGTATCGATTCGGGCCCGTCCATCTCCATTTGTATCTTGCATTGTTTCTGGCAGCTATTGCAGCCGGGAAAATCTCAATGTTTTTTTTTTCTTCCGCAATGTTACATTTACGAAGAGAATTAAGCGAATGATATTGACAGGTCTCTTGCGTCATAGGAAATATTATCCCTAATATTTTGTTAATTTTCAAAACCAGCAGAGAAAAGCAGAGAAGACCATACAAGGCATGATAAGCGCAGACAGGTGCAAACAAAACCAATGAAAACAAGACAAAATCTAGACATAGAAGGTCAAACATGGGAGGTTGGACATGGAAGGTCAAGAACATATAAGGTCAGACAAGACCAGACCAAACCGACTAAAACCAGATAGAACCAGACAAGACGATGCAAGACCAGACAAGACCTTACAAGACCAGACAAGACAAAACATGTCCAGACAGGACCAGACTAGCACAAACAACACCATACAAAACCAGACAAGAGCATACAAGACCAGAGACGACCAAAGAACACCAAACCGGACCATGTAAGACCAGAAAAGACAAAACAAGACAAGGCAAGACCAGTCAAGATCAAAGAAGACTAGAAAAGACCAGAGAAAACCCGACAGTAGAAGACAGGATCAGAGAGGGCAGGACAACACCAGACCAGACCAGTGAAGACCAAACAAGACCAGACAAGACGAAACAAATCAAGACCAGACAAGGCCAGACAAGCCTAGACAAGACTAGAAAAGTACCGAAAATGCCAGACGAAACAAGACAATATCATACAAGACCAGATAAACCAAACTAGACCAGAGAAAACCAGGCAAGGCAAAACAATACCAGACAAGACCAGACAGGACGAAACAGAACAAGAAAAGGCAAGAAGATATAGCCATACAAACTATAGAAGACCAGAAGAGACCATACAATACAGGACCACAATAAGACCAGCCAAGAGCAGACAAGGCCTGACAAGACCAGAGAGTACCCGGCAGATCGAGACAAGACCAAACTATACTGTACAACACCAGATAAGGCCAGGCAAGACCAGAGAAACCAGACAAAACCAGACAAGACCAGAGAAGACCAGGCAAGACCAGAGACAGGGCCAGACAAGAGCTGATAAAAGCAGACAATACAAGACAAGAAAATACCAGATAAGACCAGAGAAGACCAGACAAGCCCAGGCAAGATCAGTGAAAACCAAACAAGAACAGAGATGACCCGAGAAAATCAGACAGGATCAGAGAAAACCAGGCAAGACCAGAGAAAGCCAGAAAAGTCCTGACATGACAGGCATGTGTAAACAAGATTAGACAAGACCAGATAAGACGACACGAGACGAGAAAAAACCAGACAAAGCGAGAGGAAAACCAGACAAGACTAGCGAAAACCAGACAAGCCCATACATGAGCAGACAAGAACAGACAATACCAAACAAGACCAGACAAAACTAGACAATACCAGACAAGACCAGACAAAATCGAACACGAGCAGAGAAGACCAGACAAGACCACACAAGACCATAAAAGACCGGACAAGTGCAGAGAAACCCAGACAAGAAGAGATAAAACCAGTTAAAACCAGAGAAGACGAGACAAGGCCAGACTAGACCTGACAAGGCCAGACAAGTAGAAACAAGACATGAAAAGACAAGACCAGAGTAGACCAGACAAGACAAGAGAAACCCAGATAAGACCAGATGAAACCAGACAAGGCCAGAGAAGACCATAGAAGACTAGGTGAGACCATTCAAGACCAGACAAAAACAGCGAAGAGAAGACAAAACAAGACCACCTGACAAGGCCATACAAGACCAGAAATGTCCAGACAATACCATTTGATTGTAGGTTTGGTGGTGAGTCTCAACGTTGGTATACTTACCCATTTAGAGCGCCTCCTGTAGTGCTGATTCCTTTAGGAATTTCAGAATCTGGGTGGCATTCAAGGACCGCAGCTCCTCTGCGTTGAAGCAGTGGGCCCCAAGCTGCATTTGTCTCCAGCGGAGCACTGCTCCGCATCCTTTGAGCAGATGTTTTCTCTGAGGGTTTCCTCTGCTAAACCACAGAAGTAGGGAAAGATGATGCGTTCTAGATCCACCACCTCCTTATGGGTTTTACATGCAATCTAGCCCCTTATGAAGGAATTACATGTAAAATCTAGCACGATGCCCCTTATGGAGATTTACATGTAAATCTAGCTCGAAGCCCCTTATGGGGAATCCTATGCAAAATAGTTCTGAACGCGTCCGAGCGAGAATGTCTAGATGACGCTGCAAGATACGTGTACGTTGGATAGTGGGAAAATTTAAAATGAGGGGTCAGGGGTGAAAACTAAGATAGGGGTTGATTCAATTGAGATTATGGGGGATTTAGATTGACAAGACTAGACAGACAAGGCTAGACAGACAAGGCTAGACAGACAAGACTGGACAGACAAGACTAGACCGATAAGACTAGACAGACAAGACTAGGCGGACAAGACTAGACGGACTAAACTAAACCATTTTAAACCATTTGATGAGAAAAATCAAATCTGGTGTCAGAACAGCTCTAGCATGTGCCCTAAGGGAGATACCGTCCGACCGCCTACCTCTCAGTAGATGACGTCATCCGCCGCGGCAGATATTACTAAACTAATTATCTCGATGCTAATTGGTTGATTAACGAATAAATAATTGCAGTTTTCCTTATGCCTCAATTTATATGTAATGGACAACACTAGATAGACAAGACTAGACAGACAAGAATAGACAGACATGCGGAGAAAATTCAAAATGAGTTGCGGGTAGGTAGCGGGTATACACGATTGATTGCAAACATATTACGGTTTTGGTTCAATTGAGATTATAGGATTTAGACCGGACAGGACTAAACAGACAAGACTAGACAGACAAGACTAGACTAGAGAGACGAGACAGAATAGATTAGGCGGGCAATAGGGGGGAAAATTCTCGAATGAGTTGCGGGGGTAGCGGGGAAACGAGTATTCAAAATTTACTGCAAACATATTACGGCTTGATTCAATGAGATTGTGCAGACGAGACTAGTAAGATGAAGCTAGACAGATGGGGGCTAAATACATGAGACTAGGTAGACGGTACTAAATACAAGAGACTAGATAGACGGGATTAGATACATGGGGGCTAGATACATGGGGGCTAGATACATGAGACTAGTTAGAAAGAGACTAGAGAGACTAAACTAAAATATATAAGGGATTGTTTAATTCAACTAAAATATATGTAAAATTTCTTAAACTTGTCTGTGATTTAGACCGTATTAATTATTTAATATAAATAAAAAAAGTATTTCAGCAATTAGGTTTAATTTTGAGTGAGAAATGGAATTATATTGTTTCTTTCTCAGTTTACGTAATCAGTTTAGTATTTGAAGCTTTTAAATGTATGAGAATGAAATAACATCCAATATTTTTTATTACAACTTCCACGATAGAAAATGTTTATGTAACCACACGTCTAGATAGGACCGAACGTCTAGCACTGATAACAAACCTGTCTCAACCTGTCTCAACCTGTCTGAACCGGAACTACTACATCGACCGGATGTTTGATAGCAATAACAACTCCCTGTTTTGTTAAGTTTGTTTGTGGTTAATTTAATAAACACGATAAACAAGTTTTTGATTTATCGGTTAGATGCAACTGGTCGTCTAGCGCTGATAACAATTTCTCGTCTCAACTTGTCTGGATCACGTGCTACATACGAAGCATTTTTATTGGCTCATTCAAAATCCGTTTGGGTATAAATAGAAGACAAAATACTAATAATGAATTAGTTATATCAACACAATGTCAATCCAACAGTGTAATGGTTAAGATCACCGAAGATGAAGTAGAACGGTTAGTACAAAGTAAAGCACGATTGGAACAACACATTAAAAAAATTCAACGATTAAAATTAACAATTAAAAGATATCAAGATGTTAAAAAGTGCTATCAACTTTTTTCTAGACTGTGTATCAATGAATAGGTGTTGTGCTTGCTATAATCAGTATAAACTACATTTAATGACACATATAACATCCAGGGAACTACTATCGATGTGGGATGCGCTTCCATCGCATTTTCAAGAAGATGAAGATATAGCCGCCTGCCTACCATGTTACAAACATTACAATCTACCAACTGATGTAGATCATATTGATGGCCCCCCACCACCCCGAAATAAATGTTATAAATTTATTGATGAAAAAAGATTTTGTAATCTGCAATGATTTTTTACTAATTATAATAAAAATAATAACATTTTTTACTAATTATAATATCAATGTATACCGTTTTTCTTAATTACCATTTTATTCAGTTTCAGGATTACGGGTAAAAATAAAACCAAGTTATTAGTAGAATAAAAATATATATTTATTTACAATTACAAATAGAATCACTATTTTACAATAAGTACATATTTTTTCAACAATGGAGTGTATTCAACGACAGCATCACACAAAATAAGGCAATAGGCTCGAGTGTTTGATTTGAATGCTTGCGTAGCTTCTAGTTCAATTTTTAATCAACAGTAGATGATTTAATACTTTCATTTTGTTTAGATACATCAAACACAAAAAGAATATGATCTCTGAATTGAATCATATTCAATATTGGTTCGTTTATGCCATCGCCATAGTAACTGTTTTGGAAAGTGGCATACGCATTAAAGATAATTTAGATATCTACCTATTAAAACCCAGTTTCCATCTACTTGCATCCATTTTCCATACACTTTCCATCCACTTTGCATCCACTTCAATCCACTTTCCATCCACTTGCATCCAATTGCATCCACTTGAATCCACTTTCCATCCACCTGCATTCACTTTCCATGCACTTGCATCCACTTTCCATCCACTTGCATCCACTTTCCATCCACTTACATCCACTTTCAATCCACTTGCATCCACTTGCATCCACTTTCCATCCACTTTCCATCCACTTACATTCACTTTCTATCCACTTTCCATCCACTTGCGTCCACTTTCCATCCAATTTCCATCCACTTACATCCACTTTCCGTCCACTTTCCGTCCACTTTCCATCCACTTACATCCACTTTCCGTCCACTCCGTCCACTTTCCGTCCACTTTCTGTCCACTTTCCGTCCACTTTCCGTCCACTTCGTCCACTTTTCGTCCACTTTCCGTCCACTTTCCGCCCTCTTTCCATCCACTCCGTCTACTTTCCGTCCACTATCCGTCCACTTTCCGTCCACTTATAATTTAGATACCTACCTATTCAAACCCACTTTCCATCTACTTGCATCCATTTTCCATACACTTTCCATCCACTTTGCATCCACTTCAATCCACTTGCATTCAATTGCATCCACTTGAATCCACTTTCCATCCACCTGCATCCACTTGCATCCACTTTCCATCCACTTGCATCCACTTTCCAGCCACTTGCATCCACTTTCCATCCACTTACATCCACTTTCCATCCACTTTCCATCCACTTGCGTCCACTTTCCATCCACTTTCCATCCACTTGCCATCCACTTACATCCACTTTCCGTCCACTTACATCCACTTTCCGTCCACTCCGTCCACTTTCCGTTCACTTTCCGTCCACTTTCCGTCCACTTTCCGCCCACTTTCCGTCCACTCCGTCCACTTTCCGTCCACTTTCCGTCCACTTTCCGTCCACTTTCCGTCCACCTCTCGGCCACTCCGTCCACTTTCCGTCCACTCCGTCCACTTTCTGTCCACGTTTTATTCTTCCCTGTCCATTGAATTTTGCATTCGGTATAAATAGTATAGGATAGGAACTTGATTGTTAATCAGTTTAGTACTGGACGTTTGTGAGAATACGTCATGTTTAAATGTAGCGAGTGTACCAAACAATATTCATTGATTGAAAATTTACGCAGACATGAAAGAGGTCACAACAAAAACTTTAAAATTGTATGCGAGTATTGCACAAAAATATTTTCTCGTCGTGATATATATAATCGTCATTTGTCAACTAAACATTATGCAACTAAGATGAGTAAACTGGTGAATCTCGAAGAACAATCCCAAGACACTCTTAATGAAGCCACATTTAGAAATCTGTCAGATGATGAGGTAATCCAAAAAGAAAAACGTATAAAAATAATTGATAATAATGATCTAGTAATTGAAAATGACAAATCTACAGAATTTAGTGATATAATATTAAAGAAAGTACAACGAGTGAAGCAATCAAAAAATAATGGCAGTTTGATTGCAAGTAAAGAAAAGAAAGTGGAAGCGAAACTGTCTGAAAATGTTATAGACAATGGCTTAATGGAAGAAAGCAGTTTAGATAAAAGTGTAGCTGAAGATATTGAGGCAAGTGCACCCAAAGATCATGATATATACAATGACTTAATGGTGGGGATGAAAGAAAACAGAATAAACGTCTCAATGTTAGCTGACTCCTTTAAAGAGTTGTTAAATTACCTGGATTTATTGGAACATCGATTTGATATTAGTAATTCTAGAGAAGAAGATGAAGAAAGTGTTTTCACAGACTATGATTTCGAAGCGAACATACCTTACCTCAATGAGAAAATTGCAAGCGGGGAGTCGTTTAATCCGTTTATTGAATGGAATGATCCTAACGAGTTGGTTGAACGATTATGGCTGTTAAAAAAGTCACAAAAATTTGGAAACACATCTAAGGATTATAAGATTCAAACTATAGAAAACGCTTTAAGACAAGCCGATATAATCGAGTAATATTTACGATTGCCTACTTGAATTGAATTACTATATAAGTATTTAAATGTATTGATGTAAATTTAAATGTATTATTATTAAAATTTAATAGACCCGTAAATTCTATGTGGAGTTTTCTTTATTTTATATCGATTTCTGGGCCTCAACATTGACAATTCACTCAAATGGACCTCGCATGTGGAGCTCTTAACCAAGAAGCTGTCTTCTGCTTGCTTCGCAATTAGGTCTATTTCCAGAGAGCTAAATCTCCATACTTCCAGATCTTCTTATTTCGCTCTTTTCGAATCACACCTGCGATATGGCCTTCCGTTCTGGGGTCACTCCAACCGTCTCCAACTTGAATCTTTATTCAAGCTACAAAAGAGAGCTATTCGCTATATGTTTGGTTTGAGTAGTAGAGCCCATTGTCAACCCTACTTTAAGAATTTCAAAATTTTAACTCTCCCTTCATTATTTATCCTGGAATCCGTTAGCTTAATGCATAAGCACATTCGTGCTTTACTGGAGAGACCACAACACAAACACAGCACAAGGAACTTGGATCAGGATATTTATCTACCCTTACCTAGATCAGAACTTCTCTATCAGAAAAATCTATATTCTACAACGCGAAAATAATGTTCAATCATTTACCTATCCACCTTAAATCAATCACCAATAACTCCAAATTTCGTTCCGCCGTCAAGTCATATTTCCTAGAACGACCTTACTACACTACGGCAGAATTCTTCGGTGATCACTAGTTTTTGAACTGCACACACACCTATTAGCCTCAGCTAGCCTATTGTTATTTATTTAATTGTTTATTTATTGTTTATTTATTTTTTTCTTTATTTATTTCCTTATTTTTTTCTCACGAATGTATGTATTTATGTATGTATGTACTTTCTTGATATGTTTTGTTTTAGTTTTTAAGTGACTTATTTATTTATTTATTTATTTTGCCTGTGCTTTGTCCACAGAAATCATGTATATTTTTTGACAATAAAGCAATATAAAAAAAAACCTTATCACCATCCTTGAGAAGCAATATTTCTGATCTATTATTCACAGCTGTTCCGACGCGCATATCTTCCTAGAGATTAGTTCATAATAGGAGATTGCGATTGAGAATATTATAATTTATCATTAATTCCCCGTATTTAGTCTGAAAACGTAGAAAGAGGTTGACATAATGAAAATATAAATATATTTTATATAGACGTTTATTAAAAGGAAAAAATATGTTAAACAATTATAAACAATTACAATAAAAGAATATATAGATATTATTACAGTTTTTTAGAATTAATAATATAATAAAATAAAAATATATTAATAAAATGTATATAATTAGATTATTTTTCATGTTTTCTCCTTGTCACATATTGAAAATATGCTGTAATTAGACAACGTTTGTTATTTCCTGTGTATCGAGTTATTTTCTTATCAATAATACATTTCTCTATCGCTAAGGTTGAAAACTTAGATAACATAATTAAAGTAATAATATAAACATTATTAACAATTATAAGAAAAATATGCATTATTTAAAATTACAAGAATAAATATATATACATATATACATAATTAATAGTTACAATACAAAAATATATATTATTTTCAATAGAAAAAATATTCATTATTTAAAATTACAAGAATAAATATATAAACATTTATACATTATTAATGGTTACAATACAAAAATATACATTATCTACAATACAAAAATATACATTATTTATGAATTTATTGGGTTGAAAGTGAATAATAAACATTTAAATATACGGAAAATTACTTTATGGGGTAAATTGAAAATTACTTTATGAGATAAGCGTATGACCATAAGCTAAAGTACTGCGACCATCTGAGCAGATGAATCTCTTATCGTCATTACTACTTAGCGCGATTTTATTATGCTGAACTGTGAAGATGGTGTGTTTGTAGCTTCTAAAAATATTCTGTTGCCGATATACAACTTCTCCACTAAACATACATTGTTTATAATCGACCCCAGTGATATCTTTATCCACTACGCACTTCTTAACTCCTTTAGCCTTTTTGAGCCAATTCGCTTTATCCTCCTCCGTGAAATACGCGTACATTTTCGGTCTCAACGCAATAAATTCTTTCATAATCCTACCCCCTAACTCATCCTTCATTAACCCTAAAATGGCTTTATTTTTCAGTGGTATATTGAAAACGTTATCAGGTCTAAAATTGCTGGTATCAAATTTTTCAATGTCCTCCTTGATATCTATATAAATATCATCAGTTTCGATTAATAAAATGAGACTATCGGTGTCGCAGTAGCATAGAGCAACTTTTTCACCATACTTGGGTTTCAGAAAATCGTAAAAAAACTCATACATTAATAATTTCGACAAATCCAAAACGGCAAACCCCACATAAATCGGTTTGTTATAGCAAACTTTTAACTTGTAAAACTGGTTCGCAACTAAATTTTCCGTAAACGTGGAAACACTTCTCATGTTCGGTTTAGCGAGAAGTGTTTCCGCTCCAGGTTTACGACCAATATCATTCCAATGATTAACAAGTTTTGCATCCACTCGTTTATTCACGTTCTCCATGGTTTTGCCGAATACACTGTTGTTCATTAATTTAAAAAAGTCTTTTTCGAAATCATTTTTAGCTGTCTGTCGTAAAGTAGTGTTTATGTCGATATATATTGTTTTAGCCAATCAGATTGTTTAAATTTTATAAATCTATGAATTTTTGTAATTTTCAGTCCGTGATTTATTGCCTGCTTTAAAGTTCTGTAGTGAGTAATATATTTTTCTTTGTTGTTTAAATTTGGAATAAGTTTTCTGTTATTAAATTTTGAATTTGGTGGAATCATGCTTTCAACGAGGAATGGTAAATCATTATTTGAGGCTTGTAGCGATTCAGGATACTCGATGTCTGCTTCGAAAAAATAGCCAATAGGTGAATCATCACTCATTTTCGTCACGTCAAAGTCTAAAATTTCAGTCTCCGTCAACCATTTAAACTCGCCGTAAGGCATTAGTTGAGAAAGCGCCCAGCCATACAAATTATTCGCATCCCAGTACGCTAAATATGTACTGGGATGGTTCGAATTATACTCAGATAAGTATTTATTATTCGCCTTAGCGTATCTCAGCGAGGCTTGGCTAATGCCCCCTCTAATGCCTTTAGAGACGAAATGGTGCATGTCTATGTCCGTGAAAAGTTCCAAATTTATGTCAGTCATTTTCAGCATTGCATCCCAGCTCAGTCCGGGGGCCGTATAATAATGGGCCGGATCAAGCTGATATGTCGTGATGCATACGTTTCTAAATTGTTCGAAAATATCTGTCAATAGCAATACGTCAGTCTTTAAATATAGGTCAGAGTAATCTTTTAAATTTCGACAGTTAAATGTAGTCCAAACAGTCTGAGCAAAATTATATTCTTTGTCGGTTATGACATAGTTATTTAATGAATCGTTAAAGCAGTCCTTGTGCGGTAAAGATGCTTCAGTCAGCCTATCGAATGAGTCCATGTGTTTGTATGGGAAAACACCTTTCTGCCTTAATAATACAAAATGTTCATTGTTGGGGAAAAATTTTCGAACCTCTATGCATTGATCATCGCTCAAATTTTTCGCTAGTTTCCCCAGAGAACTAGCCATAAATCTTAATGAGTCTATAAATCTTAATTTCAAATAAATTTTATTTTCTACCCCTTTTCTATCTACATATTCCCCGACCGGTAGATTTTTGGTGATTTTTCCTTATTTTGTGGAATAATGTCAATATTCTCCTCGTCGGAGCCAAATTCTTTAATAAACAAATGAACATCATAATTTGACATGTTATGGAAAAATACAGGAATCATTTTAGGAATTTTATAATTCAAATTACAGTTTGAGTGGGCGGCTCCCCAAAATTTGCCCGTTAAATGATCGTGATCGGCGACTTTGTCTGTTACTTGTAATAATTTATTACATATATGACAAGAAGTGGCCGTATCGTATGTATTTCGCTCAAGTGCAGTTAATTTAACCATCGGAAGCACAACGCTTAAATGTTTCCTGTATAATTCCTCAACATCTGCATAGAGGTTCTCGCAAAACAATTTTGGACAATCTTCTCCGGTATAAGTGAAAAATTTACTTAATGAATCATCGAATGAACATTTTATATTATAGGCGAAACTGTACGGTACGTGAATATGTGTTTGATTTGTATAGCTATTGTCAGGGTTCGGCGAGCATGTATCCATTGGCTTTAATAATGATTCAAAATCTGCGTATACAACAAAGGGTATACGCATTTTTCTATCGAAATTTTGAAATTTTAATACATTCCCCGGCATCATATTACCTCTCTTATCTTTTATAAGGTCTTCTGTCGGCATAATAGAGTATATCTTATTACAGTCATTCAATTGATGTTGCTTAAAAGTCGATTCTGTTGAGAAGAAGGTTAAGCAGCTATCACATAGATATTTTTTTATCGTGACGAGATGTAATCTGACTTCTTACAAGCCGTGAAATATCTTTAATATATACATAATGGCCCTTAAGCCCTTCCTCTAAATATAATAAATTTACATGTCTTTCTAGTCTCTGTTGTGTGATAAATTGGTCCTACTACGTCATGTTGTTTAGATTTGAATTTAAATTCCAAACCGTAAACGTTAATGCTAATATTGTTTGTCTGTTCGAATTTTGATATGTCTTTAATTTTAAGCGGAAACTCTAGTCTGTCATATTTTAAAATCGAAGAAAAGTGAGGATATGATGCCGGGCGATCTGTGTTAGCATCTACAGGGTGTAACGCGGGTACAATACTCCATAAAAAGCAAAACTCGTCTTCATTCTTAATATTGATGCATGCTTTCCGGTCCCTAATTTCTTTCGGTAGTTCAATAAATGATGACCCACGTATTGGTTTATATTTATTGATATTAATTTCTAAATGGGAAATCTCCCTTAATGACCAACCATAATCTTTCTCCTGAAACTCGCTACATTTGGTTTTAATTTTGGCAACCATATCATCATAAATTTCGGAAAAGTTGCTCATGCTAGTGGTTAATTCGCGATACTTTGTATTGAATGACTTTAATTCGCCCGCGGGATTTTTTTCATTTATATAAATACCAAAGAGTTCAATATTAAGTTTTACCCTTGAATTATACGACCTGATAACGTTTTTAATCACGCTACCAACATTGCCCCTCGAATTGATTATAAAGCTATCTATATCTACCCCTGACCCATTAGTTCTATATGTGGCAACCCTTTTCTTAAAACTGCTAGAAATTTCAGTGATACTTTTCTGATATGGTTTAGTTGCCACCTGGAGATGCTGTTGTGAGCGCAGATGTCCAGCGTACTTGGCTCTGGTCTTGAAAACTTGATCGCAAACATCACAGCGGTGGATTGATGGGGTTGGTGGGCTCATTTTTAACTTCTTCGAGGCGGAGGGTGAATCGTCGGCCTCTAGGGGTCTTTTGGAGGTAGATAGTGTATCGATGTGATGATGTTTCATATGGCGTTTTAAGCCGTACATTCTTGCGAATGTTATAGCACACAATTCGCATTTGAGGTTAGTTTAAACCTCAGTCTTACCTCTATAAATTAAATTAGCTTGTGAATTGGATATTTATAATATATTTTTAAACTTACCACAGGTTTTCAGATGTCTTGAGAGGGCATCCTTCCTTCCAAACACTTTCACACATTTAGTACAGGAGAACATTTTTAAGTTGGCGACTTGTCGTAACGAGGTTTACTTAAGAACTGATAGAATGAGAGAGTTCGCTGCTTATATACCCGCTAAATGTTTCACGTCATTGTGTTTATTAAATAAAAATGAATAACAGGGAATTGATTAGACCGCACTTCATATTTTATTATTTTCTCAGCTCGCGCACCGCTGATAAGAAATTGGTATGTCTGACAAACATCCGGTTGCGTCTTATCGCAAAGCCAGGGCAGTAGATTAAAATAAACACAAATACGAAAAACAAAACGAAGAAATTGATTACACTGGCATGCACAAACATCCGGCTATGCTTAACCGAATACTGAAACTTTATTTAAATTAAAATCTTATTACGTTTATAAAATTAAACACGGGATAATTTCAAGAAATTAATTAGACCGCGCTTCTTAATTTATTGGTTTCACATATGTTTACAGACAGGTCGAGACAGGTTGAGATAGGATTGTTATCAGTGCTATACGTTCGGTCCTATCTAGACGTGTGGTTACATAAACATTTTCTATCGTGGAAGTTGTAATAAAAATTATTGGATGCTATTTCATTCTCATACATTAAATGCTTCAAATACTAAACTGATTACGTAAACTGAGAAAGAAACAATATATTCTCACTCAATTCTCATTTCTCACTCAAAACTAAACCTAATTGCTGAAATACTTTTTTTATTTATATTAAATAATTAATACGGTCTAAATCACAGACAAGTTTAAGAAATTTTACATATATTTTAGTTGAATTAAACAATCCCTTATATATTTTAGTTTAGTCTCTCTTTCTAACTAGTCTCATGTATCTAGCCCCCAGGTATCTAGCCCCCATGTATCTAATCCCTTCTATCTATTCTCATGTATTTAGTCCCGTCTATCTAGTCTCATGTATTTAGCCCCCATCTGTCTAGCTTCATCTTACTAGTCTCGTCTGCACAATCTCATTGAATCAAGCCGTAATATGGTTGCAGTAAATTTTGTATACTCGTTTCCCCGCTACCCCCGCAGCTCATTCTGAATTTTGCCCCCTATTGCCCGCCTAATCTATCCTGTCTCGTCTCTCTAGTCTAGTCTTGTCTGTCTAGTCTTGTCTGTTTAGTCCTCTCCGGTCTAAATCCTATAATCTCAATTGAAGCAAAACGGTAATATGTTTGCAATCAATCTTGTATACCCGCTACCTGCCCGCAACTCATTTTGAATTTTCTCCGCATGTCTGTCTATTCTTGTCTGTCTAGTCTTGTCTATCTAGTGTTGTCCATTACATATAAATTGAGGCATAAGGCCAACTGCAATTATTTATTCGTTAATCAACCAATTAGCATCGAGATAATTAGTTTAGTAATATCTGTCGCGGCGGATGACGCCATCTACTGAGGGGTAGGCGGTCGGACGGTATCTCCCTTAGGGCACATGCTAGAGCTGTTCTGACACCAGATTTGATTTTTCTCATCAAATGGTTTAAAATGGTTTAGTCTAGTCCGTCTAGTCTTGTCCGCCTAGTCTTGTCTGTCTAGTCTTATCTGTCTAGTCTTGTCTGTCCAGTCTTGTCTGTCTAGCCTTGTCTGTCTAGCCTTGTCTGTCTAGTCTTGTCAATCTAAATCCCCCATAATCTCAATTGAATCAACCCCTATCTTAATTTTCACCCCTGCCCCTCATTTTAAATTTTCCCACTATCCAACGTACACGTATCTTGCAGCGTCATCTAGACATTCTCGCTCGGACGCGTTCAGAACTATTTTGCATAGGATTCCCCATAAGGATCTTCGTGCTAGATTTACATGTAAATCTCCATAAGGGGCATCGTGCTAGATTTTACATGTAATTCCCCCATAAGGGGCTAGATTGCCTGTAAAATCCATAAGGAGGTGGTGGATCTAGAACGCATCATCTTTCCCAACTCACAGAATCTGCATCTATCATCTTTCTCTAGGCCTATGGTCCTGAGGTGTTTTCTAAGTCTGCAGTGTCTAGTCAGGACTTCTATCAAAATTCTAAGCTTGTGCCTGTTTAGTTTCAGGCAAGCTTTTGTTCTTTTCTGCTTTAAAGATACCAGCTTTACTTTGGATCGTCTCAAACCTGGAAGTTCTTTCCAGATTTTCATTCATTGTTCTCTTATTTCTTCAAGTAAACTTTTGTGAAGGGAGTTCACTCTTGTTGATCCCTTGTTTGCGAAGTGATCTTTAGATACCCAGTATAGCGTTACTTTATTTTCTCTGCCAAGCTTGTTTAGCTTTCCTACACAGTACCATACCAGTTTGGATCTGATGGTGTATGAGCTACTGTCATTGATGTCTGCTTGGATGTCTAACAGGATATCAATTCGTTTTTTTGCGACAATACCTGTCGAGGTTAAATTATGCCATCTTTTGATTGCGTGTACCCCTGCTTGGAAGATACTTTGCAACGTTCTCATGGAATTGAAGTATTTATACGAGGTACAAACACTCCTGCACCAGAACCTTCCTTTGTCTTCTAATCATCTGTACACCACTTGATAGCATTTTGCTCTATGTGTTATACTAAGGATTCGTCGCTCCAATCGAGACAATACCCTATAGGACCCGACAAGACTAGACAATACCAGACAAAATCAGACAAGACCAGAGAAGGACAGACAAGGTCAGACAAGACACAAGGCGGAACAAGACCAGATAAAGCCAGATTGGAACAAGTCCATTAAAGAGGAGACAAGACCCGACAAGTCGAGCGAATTCTAGATAGGACAAGATATAATCAGTTAAAATCAGGGAAGATGAGCCAAGGCCAGACAAGGCTTGACAAGACCAGACAAGACCCTAGAATACCAGACAAGACCAGACATGGCCAGATAACACCAGATATATCCAGACAAGACCAAACAAGACAAGAGAAGACCATACGAGACTATACAAGACCAGACACGGCCAGGGAAGCGGAGATAAAACCAGATAAAACCAGACAAGACGAGACAAGACCAGACACAACCTGACAAGATTATCGTAGACCCTACAAGACCAGAAAATACCAGAAAAGACCTGACAAGAACAGATGTAATGGGACAAGACCAAGCAA
Organism: Phosphuga atrata; assembly: GCA_944588485.1. Taxonomy (NCBI): domain Eukaryota; kingdom Metazoa; phylum Arthropoda; class Insecta; order Coleoptera; family Silphidae; genus Phosphuga; species Phosphuga atrata. Next base: position 26,911,289 of record OX155895.1, on the reverse strand, counting down.
GACCAGACGAGACTAGAGAAGAGCAGACAAGACAAGATAAAACCAGTTAAAGCCAGAGAAGACGCGGAAAGACCCGACAAGATCGGACAAGACCAGACAAGACGAGACAAGACAAGAAAAGAACTGACATGACCAGAGGAGATAAGACAAGACCAGACAAAACCAGATAAAACCAGACAAGACCAGACATGACCAGAGAAAACCAGACAAACCCAAAAAGACCAAACAAGACTAGACAATAACAAACAAGCCCAGACACAACCAGACAAGATCAGATAAGACCAGACAATATCAGACGAGACTATACAAGAAAACCAGCGAGGGTAAGATAAAACCAGACAAGACAAGACCTAACAAGACCCGGCAAGACAATACCAGGCAAGAACAGACAAGACCAGACAACATCAGGCAAGACCAGAGAAGATCGGAGAATGCCAGACAAGACCAAGAGAAGCCATAAAAAACCAGACAAGAACAGACAAGACTAGAGAAAACCAGACAATACAAGATAAAACCAGAGAGGATGAGACAAGTTAAATAAAATCAGATTGAACCAGAAAATTCAGACAATACCAGCTACTGTCACAAAATGCCAGGCAAGGAAGAATAAAATCAAACGAATCGTGAAAAGGCATGATAAAGTTTTATTCTTCCATGCCTTTTTATTTCTTAATTAGAATAAAATCTGTTATTAAATTACATTGAATATTGAAATTAATTGCGCTTTTATCAAATTACTATGAATATGGAAATTAATTACAAATAATCCTGAAAGCTCTTTTCTGACTTATTATAAAATATTTCTGTAGTAAGTGGTTGGCAATATAAATCTTTGTCGGGGTGGAGTAAATCATTGTGTCGAGGGGCGGCCGGAAATTATATTAAAGATAATTCAGCGGTCGTAACAGAGCTGACCGGGATACAGGATGGAGAAAATTTAGTGTGCAGTCGCAGGGATAAGGGCGCAAAACTAAGCTCTTCGAACCGGTGAGAGGATTGAGATCTCTCCCACCTATTTTTCTTGCCCAACAAGGAGGGAAGCTAGTAGGAAATAAGGTCACAAAAATAACTGTAATACGGTATAGATTTCATAAAAGCTGATATAAGACAGCTAGCGGAAGAAAATTATTTATGGTTTAAAATGTGAGGTAACTTGTCCTGATAAAGAATCCTATTACGTTCCATATTTTGTGAATTCTGGGATTTTTTGGGAGACAAAATGATGTTGCACATAATAAAAATAAAGTCTGAAGTTATGGTTATCTTCATAAAAAAATTTAAGGTACAAATTTGGGTCTGAAAGTTTTGAATCTAAATTTGTAACCTACATTATCAACGATATTTTCGATGCGAAATGTGTAGACTCAACAGTTAATTATTTTCGACAGCAGGGGAACAATCGATAAGATGCGTCGGTTTATCCCTGGAGACCAACATTATTAATGATCCTCCTCAAGAAAACGGTCAGAAGCTTCATAAATTTATAGTCGCTTATTCTAGACTAAACTCATAAGTATTACTTAAACTCCCAACATCTCAAAATGAGAAACACATGAATATTAATAATAATAATCATATTTTCAAATCAAGAAAAATAAACAGAAATTTCATAAGAAATAATTTTCAATTTAAAACATTTTCTTATAGAATTTACTGAATATACAATAAATTTATTAAAATATTATATAAATTATTAAGAACATTACAACAATTACAAGCATTATCATTACATAAGCAAATATCAGAAAAGCCTTGAACAGTAAGCAGCACTTTTTATTCAAAAAATGCATTGTAACAAACTGCATGTAAGAAATATTCAATAACTTTGAATATCTGAATTGTACGAAGGTAAAAATGAACATTTAAATTTCAACCATTTTGTTTTTCATCTATTTGTTTCAAATTGTTTCAACTAGTTTTATAGTTTCCCATATTAAAGTAGTATTGTCTCAACACGTGCAAACCCCATGTCGGTTATATTGACGCCAGTAGTAGTAGTAGTAGTAGTAGTTAATACTTTATTGGCATAATTTTACATTACAAATTTGTGATCCCTATATCTTATAAGCACAAAAACAAAAGAAAAAGAAAAAGAAAGAAAGAACAAAAACAAACTAAAACTTATTAAAGTATCTAAAGAAGGATATATATATATACATATATACACATGCAAAAAGAGAAGAGAACACAAACTACACTGAGCTCATTTAACCCGCGTATTTGCATTTTAATACCTTCTGCATGTATTTGAGGCCCGATCCACTTTCGTCCATAATTTTTTCTTATATATAACTTCTTACTGCTGCCTTTTCCACTTCGGTCCATACACATTTTCTGCAACTCGCCACCCAATGTTGCTACAGCTCCTCACTTTCTCCACATGGTCGGCACGTTCTATCACCTGCAGCCATCCAATATCTCCTACCCCTTTCTTCACTTCCGCATCTAAAACGCGCAATAGTCGTCTGTGAGACTTCGGGGTTGAGGAGATATTCTGGGCATCTGCCTGTAACTTGGATCTTTCCGTAGTCTGTCTTTGTTATAAGTACCTTCGTCTATGTGCTTCTGTCTCTCCTGTAGTATCTACTTCTATTAGTCTCTCTTCTAAAATTTTTTCAACTAGCATTCCCTCAATTGGCATTATCTCAATCTCTACGTGACTCCATCCACCTCTTTCATACATCAGCTTTCGTTGGTAACCCCACTTGGTTTCTGTCTTACATTCTACCCTTCCTTTCCTTAACACTTTCAGCACTTCTTTCACTATTCTTTCCTCATTCATACTATTCACCTTTCTTTCAAACTTGGCCACTCTCGTTGCTGCATAACTGGCGACTTTGTTCAGTATTTGTCTCCTGCAGAACAATATACCAAGGTGTAGACCTCTCTAACTGAAGAATCCTCTTAATATATTGCAGTTGTACCCTTTCTATGTCCACCTCCTCCTTTACTCTCCAGATTTCCGCCCCGTACATCAGGATACTTCGCAGACATGCCTTCCAAATCAACATTTTCGCCCTATAATTCTCTCTTAAGTAAACCCTCCACATCCCAGAACCTATAAGCCGCTATCCACGCTTTTTTAACGATAAATCGAATATGCCCTCTGCACGAACCTGGAACACAAAACCTAGATATTTTAAGCGGCTAACCTGTTCTATCTCCGTTTCTTCCCATCTAAAACTGTCTCTCTTAGCTTCATTTCTCTTACGGAATAACATCCACTTAGTTTTTCCTATGTTCATCTCACCCGCGCTTCTTAAAAACCTTTCTAGTCGTGTTAATACCTCCCTCATTTTCGCATACGTACCGGCTAGCACAACGACGTTGTCAGAGTAGGCTAGGCTCAAAACTTTCCTAGTCCCTATTACTACACCTCCAGCCTGACCCATACTTAACGTCCTTTCTAGGTCCGCCGTATATAAGTTGAATAGTAATGGACTTAGAAGACACCCTTGTTTTAAACCTTTCACAACCTCGAACCTTTCAGATATAGCCTCACCAACTTTCACTCTGCACCATGTTCCCCCATACAGATGTTCAATGCTTTCTCTCAACTGACGCGATATACCTTTTGTACTCATAAACTCCCACACTTTCTCCCGTACTACAGTCATAGGCTGCTTTTAAGTCGATAAACACTGCGTACAATTTTCCCTTTGGTTTGCTCAATTCTTTTTGAACAATATAGTTTAGGGTGTAAAGATGTTCTGTGGTACCACGGCCTTTCCTAAATCCGGCTTAGACTTTTGGAATCAGCTTCATCTCCTCTACTTCTTCTAGCAATTTTCCCTCCATTATTTTAGCGTAGATTTTATATACGGTAACCATGAGAGTTATCCCTCTGTAGTTACTCACTTCCTCCTTATTTCCACGTTTAAGGACTGGCACAATAATTCCCTCTCGCCAACTATCCGGAATTTGTTTGCTGCCTTTGAAGAAACTGTGTAAAAGTTCGGCGAGCACTTTCTCCTTCACTGTTTGTGTAGCCAAGCACCACGCTTCGTTTAGTACCCAATCTGAAGCTTCTCCCATTCCTGTCTCTTTCTCTTCTCCAGATCCATCATATTTTTTAGCTGATTTTGAAATATTTCCAGTGTTGTTCCTTCTTCCTTGCAAGCCCTAAATTCTGCTCCTGTTCTTTTTCTCATATCTCTAATTTCTTTGCCCACCCATGCATTTCCATAACAGTTCTGATTGTGCAAAACTTTAACAATTAACGCCTTTCGTACCATTTCTGACAGTTGACCAAACTCCGCCACTTCCATCATTTTTCTTGTTATTTTCACTGAGTCTTTTTACCTCTTCTAACAGCCTAATTTCTAATGGTAGATGGTCCGAGTCAAGCGTCTCTCCTATTTTAAACGAGTCAATACTCCGTATTGCCGCTACATTGGCGATCCCGTAGTCAATAACCGAACCACCCGTGCCCCCCATATACTTTAACTCCCCATTCCAATCACGGCATGTACCAGTTATGCCTTTCACACCAATCAATCCATCTTTTACCCTCTTTATTATACGTCTTATCTCTTGAGCGTCTACGTATTTGCACCCCTTCTGCATCTAGGGAGCCCACTTGTTGTTCTCCGATCCGCGCATTCCAGTCTCCAATGATCAGTATTTTCTCCCCTGGATCTCTTGATATCGGTTTCTCTATATGCTTTAGAATCTCCTCCATGCTATTATTGTTATATATTAACACTACTCTCCAGTTATTACCACCCACCTGTTTTATTCTTTCTTAGACACCTTCAACATTATCTGGCTCTGTCTTATATTCTACCTCTTTCACAGACTTCACACCGGTAACAAACCCTCCTTTCGCTCTCTCTCTGTTTGAAACTCTCTTGGCAAATTGGGATTTCTAAGCATATTCCGTTGTTAATAGGTTTCTTATTTCTTGCCAGTTTTTTTCCTCTATACACGTTTCCGTCAGTCCTATGATATGGAACTTCAGAATATACTGCGTAAACGCTTTTCTATCCTCTCCCTTTACTTTCTTCTTCAACCCTGCCAGGTTCCCTGCTAATATATTAAGTCCCTTAATTCTACTATTTCTCATTTCCATGTCCCTTGCAAGTGCCGTCCTCCTGTTGTGCCGTCCTCCGTCCGTTTCTTGTCACTAGTTTTTTTTTCTAATATCTTCCCACTCATGTACTTTACCATTTACTATAATCTTCTTAAACCCTACTGTTGCGTTATTTCCTTTTTCTCTTTCTTCTCTTGCCTTGTCCCTTAATTTCTTCTGGGTTTCTCTTTCTGCTAATGTTAAATCGTTTTCGATAAAGATATTTTCTCCCTTTAGATCCTTTTTATTCGATTTTTATTCCATAATCTTCTGTTTTTGCTCCCAATTTTTTATTGTATCGTGAATTATTTTTCATTGTGGTTTACGTCCTAATACAAAGGCTTCCGTTATCGTAGCTTCTACGCCTACTTTATCTCTGATAAATTCTTCCACATCAGTTTTTGTTTGGTTTTCCTTTGTTTGTAACCCTGTTATTATTATATTGAGCTTAGTTCTCTTTTTTCCTGGGTTTCCACGGTGTACTCCAATTTTTCAATATTTTAGTTTAGCTCTCTCTTTTCAATCGTTCATTCCTCCTTATTCTTATGCATTTCGTCTATTATTTTCTTTATTTCGTCTTTGTTTTCCTCGAAACCTTTATTCGTATCAATTCTTAGAGCTCCTCAAGAATCTTTTCCATATTATTGTGTTCTATTTTTACTTTGTTTTCTTCCTTTGTGTTAATTGTTGAGCTAGTTGGTGTCGTTGTTCTTACCGTTTTTTTACTTTCTCTGATAGCTTCGGCTATGTCTGTAGCGATTTCTCCTTCTTGATTGTCTTTGCTTTCGCGTTTCCTTTTGAAATGGTTTGTGATTTGTCCTAAGCTATCCGACATAGGTCTATTGCTTTTCTTTATGTTGCTTTCCTTCGGCATTTATTTCCATCTGCTAGGCCTCTCGCCGCAGTATTTGCTCGTGAGTAACTTTGGTTGTTTACCTTGAGCGCGCTGCGTAAAGGAAAATCACCCGAATCACCTTCTCGGAGGTTATGTTCCTTATCAGCTTGCTTTGCAATTTATTAATTACTCGGTTCTCCTTACTCACGTGACTTTGTCTGTAACTTGCTGTTCTATAATCTTCTTTCCTTTTCCTTTGAAAACTACTTTTGACCTTGAATTCTACTGAAAATACTCGTAATTGGCGACACTTACTGGGAATACGTCCAACTCGCACGATTTTCATGTTTCACCATGATGATATTGACGCCAGTATAGCGTGAACGGTTTTTTTGAAACAAACAATGTAAATTATCTATGTTGTTACAATATTCTAGACCAAATTAAATTCTTCAATTCTTGAATTTAATAATTTCAAATCACACATGTTTCTCCATATAAGGCACAGCAATACATTAAATTAAGTAGATATTATCCAGTAAGTAGTCTGTAGAAACACCATAACATAAGATTTATTACAAACGAAAACATCTTCCAACAATTTACAGCGACTTTCGCTCAAATTTCTCTACAAACACATGTTTTTAACTATTTGTAGTTTTATTTTACTAAAATTATTACAATTTCTTCTTGTGGATGCTTTGTCAGAGGAGTGTGGATAGTGTGTTGGAAGCGCCGCGAGACAGGAGGGCCAATCCGAGTGATAGACGGTGGGCGGTCGAAGAACCAGTCCATTCAACAAGACTCAGTCCCAACAACGAGCCCGACATGGCCACAACAAGGTAAATAAAACTGCTACTGGTTATCGTGAAGAATTTTGCTTTTCGTTTTTTTTTTTGGTTAACATATGTGACGTGAGTTTTGGTTTTGTGGCCGGGAAGAGTTTTCTTCGGGAGTTTATGGTGGTTTGATGTCAGTTTTGAGCAGAAGGTTTGAAAATTCACCGAAAAATTTTGAAAATGATTTATATCTTGGTGTGATATTAAGGATTTTTTTTTAATAGAAAAGTGAAGAACAAAAACTTTTAAATATATTTATATTTATAAATTAAGAGATTGAGAGATATGAATAGGATGGTTGCCACTGTAACTACGTGGTAATTCATACTTACATTGAATTAAAAAATTCACTGTTTTACTAAAAAAAAAAATCAATTCAATGAGATTTATATTTGTAAATCAGATTTATAAGTATTAGATTTGTGAGGAAATATTTATTTTAAGGAATATTCTACTGTTAAGATATTATTAAATAGTGCAAACTATATTGAGACAGTTTTAGATTATTGAGAAAATGATAGATATTTAAGACAATATTGTCAAGTTAAGTCAATATTCGATTCTCGGAGCAATATTGAACACTAGAGATACTGAAGGGAACACTGTTGATACAGTAGTATATATATAAAATAATATTTGAGTTTACAAAAAATATTGTATATATAACTATATATATATAGTTGGAATAATATTAGAATTTTCATACGTTTCTGAACAGAAAATACTTAATATTTGTTACAATATTAGGTATTTACGACAATATTAAATAATTGAGATAATACTCGATATTTTAGGTAATATTAAAAAGTTGAGTCACTATTACATAGTTGAGAAAGTATTAAATATTTCAGACAGTGTTAGATATTTGAGTCTATAATAAACTTAGAGTTTAATTAACAATATTATATATTATTACATACTTAAGGCAATATTGGACAATTGAGTTGATATTCGATATTTGATATAGACAATATACAAAATTTAAGACAATATTAGATAGTTGTAACCACATTGAGATTGTTACTCAATGTCAGATATTTGAAACATGATTAGATTATTTTTATAATATGAGATTACTTAGACATTAGAATATAATGAAACAATATAACAGTATAACAATAACATTATAACAGTTCAGACTATCTTAGATATTTGAGACCCTATTGGCTAGTTAGAATATTTTGAGAAATATTAGATTCTTGATAAAATGTTATAATTAAGGTGACACACGTCCCGATTTTGGCGGGACAGTCCCGCTTTTTGGAGGCCTGTCCAGCGTCTCACCGATTTTCAAAAATGTCTCGCTTTTTAGAAAAAATCATTTCTTATTTTAAATGTACTGTAATATATAATATAATATATTTCCACATATTCCCATAAAATCTCCTTTTTTTTAATGTCAACCTATGAAAATTTTTAATATCCTGGAATTGAAATGTACATTCTTCAAGTTATTCCAAGCAGTTATTATAAAAATTTCTGACTTCTTTCAGAAAATCCGGTCGATTAATGGCGCCTTGTTCTGAAATTTTCGTTAGAAGACATTAAAAGAGGAGATTTTATGAGAATATGTGGAAAAATCTTTTGAATATATTAGTAAACATTTTCCGAAAAATAATATTTGCGAATTAAAAGTTAAATAAATTAAAAGGTTGTCTGCAAATGTGGAAACAGACAAAAAGTAGACAGAGTTATTGCTTCAATATAAACAGAATATTTTCAAAATATTTGATAAGGAATAATATTATGTTTAAAATGAGAATTTGAATTTGTTTTAAAATGAGAGAGTTTTTTTCTAGTATCAATAACAATATGTATATGGACAACTGAAAAAACACAGCGTAAAACATAATTTGACCAATTCATATGAGGAATTTCACGACATTTTATTGAATGATCCGGATCTATTGCAGTATTCACTCGGATCAAAATTATGACCGTGAAAGAAAATAATATTTTTTTTTAAATAAAAAATTTAAATTAATTAAAAATCATAATGTTAAAATTATTGCAAGGAAAAAAATAAGAAATTACTATGTTCTCTAATTCACTCATGACTTATAAAATAAATAAATATAATTACAAGTACGATTTGGTTTCCTGCACTTTCGTTCGATAAGTCCATACTGATGAAGCCAAAAGGCAGAAACGCGTCTATGTTCATTATTATTTTTTATCAGGTTATAGTATTTTTTAGCAACCCACATGGTCTCTCGTAGCACAACAGTGAAGGAAACCAAATCGTAGTTGTAATTATATTTATTTATTTTATAAGTCATGTGTGAATTAGAGAACATGGTAATTTCTGAATTATTTTCTTGTTATATGGAAACTCACACAGTAATTTTTTCCTAATTTTATATTCAAATTATTGTTTTTTAAAAATATTCTTATAATTACCAATAATTAATAATAAATACATTTTTGTATATTTATAGACATGTCTATGAATATATACATTAAATTTTTTTGTGTGCTTTCATAAACAAATTATAATTCTCATTTCATCATTAGTTATAATGTTAATCAATTATGTGATGCAATATTCGATATTTGGGCGTTAAAATATAAAAGGTATAGTGAACATATTGAGGCAATATTAGATAGTTGAAACTGTATAAATGAAAATACTGAATTAAATCCAAATTCCATGTTTCTTAATCCAATGTCAGAAAAATGAGAGACTATTAAATATTTGTAAAAAAATAATATATTTGAAATATCTTCACGTTGAGATAACGATAAATTTATTATGTTTTGACCGCACTTATAATATATAAAAATATTATATAATATGTTACTCACAGTTATATAAATTTAGACACTTATCACGACTCGAGTTTCGACTATTGAAGGTCATTTTCAAGTGCTGAAATGAAAACGAATTGTTGGAGCATATATGTACATGGAAAAGAAAATCATTTCACCTGCCGTAAACGGAATAACTACCGAAATAATTAAGCAAAGCCATCAACATATACTGCAACCCCTCAAACATTTACCCAATTTGATCATAGAAAACGGACACGTAGCACAGTAATCAGCTTTGGTAAAATCTTTGAAAAATGTGTAAAAAAATCGGTTAGTACAATTTGTTGATAAAAATAAAATCATACATGATCACCACATGAGTTTCTGCTGGTATAGCTACTACCGATGCCTTGTACAATGTCCTCAATAGTATTACAGAGGTATTTGATGAAATCCAAAATGCATTGCAGTATTTCTAGACTTGGCAAAGGTATTTTATACTGTTTATCATGCAATACTTCTTAACGTATTGGAACTTGACTAAACAGGAACAATGTGTTAAAATAAATGATACAGTAAGTGAAAATACGTTTATAAAAATGGGGATCCCCCAAGGAACCGTTCTAGATCAAAAACTTTTTCAAAATTTTATCATTTCATTACTCTGTTTAAAAGTGAAGGCGAGAATAATATCTAACGCTGATGATACAGTTGTATTTTTTAGTGGAAATACATGGTCGGAAACCAAACGTTATATGCAGTCGACGATGAAAACAATTAATAAATGTACCAGTATGTATTGTCTTTCGCTTAACGTCAGTAAGACACATTATCTAGCCTTCTCTATAACAAAAACAAAGAGATATAATGTTTCCAATATTACAGCCCCAGCTATGAAAATGGAAATGAAATAAATAAAAGAGGCTAAACATTTAGCCATAATTATTGACAATAATCTAAGATGGAACAATCACCTTAATTAGCTAACAAAAAAGGTGAGGAAACTAATATATAAATTTTACCACCTACAACAGTTTTTAACGAAATATCTACTCATATTGATTTAAAAATCTCTAGTTGAATCACTTTTAGTTATGGTATTTTGGTGTGGGCTGCAACGTATAAAATTCCGTGCAAAAATTGAACATAACACAAAACTATATTCTGAAAATTATTTTGAAAAATTGCAGATATTTTCATACTAACCTTATATATTTATACAGATGATATTGGTAATATTAGAACATTATATTTTCATAGGATGTTTGCATTCAAATATAAAATACTTAATTATAATACTAATTGCATAACAAAAAAATTACTCCAAGATTCAACAAAAATGTTTGTCATTGTTTTTTAATTTATACACTACCAAAACACTAATTATATCACAATACCGAAACACTTATTATATCACAATTTTGTCCCATTACTTTCTGCACAGAACTATACAATTAGATCAATTAATATTGCATTGTAGCACAACACAAGAGTTAAGACACTTGGGTGCTTTTTTCCGGACACAATCTTTATCTCGTAATTTCCTTATATATTGTATAGTTAAGTATTTAAGTCTTTAAACTTGTTTAATTCTTAAAATTGTATAATTTTGCGTACCAAATAAATAAGTATTAGATATTTCAGAGAATTTAAGGTACATTTGTCTCTCATCAATGCAGCTTTGCTGTTTTGAATTTTCAAAGTTGCACTGATGAGAGACAAATCTCGAAACGCATCTGCAAATAGCGAGTTAATTAAGCTAAATAGAAAAATATGATCTTAAAAACAATATTATTTAGCTCGTTTTTGTTTAGTGCCACGAAAGTGGACTGGGGGCTAGTAAATAACATACAAATATCTGTTGTGTAATTCAATATCCTGCGTGGTATTAGCAAAGGAAGTAGTTGTTTTGTAGTCTTAAAAATACTTAATAATATTATAGAACTAGGTAAAGGTATATAATTATCTATAATGTAGTATGGTTTCACCAATATTAAATTAAATATTTGTGTAAATGCTAGATATTTTAGACAAAATGACAATTCTGGATTGTAGAGTCAATATTATAAATATCAAACAATATTGAACAGTTAAGTTAATATTGGATATTTTACAGCAAGAGATGAAAAAATAATGGTAGGCGTTTTTTGGTGAGGTGGGAGTTTGCTCACGAGCGCCAGCGAGTTAGCAATCACACCGAACCAAAAAAAAAACACTTTCATCTCGAGTAGAAAATGCAATTCTTTCTACAGATTTCGGTTGTAGAATCCATAATTCGACTTTAATAAATCCAATTCGAAGCGAACTGTCAATACAAATTTAATTGTTGGTTTGGTCGTTTCCATGGTAATATTGTGCATTCTCATAGAGGGTGATAATTTTCAAGTCAAATGTTCTAATTTTATTTCCATTTTTTTAATAGTTTCAGGCTCGTTTTACGTTTTACATAAAATATTTCAATGAAATTGATGTAATTAATTAGAAAGTCTATGCAAATTTGGATAGTTTAGTGTTTTAATCGAGAAAATCATAAATTTAAAATGCTCATTTTCGTCTCTAGATGTGAAAATATTTCCATCTCTAGAATGAAAAAATGTCACTTTCATGTAGGGTAAGCCGTAAAAAAATGCCATTTTCACATATATCAGTAGAAAAAATATTATTTATTTTGAACAAGATATACGAGTTTTGAAACAATATTATATATATATATATATATATATATATATATATATATATATATATATATATATATATATATATATATATATATATATATAAGTATATGTATAAATATGCTCTAATTTCATCACTGAAGCTGCCATCACTCTGTATATAAGATCCAAGGTACCTAGAGGAATTGGTCTTGACTAAGCATATTTGTTAATTGAGAACATTAATATCAACCAGTGTCGATTTGTCAAGAGAGCTAGAACTATTGACGCCGTATTTACAGCACGATTACTCATGGAGAAGCACCGTGAGAAAAGGAAACCACTGCGTATTGTCTTACTCGACCTCGAAATGGCATTTGATCGTGTTCCTCATCAAGTATGGTCTACGTCTAAACGTGAAAAAACGGAATATCTGGAGTTAAATACAAGTGACGGTACCATTCAAGTCGGTGGAGATAATCTAGTCAAGACCAATTCCTCTAGGTAGCTTGGGTCTTATATACAGAGTGATGGCAGCTTCAGTGATGAAGTAGGAGCCAGAGTAAATGCAATGAATGGATGCGGTGAAAGGAGGTCACGGGTGTACTTTCACCTCAAATCCAAGATATGTCAGACAGTTGCAACGGCCAACGGCAACGGCCTGTTGCGCTATATGGAGTCTAATGTTGACAATTTCTGAACGTCATTTACATGCCATGGAAATTAGAATGTTTCGTTTGGAATGGGCATCTCCCTTATTGACCATGTTGGAAACGACACAATTCGAGAGCAAATGGGTGTCGCTCCAATTGTGGACAAAATGAGAGATAAATGACTCCGATGGTATGGCCATGCACTGCGATCAGCTCCTGGTACTGTTGTCAACTCTGCCCTCCATTTTGAGATTGAAGGTCAACGTCCCAGACGAAGACCGAAGCAGCGATGGCAGGACACGATAAATAGTGACCTAAAGATCGTGGGCCAAAAACCAAATGACGCAAAAGACCGTGCAAAATGGCGGTCATTGACCACCAGCGGGACAACGCTAAGAAAAAGAAAATGAAAATGTGTTTGTTAATTGAGAAATTTTTATATTAGGGAAAATGCGTTTAAGAAGAATTTGCAATTTAAGAAAATATTTATTAGTTTTTTGAACAGTTGAGTTAATATTAAATATTTGCGACAATATTTTTATATATTTGAACCTTCTAAGTTAATTGAGAAACTGATTATTTGAGAAAATGCTGGATATTAGAGACAATATTTTAATACTAGATTATTGAGTCATTTTTGGAAATATCAGACAATATTGAACAGTTGAACAGGAATAGAACAGGATATAAACTCATTTACTGCATTTGATTTTTTAGAGAATATTAGATATTTGAGACCACATTGGAATGTTGAGCAAATATTATTTGTGGCGACAATATGTAATATTTTTAGCAACATTTGGTAGTAAGATTTTTATATAGGTAGATGAAACAATATTATGTAAATGAAAAGTATTATATAGATGAGGTAATATTATATAGATGAAGTAATATTACAGATGGTGAGACAATAGTATATAGCAGGGATCACCAATTAATTTCTTTTGGGGTCCGGATTTTTAAATAAAATTAGCATCGCGGTCCGTTTCTACTTGAGTTTATTAAATAAGCAAATGTAATTTACAGAAGTAACAAGAAATTTGTTTGCATATCAATGTGAAAAATGACATTTTGTACCATGAACTAATCATCTGAAGTTTGGAGTAAAGTTGGTGCAAGCTATTGTCATTAAATCTTGGAGATGCATCAGTAAGTAGAGATCAAAATTTATTTTTAATTCATCTTCAAAAATGCTGCTTAACAAATATATGTTGACCTAAACTTAGTATGAAGTTTCAAGGCTATTTCTTTTAATTCTGGGTATTTATTACCATACACAAATTTTATCCAGAACTCTTCACAATGAACTTCCATATGCTTGTGTTTTAATACCGTTTTTCCTTGGAAATCGATCATTTCCATTTGTAGAGTAGCTATATTACTCCCGTAAACATTTGCGGCTTCGTTGCTCCATTCACCATCAGGATGCAGAGAGCAAATATTGCTGAGGATTCCGACGATGTTCTCAATTTTCTTGAAATCTGCAAATCTGTTTTCAAATTAATGAACTACTTGTATTGAGCGGCGTCAGTTTCGTTGTCACTGCTGATTACTTTATTTAAATTAGGAAAGTACAGGTATTCATTATCAAGGTTATTATTGAAAAGATTAAGTTTTCGCGAAAATCTTTTTACTTCTGACATGAGCTCCCATATAAGCTTTCCTTTGCCTTGAAATTTAAGGTTCAAGTCATTAATATGTTTAAAAATATCCGTTAAGCTACATTTTCTTTTTTGCTTAGAAAACTTAGGCATTTGCTGAAATCTGATCACTGTTAAAAAGAAATGTCTTCAAATGTTCTAAAATGCTGAACAATCTTTGTAAAACATTATTATGCAAAAGTAAATCGTCATCAACTTCTTCAAGAAATGATTCCACTTCACGATGATTTTTCACGAAGAAAATTTACTATTTTAATCACTTCTTGTATATTACTCTCAAATGTTTCCAGCAAAGCACAGTTTGGTGTGTAATACAGTGGAATGAAATCAAATTTTCTTTACATTTTGCATTGGTCCTCATTACGTAAACTAGTCATTTTTTAGTCCCATCCATTGCTGGCGCATCGTCAGTAGTTACTGCTAAAAGCTTCTTCAGGTCTAAATCATCTTTATCGAAATAATCAATCACCGCGTTGTACATGTCTTCTCCGCGGGTTCTTCCTAATAACGGCAAAACAGGCAACATCTCCTCAAAAAAAGTTTCTCTAATTTGGTCCAGGTAGCGTACAAAAATAACCAGTTGTGCCTTATCAGTCACGTCGCATGATTCATCCATAGCTAAGGCGTAATAGTTTGCATTATTTAACTGCCTTTCACGTCACAATGATTTTCTTCTGGCAAAACGTGTGTATTTCTTGTGTTAGTAGATAACGGAATCTGTCGAATAGTATCAACAATATCTTTTCGGTTCTTAAACAGAACATTGCCTGCCTCGACAAAGCATTCTTTAACTATGCCAGTTTCAGTAAATGATTTCATATGCTTAGCAAGAGTCCAAGAAACACGCAAGGGAGGTCCAAGAGGATCACCACATCTTTCCTGCTCAGTCATTGAACGACTCATGTTTTGAGTCGAAGAAGCGTAGCTTGATAATATACTTGCAATTTTAGATTTACGCAAGTTACTACACCAAATGGAAATTTTTGGACAAATGATTTATGTTTAGTATTACAATGTCCTTCAATATTCGAGCTTTTAATTAACACATTGGTACGGTCCGCACAAAATAGCTCGGCGGTCCGGATCCGGACCGCGGTCCGCCATTTGGTGACCCCTGGTATATAGCAGGGGTCTCCAAACTTTCCAGCCTTAGGGCCATACTGTGTACTCCAGTAAGTTCCGAGGGCCAAAACCATATTATCATTGTTGCCGGTGGTAAAAAGTGAAATAGTCCACTGATGAAAAAAAAGTCCGAAAAAAAAAACAATCGAACAAATCGGACTAAAGTCCGCAAAACGGCAACACTGCATATTATAAATTTTCCTGTCATTATCTGTAATTTCAAGATTAGTCGTAGAGTACGAGCCATGAGGAGTAACGTGACACGACATCTGGTGGACACAAGCGGAAATAGGTTGTACCTTCTATCGCTAACAGATGGCGCTAATAGCACGTACAGAATAATCTCGTTGGTTCGAAAAAGTTCTGGTGTCTTCCACTCACTTCTAGATGGCAGTAATTGGAATATATAAGAAGGCTAGTGGCGCAACCACAAGTCAGTTCCTATGACACTGTTGTGAAATAAAATAGTGCGTACCTCCTTAAAACGTGTTTGTGCGTGTTTAAGTTTAAGACATATTTGTAACAGTATTTTGATTTGAATTGTTGCTTTTGTGTGTGATTTAGTAGTATGGAAAAGAAGCGAAAAATTGATAGTAAATGCAGAAAATCCAAAAATCAGTGGAACATTCAGTATTTCGTAATTGAGTCCAATAACAAGGCGCTCTGTTTGATTTGCAATGAAAGCATAGCCGTTCTCAAGGAATGTAACATTAAACGTCATTATGAAACCAAACATTTTCAAAATTACTCAAACTATACAGGAAGTTTGCGGATAGAAAAATTCGAAGCTATGAAGCGCGGATTGAAATCGCAGCAATCTTCATTTACAAAACTCAAAACTGAACAAGAGGCTGCAACTCGTGCCAACTTTCGTGTGGCTCTTGAAATTGCAAAACGTGGAAAACCATTCACCGATGGAGAAATGATCAAAGAATGTATAATTGCAATAGCCGAAAAAAATGTGCCCTGAAAAGGTAAATTTATTAAAAACTGTCAGTATGTCAGCAAACACTGTAGCTCGAAGGGTAGAAAACATCGCTGAAAATATATCCTCTCAACTGTTCGACAAAAATGGACATGTTGAGTGGTTTTCTTTGGCCTCGGATGAGTCAACGGATGTGTCAGATACTGCTCAGGTGTTGATTTATATTCGAGGAGTAGATAAAAGCTATGAAGTGCATGAAGAACTTCTTGATATGTATAGTATTCATGGCACAACTACTGGTACAGATATTTTTAAAGGAGTTGAAATGGCCATTAATCAAAAGAACCTTCGATGGAAAAACTTGAAATGTATTACAACTGATGGAGGCAAAAATATGAGTGACAAAGATAAAGGAGTGGTCGCTCTTGTGTCAAAGGCTGTAGAAAATGACGGTGGTTCAAAACCATTAGTCTTACATTGTATCATACATCAACAGTCTTTGTGCGGAAAATGTTTGGATATGTCTGAAGTTCTGAAACCAGTCATATCAACTGTTAATTTTATCAGATATTTTGGGCTGAATCACCGACAATTCCGACAATTTATTGAAGAGATTGGAGAAAATGACTTACCTTATCATACTGCCGTACGTTGGCTTAGTTGTGGGAAAGTCCTTCAGCGCTTTTTTGAACTTCGAGCAGTGATCGAAATTTTTTTGAATGAAAAGCATCGCCCTCTTACTGAATTACAAAACAACGCATGTGGAAGTTAGCATTCTATGTTGATTTGACAAAACATGTGAACGAACTGAATTTGAGATTGCAAGGAGAAAACCAGCATCTTCCTGATTTATACACTAATATCAAATCATTCCGGAAGAAATTGATACTGTTTCAATCACAACTACGAAGTAAATGTTTTTCACATTATAAAACATGTGAAATATTCAGCCACACCACTGAGACTGAGTTTCCTATCGATTTTGCAATCTAAACTTTGAGATTGCTTTGAAAATAAATGTTGATACTCGTTTCTCGGACTTTGATGCCATTGCGAATCAAATTAAGATTTTTCAGAATCCTTTTGATACTCACATTGAAACCCTTCAATGGAAACTTCAAATGGAAATGATTTATCTACAGTGCAGTGATATAATTAAGAATAAATATCAAAACTCATCTTTGTTGGAATTTTAAAAGAGTCTTCCACTGACACAATTTGATAATTTGCATAAATTTGCTCGTGGGCAGTTTCCTGTTTTTGGTACTGCTTATTTGTGTGGGAAGACTTTCTCCAAAATGAAGTACACAAAAAATGTTTACAGATCTAAATTTACTGATGAGCATCTTAAATCTCTTTTAATAATTGGTACAATTAAAATTAGTCCACAACTACAAACTATTGTCAGTGGAAAATCTCAATTACATAAATCTCATTAGTATTTCATATGTGATTATGCTTGTTATAAGTTATGTTTTTATTTAAAATGTATAAAATGTTAGTTGGATTCATTTCAATAATTTGTTAGTTATTATTATACTGAAGTTAAATTTTCTGCATATTATACATGTCTTTACTCATTACAATTCTGTGTTTCTTTATCCAACTTATCACAAAAACAATAACAATAAGCCTACAACAATGTTATGAGTAGTTAGCCCATGACCATATCAATGTAGATGTCATATTAATAATTATTCAACATAAAATTAGAATACTTCAGTAAACTAAATTTATTTTGCTATAAAAAATATGTTCTCTAAAAGGAGGTTTCAAGTATGCTAGCTCTCCGTGGGCCGGACAAAATCTGTCCGCGGGCCGGATGTGGCCCTCTGGCCGTTGTTTGGAGACCCCTGGTATATAGGATGACACAATATTAAATTTTTCACAAAATAATAGATATTTCAAACAATATTAAATATTTGGGAAAATATTAAATATTACGATAATATTAGAGATTTGATAAAGTATTAGATTATTGAAGCGTTCTTGCAGTAAATGAAACACTATTACAGTAAAACAGTAAACAGTAAACAATATTAAATTATCGAAACACTATTAGATTGTTAAGGCTATATTTCAGTTATTTTAAACAACATTAGATTATTTAAACAATATTAACTAGTAGAAATAATATTTATGCATTGTGATAATATTGAGGAGTTGGGGCAGTCTTACAATTAGATATTCGAAACAATAGCTTAAAGAAATAATTGTGCAATATTATTTTGTTGAGACTGTATAAGATATTTGCAATAATATTAGATTATTGGTACAAGATTTACGAGTTAATACAATGATGATATTTGAGACGATATTAACAACTTAAGACAATATTAAATATTTGAAACAACATTGAAAAATTCAGTCAATATTAGATTTTCAGACAATCTTTGATAGTAAAATAATTTTTATTAATACTGATTGTAAATAGTTATTTAGCTGATAGGAAGTATAGTGGAGCCGAACGTCTCTATATTCGAAATATACAAAATCCCCCCCTGCTCGGCCAAGTCGCTATGTCACAGAATATCGCAGTGCTGTTCACTACGCGTATCAATCGTCGAATTCCCGTTCACCGCGTGTCGTTCGGCCATTTTCTGCGTTTCACTAAATATTTTGGTGCGGAATCAACATCAAAGAAAATAAAACATGTGACATTGACAATATCATACAATTGCGAGATTTTGGACAAGATTAATGAAGGTTTTTCCTTAACAACTATTGCGCAGCGGTACGGCGTTGGAAAATAATTTAAAAAAAACGTCCAGGCGCTAGATAAACTCTAAAGACGCCTGAAAACCTCAGCTTGAAAATGCCTTATTTATGTGCATTTTAGAGCAGCAAAGAAAAACTTTTAGACCAGCGAGCAGCGTTATAATAGTGTCAGGTAACATAGTGAGGGAAAAATCCAAATTTTTCCATATGAACTTTTCCATAAGACTTGGAATAATATAGTTTCTTGCTAGTAGAGGATGATTAGACTACAACTATTTAGAACACAACTCACACTTGTGGTGAAAAATTGTTGAATTATGAAGAAGCTGTGAAACCATTCCAGGAGATATTCATGGACATAATAAGAGAGAAAGACTTAACTGCTGATCAAACCTATAACGCGCATGAATCGGGCTTGTATTGGAAAGTGTTACTAGATAAAACTTTGGCGTCTGGGTTAAAGAGTAGTGTATCAAATTCATAGATGTAGAAGCAAAGGATCTCATTTATGCCATGTGCGAGCGCAACCGGAACACGCAAACTGCCCTTGCTAGTTGTTGGTAAAGTCAACAAAGTTAAGTCAAAGAAGTGTTTGGGTTACAAAAGCAATATTTTTAGACTGGCTGATTTTTAGACTGGCATTTTATTCCTGAGGTAAAGAAATATTTATCGAAAAAGATCTTAAAATCAATCCTGCTTCTTGATAATACACCAAAGCATCCACTAGAAGAAGATCTGCAGTCGATTGATGAAAATTTCACTATTCTGTACATACCGCTTAACTGTACAGGCTTAATTCAACCCAAGTATGAAGACGTAATCTAGAATACATACACAGAATACAAGCAGAAAAAAACTCCTGTTACAGGTTTTTGGTCAGAAAAAGTTGATTGAATGCACATAATTCACAATATCTGATATCCTTTCTCTGGCTCAATGTTAGCAACAAATATCCTCAAATCTTATCAAAAAATCTAGGAAGGCTATGTGGCCTTCGTTGTTCAAACCAAACGAACATTCTGGCTAAGATCTGGATAACTTTGACTCTGAAGATGATCTTTCATTTAACATTTTTCGGAACAGAAGCTTTTGAGAAGAAGAGATCAAGCGATTTCTTATCAAGCAATCACAACATTGATTGTCACGAGCCCTTAACTGATAAAGACATTGTAAGAAATATACTAAACGAGACTGATGGCGAAAACATAGAAGTATTAAAGGAATCGGTAGCAATTGCAACGATTCCACATACTCGAGTTGAGTCTACATTAAATGAATGTTTGGAATGGGAGGATCAAGTAGATATTTCCATTTCAGAAAAATTTTATTGCGTAAATTGAGGCAAAATGCTCATTTCTTTGTCATCAAACACCACTCGTCAAAGTGCTATTCTAGATTTTGATGTAATAATACACACTTAATGATTAAAATTTGTATTTACTTTCAGTTATAATAATCTTTGTTTCATTTCAAAAAACACCTTACAAAATATCTATATACTATAATCCGAACGCCTCATTAATCCGAAAGTATATATTTTGGGTGTTCGAATTATCAAGGCCCTACTGTAGTTTAAACATCAATTTAGTATTATATAGGGTACGTATTACGTATTATATAGGGTATATAAACAAAACAAATAGTGCAGTTTTTACGGGCCGGTATATCGTGTGGGGGGAATAGGAACCTGGGAGGGGTCTCATTGTGTCGGGAAGATCGGGCCGTTTTCAGTGGGGTTACATTGGTTTGGTATGTACAACTTATGGGCTTCATCGCCCCCTTTTTCCCCATCGAAAATACTCGTTGGGATGTGCCAAAATGCCACTGAAAATTAGATTTTTCAGAGACTGTTAGATAATTCAGACAATATTAGAGATTTGAGATAATATTGATAATATTGAGCCTATATTATGTAGATTGTTAATTATTTAGATAATATATAATTAACTGCTTTGTCATAAATATCGTTCAACATTTGAATTAGTTTTCCACGAAAACATACTGTAATAAATTTATTTAATTTTTTAAGTTTTTCAGCATAAAAAGTTTAGAAGATTCTAGCTAGCTTTGTCAAATATATGTCGTGTTTACTTCTCAAAAAAATCTTTAACATGTTAACTATAAATCGGAATAAAAATGCAAAAAGTTTGATTAGGAATATAAAAAGTCAAATGAA
The DNA here is from genome assembly GCA_944588485.1 of Phosphuga atrata. NCBI lineage: Eukaryota > Metazoa > Arthropoda > Insecta > Coleoptera > Silphidae > Phosphuga > Phosphuga atrata. Next base: position 26,889,884 of record OX155895.1, on the reverse strand, counting down.
ATAAAAAGGAAAATTATGTTCATTAAGATTTCTTTCTGACTGTCCAATAATGTTACTTGTTTTTGCTTTAACTGTTTAATTAATAATACTAAAATTTTAAATATTTTACAGAATATTCTATATTCAATTACCGCGAGAATACTCAAATTTTCTTAACCTTTGTTGAATTAAAATAAAAGAACGAACAAAAACAACTGGCGATTTTCATTACGCCGCATGTACGCACGTAATCTAATTCCCAGATCGTTTATCTTCTTCGTTTCCTCAAGGATTCTTATTAAGGCCATGGAATCTTACAAAAACGATATTGAAGGGCACTCCTGCTTATCCTGCAGGATTCAGCAACTTTGATGTCACCTTATCACGAAATATCCTGCAGACTTTGTCATAGCCAACACATACATAAAAAACAAACACAAAAATAGCCTCAAAAAGAAAAAAGAAAACTCTAGAGGGATAAAATGAATGAGTATCGGAGATACAATGAAATTGTATTAAGTTCAAACAAAACTTGTTTTTCTTAGTAAGAATAGAAACATAGGAAGGATAAGATGGATTAAAATAACCTAAATACAAGGTAGAAAATAACACTGTAGAGTAAGCAGATCAAAATATACCAATTTGGATTGCAAAGCTTGAAATATTAGCTAAATGAAAAAAACAAAACAAATTCAAATTGTTTTTTTTTATAAAAATGAATTATTAGTTATTTAAAAACATATTGCTTTTATATTTAAGTAAGTTTTGACGGGGATGAGGATAAGATTGTTGGTCATTGGTCTCAAATGACCTGAGTCAATAAAATTTAAGCTATTATTATCCTGAACATGTGGGTTTCTTTAGAGCAAATTTATGTAAAATTTCAAAGTTCAAAGTTTTTGTTTTAAAAGCGAATTATAATTCCCCCTAGCAAAAACTGCAAGAATGTCGGCATTACATAACGGCCTTAAAAAGACCTTTTACGACTTAGAAAAGTAATCTGTTGTTATATATAAATTTTAGTTTTAAATGTCGCGTTTGATTTATTTGAACAGAAAACACGTTTTTTAAGTCGTGTCCTTTCCGCTATTTCATATTTGATTGGATTTCGTCGGATAAAACTGTGCGTAATAATTTAAAATTTCTCCCCAAAAAAATGTAAATAGGTAAAGAGTGAATTAGGAAAATTCCATGTGAAAATAATCAAGAGTAAACACTCATTTCCTTTTTTGTATAGTCAATTTAATATAAAAACAAAGTTCATTTTTGTTTGTTTTGTTCCTGGTTCAACCAATTTCGGATTATTACGAATTATACAAATTTAATCTATTGCTGTTATTTGTATCGCAAACATTTTTATTTCAAAAAGTCAGTGTAATTTTTGCGTGGTCGATTCCAAGGATATTGTCGATGTATGGAATCGGCCCACAGAAATTGCGCCAGCCAAGTTCAATGCCCACCCGAAATTCATCGCAGGAAAACGTGTTTATTTTATTAAAAGCAATTATAACCTCGGAAATACTTGCTCGAAACTCCACAAAGACTATTACGCACCGCAATATATAAGTTCGCAAAATTATTTTAAATGTGCATAAATAGGCAGGCGAGATCAAATACGGTTAATTATATATGCAAATATTTTTCTGTTACTTATAACGTGGGTAGTTTGAAATTGAATATATATTAGATATCACATGTGAAATTCCTTTGTTTGTTTTAAAAAAAAACATATCACAGTTATTTATTATATTACTTTTAATACAGTTTATTTCATTATAACGACCGATACAAAATAATATGTGAGAGAGAAAGTAAAATGAGAGTAATAGCTTAATTCATACAAGTAAATTATCTGCCATATTTGTTATTTTCACCGCTGTATATCTGGAAAATATTTAAAATTTGATTTATTTCAAAATCGAAAGTTCATGAAACTTTTTGAAACGGAATTCGGCTTGTTGTTGCTCTTCGGTCCGTAAAATTGATGGCAGACTATTGATAGTGGAAAATTGATCGCGGAAAATAAATCGCAGGAAGTTAAGAAATATGAATATTTATCGCGGAGAAATGTTTTACAACAGTTTTCCAAAGTTTTTATTATTGTACATAAATTTTCAAAAAATTCTATTTGAAATTTTACAAAAATGAAATATTTTATCGAATTTGTAAAAAATAAACCAATGGACAATTTGAACAATATTCTTCCACTATTCTTCCAGAATTATCTTCCTCTTATTTAATCTGAATTTTGCAAAAACATACGTTTTAAGAAAATGGTAATTTAATTTTTTTAAATTTCGAAAATTGTAAAAGAAACTGCAAGAAATGATTAATTATGTGATTAAGAATATTTTTTTCAAACTTTTATTTCTTGGACATTTTGATGCACACAAAATTGTAAGTTTGAGAAGTACGTAAAATTGAAATGTTACAGAAATCAAGAATTTGTCAAGTCTGTAAGAAAGAAACAAATGAACATAAATGGAGTGAAAGTTTATCTATTTTCTGATTAAACAATTTATCTATTTTGTGAATAATGGTATATTAAAGAGCGAGTTCAATTAGCGCGATTTTTTCGCGCGCGTCCAAGTTTAGAAAACGATGAGCGTGAGGAGTTTTCTAATGGACGAATGCGAAAAACGCCTTATAATCGAATTTTTATATACTATATTTTCAATTTTGCGCCCTTTTATGCCATTTGTAAATTTAAAAATCATTCATATATGTTTAGAAAATTGTATGGTGGTTGGTAACACTGATAATAGGGAATATGCAAGTGATTTAAATTTACTTCATTTTTTTACCCCCGATACTTTATGATCTTGACATTACACCTATACCATTATTTTCTCATTTAGTTTGTATTTAGTGCCATAAAACTTGAATCAAAAAGTCCAAAATATCCGAGCGAAACTCAAATTTGCGATACGCATCACAATTGGTCGATATGCTCTGTGACGTTCACGTTAGCATTTATCGGAGCGATATTCACTGTTCTGTTTTGCTGTGAAATATTTATGAAGTGTTTTCCATTACCTAGTGTGATTTTGGTATACGTTGAGATTATAAATTATCAAGAACAATGAAAGTGTATTTTTAAAGCACACTCGGACAATCTACCAAGAAGATATGTAATATATTTTTTGGCCTCCTAAATTGTAAAGCTAGCTATCGCCTATAATTGTAGGCATCGTGTATATGTCCAGCGAAACAAGATTTTTACACACAATGTTGCAAAGTACGTGTACTATGCGATAAAGTGACCAGTAAATTTTAAGGTTTCAAAGATACTTACAAAATAAATTAAGTATAAGACAATAAAATGTTAATTTAAAAGGCTACTTTAGACCATATTTGACACGATAATGTAGAAAAAAGAGTATTTTTTTATTATAAAATATAGCGTCTGGTATGTTGCAAAATGACATATTGTATACCTAATAAATTTGAATTAGTAAAAATGTCAGAGTTTGTGAGTACCAACATGGAAAAACTAAATAATTTCTAATATTGTAAATAATCTAAATCTATTTGTTTTTTAAATAATATTTGTCGGCCTTGGCCCTTGGGGCTCGTTCCCCAAACGAGCTGTTGCGTTGTAAAATCAACGTTTACGCACTCTAATGTAAGTTACTATTATATCGCATGCGCAAAAGATGTAGATATGGTGGACTATATACCTCGTTTGGGACTTTAACAAACAGTTTCAACGGTCCCTACGTCCATAAAGACGTAGAAAAAAAATTGCATTTTTTAAATTGCAGAATTGGCTTTAGATTAACCATATCCACACACCTGTATATAAATATTTTTTAATATTACGTATTTAACGTCATTTACAAATCGTATATGAGAACATGTATTATATTTACAACGAATAAGTGTCGTAGATACGGATACCTAGGCGGATATCGTTTCGTACGGTATTTTAAAATACGGTGTTTTTTTATTTAAATTATATTTTATAAACTGTTTTCTTCTTTCCTGCGTTTTATACGTAGGTATCATAGACATATCTGACATGCTTTTATTTTAATAGCAGCGCAGATCAGTAGTCATTTATCAGTTTTTTTCCAAGAAAATATAAAAAAAGCAAATATGTAATGTTATTATAAAGTTCTTAAAGCTAATAAAACATTATAGAAAAAAAAAAGTTTATAATTGTATATGTTTGAACATAAATAACGCTATCCTGTAAACCTTGGTTTTTAACATGTCTTTATCTACGTAAGGGCCGTCGGTTTATCTGTTATACTTATAATAGTGTTTTTGCATTCCGTAGATTTATACCATCAGATGACAGCAATTAAGCATTTGTTGGAAAGTTAAATCGGTAAATAGGTAAGTAAGATAGTGTAAATCCCAGTTAAACAATTGCCTTATAAAATTCTCGATTTCATGAGCTACACGAATTAGATGAACTGCACGAACTGCCGACAGATCATGCAATGGCTCAATTTTACACAATCTGACTGTTTTCACTATATAACCACGAAGAATGTGTCGTCCATAAACTAGTAGGTTTGTACTTCTTACATTGTAATTCGCAGTAAGCGAGTAAAACATTTTCTGATACAACTATTATATTATTGTCATGGTACCACTCATTAAATTTGTCGTATTGTTTTTCATATTGCGGATGTGATTTGTTTGCAACAAATTGCTCACTATATATATATATATATATGTATATATATATATATATATATATAAACTGGTTTTTTGGCTGTTTTCATTATCGAAATAACAAATTCAGACTGAAAATCTTTAACTTTCTCTGCCAATAGTAAACAACACTCTGTCAATGTGCTCTGCTACGTCATACAAAGCGCGCGTTAAATGGGACCGATCAAACAGGTCAATGCGTGTTTGAACGGTCCCATTTAACGCGCACTTTGAATGACGTAGCAGAGCACATTGACAGAGTGTTGTTTACTATTGGCAGAGAAAGTTAAAGATTTTCAGTCTGAATTTGTTATTTTGATAATGAAAACAGCCAAAAAACCAGTTTATATATATATATATATATATATATATATATATATATATATATATATATATATATATATATAGTGAGCAATTTGTTGCAAACAAATCACATCCGCAATATGAAAAACAATATGACAAATTTAATGAGTGGTACCATGACAATAATATAACAGTTGTATCAGAAAATGTTTTACTCGCTTACTGCGAATTACAATGTAAGAAGTACAAACCTACAAGTTTATGGACGACATATTCTTCGTGGTTATATAGTGAAATCAGTCAGATTGTGTAAAATTGAGCCATTGCATGATCTGTCGGCAGTTCGTGCAGTTCATCTAATTCGTGTAGCTCATGAAATCGAGAATTTTATAAGGCAATTGTTTAACTGGGATTTACACTATCTTACTTACCTATTTACCGATTTAACTTTCCAACAAATGCTTAATTGCTGTCATCTGATGGTATAAATCTACGTGTCTTAACTATCAGACTATGATTGTATAAAGACTATGCCCATGCCTTTACTATTATAAAGAAATAAGTAAAGAAACATATTTCATATAGTTTCACGAACTATTTGAAATAGAATACAAGAACTGTCGTCAGATCATGCAACAATGATTAGGTTTTACATAATCTGACGGATTTCACTATATGACTACGACATATATAACGATTTACACATATCAAAATACAACAAATTGTTTTAAATGCTTTATCGAAACGGATATCTCAGGGCTACGCACCTAAAAAGTGAAACATTTTAGAAGATATTCATAAATTTATAATTTGTAAAAATGTTATATAACTTATTATTAACAGTTATATAAATTTCTACACATATCACGACTCAAGTTTCGACGTTTGACGGTCATTTTCAAGTGAAACTTTTTACTTGAAAATGACCGTCGAATGTCGAAACTCGAGTCGTGATATGTATAGAAATTTATATAAAGGTCATTCTTTTAAAAATCGTACGGATTTGAAAAAAAAAATTATCACATTTTTGAATGACATACAAATTTTTTTCCAGCACCTTCTTATTCATTCAAATGACACGTATATCGGGATTTTGTTCGGAAATGTGTATTTCTCAAAATATGTACATTTTGCGCTTTGTTGGTTAGGTGGATTCTCGAACATTCAAAATTTATTTTCTCCGGTTCTACTGAACGGATCTTTCTCATTTTTCATTCAACCATTCACTATTTAATACTTTATTATGTTAGCTTCTTAGTCGCTTGCTAACAATATTTTTTTATTGTTTATTAATATAAAATAATAAGCATTAAATTGATCAAATAATGTTTTCCTGCTTATTCCTAGAACGTATGATTTTGAAAAAAATACCATATATTTGCTAGGTCTTAATCTAAAAAACGCATGTTTCAAAAAGTTGGGGTCTCTATTCAATTAGAAGATATTAACTAATTTGAAGTCCGCTTCCGAGCGACGTTTTTATTAGCCTTCCTCGGTACTCTGCGATACATTCGCGTGGTATTTATAACCTAAAAACTACATAAAGTTCGAACCATATAATGCCAAAATTATCCTCCAAATTATCGAAATCGTCAAAAATACTAACGGATAGATGCCAATTTGTCTCCTCATCTGACAGTACGGAATTACCAGAGCCTCAGGAAAGTCCTGAGGCAACATTTATTGGTATTGAATATACCCATAATAGAAGATTCTCTCAGACAAAAAAATTGCAACACGTGCCGACGTAATTTGTCGAAATTACGTAAAGGCAATGAAAATAACAACTTACTTCAATCTAACGAGAAGGCATGTTTTACTATTTACTATATTATCTATATTTTACGATCACATTTTTGATGTGCGTATGAATATATTTTTAGCAGAAAGAAATTGATGTATTAACTCTAACACCTCGCCAAATGATGAAGTGTTTGATGAAGATTATGGGGACGTGGATCATATCCCGGAAAGTTCTGCATCGTTCGAAAGAGACAGAGAAGTAAATGATCAAGCGATTGATGCAATCAACAAAGGTTTGGGTTTTATTGGAACTTCACCAATTATAAAGAAGAAAGTTTCTCAAAAGATGTATTCAAAGGATAAAATGCAAAATATATTTGAAGCAATGTCAGAAAGGATTTTCCACACTGCGATTAATGTGAATGGTAGCGTTGACGAAAATAATGGTAATGATATTTTGAAAATTTTAAAAGGCAGATTCAACTCAATCACGGAACGTGCAATACAAATTAAAATAGAATTGAAAGTAGGAGATTATCACTACGATATCTTCAAGTCTGTCAGTAGCTAGAAAGAAGCGTGGTGTGAGCCGTTCGCTGCGTCAAAGCACCTCTTTGAGGCCAAAACATTGAGGCCAAAACTTGCAGTAACGGTGCAGCGAACGGCTCACACCACGCTTCTTCAGCGGGGTGTGCCAAAGAGTAACAGAAGATTTCCGTGTGATTCTAGCTACTGACAGATTTGAAGATATCGTAGTGATAATCTCCTACTTTCAATTCTATTATTAATTTGGTTCACACCATGACATCTCATTTTAAACAAATTAAAATTTTGACTATTTTTAAAGAATGGTCTTTTCGAAAAAATTTACATCATTTTCCTTCTGCTCAGACTCACATGATAACGATTGCGAAGAAATCTGCTGAAGAAAAAGGAATCTTAGCCTATCCTAGCCCGAAGAGTCATCGGTCCATAGAAAAAGAAGTAGTTGATCTAATAATCAGCTTATATGAACTGGATGAGAATAGCCGCATGATGCCAGGACAAAAAGATTATGTGTCGGTCAAAGCAGACAATAAACGCATTCACGTGCAAAAACGATTATTGTTAGTGAATTTGAAAGAGCTTCATCAGTTATTCAAAGAAAATTATCCTGATGCCAAATGTAGTTTTTCCAAATTCGCATCTTTGAGGCCAAAACATTGCGTGCTAGCCGGTGCAAGTGGTACCCATTAAGTCTGTGTTTTTGCTATCCATGAAAATGTAAAATTATTAATCGAAGGGTCGAATATTAAAAACCTGACAGCCGCTATACCGAACCCAATGCAAACTTATCATGACTGAACCGTATGAGTTGCGTTGAAGCATCAACAAATTGTTATTTTGGAACGTGCTCTGAGTGTCCTGGTGCAACAGATTTGATCGACGAATTAGAAAACATTTTCGAGTTTAATTACATTGACGAAATTACTTACAGACAATGGACTAACTAACGTTGATAGGACCACTTTACAAATTATGACATCCCCACTGGACGAATATTTACAAAAATTAAAGACCGGTTTATAAAAATTACTTCTGCACTCATACCTTGTTAAACAACAAAACGATTTTTTAAAGAATAAAAACAAAAACGAGTTGATAGAAAACGAGTGCATTGTAATCTGTGATTTTTCCGACAACTATACTTTTGTTGTTCAAAACGCCGTACAAGGAATTCACCGGAATAATAAGCAGGCAACAGTGCAACCATTTGCAATCTACTACAGGCACGCTGACGGCAAAACTCGAATGAAAAGTTTCGCAATTATATCTGAATGTTTGCACCATGATACAATTGCGTTTCATGTGTTTCAAAAGCATTTAGTAGATTTTATAAAGAAAAACTTTAAGAAAATTGAAAAAAAAATTCAATTTTCAATTTTTTATTGACATATTTTTCTGATGGGGCAAGTGCGAAGTACAAAAACCGAAAAAAAATGTCAATCGTACTCATCACCTAAAAGATTTTGGTTTAGCTGCAGAGGCAATTTTTCCAACTTCTCGCGGCAAAGGTGCGTGCGATGGCGTGGGTGGGGCTTTGAAAAGGTTAGCTGATAGAACTAGTCTTCAAAGAATATCCAATCCAATCCAAACGCCGAAAGAATTATTCGATTGGGCAACTGAGTCACTCCCTAACATTTCATTAAAATTTGTAGAGAACAAAGAATAGAATGAAGAACAAATATTAGAGGCAAGATTCAAAATGGCTCTAACGGTGAAAGGGACGTTAACATAGCATTGCATGATACCGATTACAGAAAAAAAAGCAGAAGCAAAACATTTTTTTTTCGCAGGAACATTCAACGGAAGTTAAAATTATGAAATAATTACTTTCTTTGTAACATATCGTTGAAAATTAAATAGTATTTTGGTTATCGAAAATAAATATGTTAATAATTATATCGTCTCTTGATCTATCTTAATATTTAAATATTTTTCTTCATAGAAATAGAATCATTATATTATAGAATATTCAGTAACTTAATTAGGGTCACTTTTTATTTGTTATCTTTCTGAATAATGTATATTCTATTCACATGAAGTGACGTATTAGCAAGAAATGAGCGCCAATGTGATCAAGAATCCGTTGGAACTATATCCGCGCGCTTGAAATTATTTAATATCTTCTGATTGAATAGAGACCCCGCCTTTTTGAAACATGCGTTTTTTTAACTAGGACCTAGCAAATATATGGTATTTTTTTCTTGTTAAATAGTGGAAGATCGAGAACGATCCATTTAGTAAAACTGGAGGAAATTAATGTTAAATGTTACTGAATCTAGCAAACTACCAAAATTAAAAATGTATATATTTCTGAAAATACACATATACGAACGAAATCCCGATATTTCATGTAAACAAGTGACAAATAAAATTTCTGACGAATCCAAATCATGGAGTCAAAATAGGTGTACGATTTGTAAAAGAATGACCCATAACTGTAAATAATAAGTTATATAACATTTTTACATATTATAAGTGTAGTAAAAACATAAACTTAATTAAAAAATATGCTAACTTACGTACTAATAATGTTAATTATTAGAGATTTTTCATAACTTTTCGTAAAGGCCATTGTATTAATAGTCCAATCGGTATTAATATTATGGGGAGAGTATCATAGGACATTGCGGCATTTCTTAAATTACCAAACTCCGATCTTTATACTGGACATTGAAGAAGTAGTGCGACACATTTGACTAACCATGACCGTGATTTGTTGACGATAAAAAATCATGGTGGTCGTCTGCTGTCGCGGAGGGCCTATGTTGATGCTACCTTAAAAAAATTGAACGTATCCTTAAAACCCGATTTTGGAATTCATTTGCAGACCACATCCCTAAATATCAATTCGGTTTCAAGCCCTTCCATTTCACTATCCATCCTCTCTTCATCCTAATCAACAATATTCAACCGTCATATTTCCAAAATAAGAAATCCACAGCCCTCTGCTTGGACATTTAGATTACAGAAAAAAAAGCAGAAGCAAAACATTTTTCTTCGCAGGAACATTCAACGGAAGTTAAAATTATGAAATAATTACTTTCTTTGTAACATATCGATGAAGATTTAATAGTATTTTGTATATCGAAAATAAATATGTTAATAATTATATCGTCTCTTGATCTATCTTAATATTTAAATTTATTTCTTCATAGAAATAGAATCATTGTATTATAGAATATTCAGTAACTTAATTAGGGTCCCTTTTTATTTGTTATCTTTCTGAATAATGTATATTCTAGTCACATACTTCCAAAATAAGAAATCCGCAGCCTTCTGCTTGGACATTAACAAAGCATTTGACAGCGTCTGGTATGCCGGCCTTTTGTTCAAAATGTCGCTAATCAATGTCGCTCCCTACTTAATCCACTTAATTAAAAGTTTCCTTTTTAACAAATCCTCAAGGACAACTCCATCTTATTTCCCGCATTTTCCCCGTCTGCAAGGTCTCCTTCAAGCCTTGCCACTTTCCCATATCCAATACAATATATACTGTCATGACATTTACAACTACAACCAACTAGACAAATCCCACATTGGCATTTCATCCTACATACTACAACACGCTGACGACACTGCACTGATTTCCCACAGCAACTCCGTCAACTCTACCATCGATCTAATCCAAAATCTTACCCATCACCACCCTCACATCCTTCAACTACCTAAGTGGAGATTATCACCAAATCCTGCCAAATGCCAACTACTCATCCCGAACCACAAAATTTCCTCAAACTCACCTCGCATCCACGCAGGCTCCAACGTACTTCCCTTCAATCCCTTCCCTTCAAGCAGAGTTAAATATCTTAGACTAACTATTGACATGTGGACATGTATTAACCTCCACCAGTAATTCATGTAGACGAGCCCTTGACTTCGCAGAGTGAATCGCATTACATTTCACCGCCAAACTTAGACATCTAAACAATCCTCTCCACAACCGCTCCAACTAACTTCTCTATATACAAACCCATGTCCCTCCACTTGCTGACAGATATGACAGACTTGGTAAAAAGCTTAGAAACAATCCCATGACGTTTAACATCATTGACGAACTTTACTTAGAACGACCATATAAACATTCTAACAGACAATACCCCTATAAAACTCTTCTTGAATCCTTAATCTACGACTGACTCACTCATTCTCTTAAAAAAAATTCGATTAATTTTTTTTTCTCTCAATTTATGCTCAATATCTGTTGGTCTCCGGCTGAAAGATCGCGGGTAGATTACCAATTGTTGTATTTGTATGTATTTATAAATATAACAATAAATATGTTTTATTATTATTATTAATAAACAAATCCATAAGAAGCAATGGAATTGCACAATTTATTTATGTTGTGATTAAAAAAATTTATATTTTAAATTTTATACTTTATTAGCAGAAGTTATACATACCCACAAATAAAATATGATAATAAAGAAACTCATACAAAATGAAAATAAGGAATTAAACTCTTAGTCAATCCGTATCAAATAGTTACTCAGTAAAAATAAATTATTAACATTAAACTAACACAGGTTTCATTGTTACGAAAGATAATGTTGTTAACATAGTAAAGTTAGTTTTAACTCAGTAAATATAGAAAGTTGTTTAGTTTAGTACAATTTTTTGCTTCGGGAAGCAGCGTATTCTACTTCATCAGCCCTCTGCTTAGGATGTGTAGAAGATTTTTCAACAGAGAAGTCTTCTACATTTCTCAAGCTATAGTTAGTTTTCTAATTGACAAATATCACCTTGTCTGTTAAATACTTTGCTATGATTATTTTACTAAGATTATTTCTAATTTTGTATAAAAGTATCATGGTATTATTGACATGACCCAGGCATTTTAATAGAATTTACAGGTGTTACATTTGATTATTTTATGCGTACATCAGTTTTGTATAATTTCATTGTTATCAAATATGCCGGAAGCTTATACAAGACAGGTGCACAAAATTTAGCATGCGGATTTGTATAATTATAATTTAGTTTCTACGCTCAGACTTTTGCCAACACTACTTAATAAATAAATTTCGAATAAGGTTGAGTCTACTATCAATAATGAATGACACCTGCATACGCTGATACCTCTTCAAGGGAAGCATTACCAAAAAGAACTTTCGAACCATTGGCTAATGCAGGCCAATTGATCTTATTGTGTGTTATCATATAGATAGATTTATTGACATTTATACTAAGAAACTATTTCCGCATAAGTACTCAGTTATATTTACAAGATCGGAATAAACTTGCTCAAACAATTTTATTAAATCCGTACCAGATGTATATAGTGTTGTCTGAGCTGCAAATATTTTATTTGATTTCCAACACAAATTTAAATCTTGGGAAAATGGCAATTTGTTGTAAACAAGATGAATTTAACACAAGGTATTGACATTTGATCAATTTCATAATTAAAAACACACACAAAATTGTAAATGTTATAAAGATAGCAATTTTAAATTTCACAAATATCAAGAATTTCTCAAATCTGTAAACAAGGCAAATGTTTTCAGAACACGGTTTTCAGAAAACGAAAAGAAATTTACAGAATTTATTTATTTTGTGGTTAAAAATGTTTTCGCAAAATTCAATTTTTATAAAGATAAAATTGCGCATTTAAAAAAATTGCAATTTTATATAAATCTAGAATTAGTCAATTGTGTAGAAATAGAACAAATCTGGGAATTACGGAAGGAAGTCCGTGGATTTCAGGAAAAAGCCCGACGGATAGGTACACTCTGGACAGAAGAGAGAAAGGAGTTACACCAGCAAAAGATGAGACAATACCTAGCAAAAATCAAAGCCCAACAAGTGCGGTTCAAAGTAGGCCTATTCGCAACAAGAAGAGTAACAAATTGGGATTTGAACAATTTATTTATTTTTAATTAATTTGAATTAATCAATTTATTAATTTTAATCTTAATTGCAAAATTTGGTTTTCATTTTCTCCGCGAAGAATATTCTGCGATCAATTTCAAGTAGATATATCGTTGTTCACTAAGTAAGACAGAAAAAATACATAAATATATAAATATGATATAAATAGTAAAATGTGAATTGAATTTTGATCCTCCCGGAAAAAGGGCGAAAAGGAGATAATAATAATGTCAACCAGGAACTAACTGCTTCAAGAACAAACAATCCCTGGTTCTAAACAGCCAGCGTAAGCTGGACATTAATTACAAGCAACAATGGCTCGTACAATCAAAAACAAAGTTACTCCAGATGGACGATCCACCCTTCATCAGACGGAAACCATGCTTTCGGATTCTGGCGACCTTGGGCCTGTGCGAGAGAGCAAGTCGGAGTGCTCTCTTAGACACGAAAGATCCATACGTACATCGGAACATTCAACATTCAAAAACTTGTTCAAAGTGGTAAGCTATATAACCTCACGACAGAACTTACTAAACAGAAAATCCAGATTCTTGCCTTACAAGAAACACGCTTCCCTGACTCAGAAATAACCGATTACAATCAATATAGGATCTTCAGAAGCGAAGCCATCAAGAAAATTTGCAAACGAGCATCGTTATTAGGCATGGCCTTTATTGTAGACAATAAAATTCTGAATTCAATAATAGACGTGAATCCCATCAACAACCGACTAATGATCACCAGAATTAAACATGCGAACAAAAATTACACCTTAATCAACGCCCATGCACCCACAACTGCTGACAACAAAAAAGAACTCAAAAAGACTGGGAAGAACTAGAAAACGAAATGTCCAAAATTCCAAATGTTGACGTAAAAAAATCTTCTCGGGGATTTCAATGCGCAAATAGGCCGAGAACGAAAATACTAAAAAACAGTAGGTGATTACCCCTCATTGTGTTATGCCAACAAAACAATTTGAAAATTATGTCGCAATTTCTTACACCTGGAAAGAAATCCACGATGTCCAAGTCCGCAAAAAAGCGAACATCGATTCTGACCACTCAAATCAAAATGAAATTCAAAGCCAAGAATTTGTTTTACAAGAAACCACCAATGATCCAAAAATTCGACATAAACAAAATCAAAGACTCCAAAATCGCTGGAAAATGGGAAGAACAACCCACAGAAAACGGTGAAAATTTTCAGACCGCCAAAATCTTGATGCCCTTGACTTAAAAACCGAAACATCTCTGGTGGAATCAAGATTGCGAAATCGCCCTAGACAACAGAAATACTGCCTTCCAAAATTATAATAGTAACAAATCTGAGAAAAATCAGAAGATCTTCTTCGAGGTACGTAAACAGACGTCCACAATTCTGAGACAAATCATACGGAAATATATCAATGAGCAACTGACTTCGATCGAGAACTACTTTCGAAACTACAATACGCGTGGTTTCTACAAAACATTTGCCAACCAAATCAAAGGGTACCCACCACACAAAACTTATGCTTCAGAAAACAAGACGGAAAACTAGCATTGGCGAATAATGAAAATTGCCAAAAATTATCTAAATACTTCTCCCGACTTTTGAATTGCTCAGAACCCACGAAAAAAATCCTAAAGAAACAACAGACGACACATCAAAAGAATCACTATAACCAACTCAAGACGAAATCCACTCCCACATCCAAAGCCTCAAATCAATAAAGCCTCAGGTGATGACGGCATCACTGCTGAACTATTTACAAACCTCGGACCCAATGCACTCAGAAAAATTATACAAATCATTCAAGAAATATGGCAAACGTAAAAAATACCAGATGACTGGAAAACAGCACTTATCCACCCACTACACAACAAAGGAGATAATTCAGATGTGAAAAACTACACATAAATTTTTCTCCATCCGGTCGCCTAAAATATTTTATCAGCATGTCTCTTGACACGAACACAGGAACAGCTCGAACCAAAGTTATCATAGTTTCAAGCAAGATTCAGACCAAAACGATCCTGCCCGGATGAAATCTTCAATCTAAAATCAATTGTCAAAATGCGAGCAATTCGAAATAAACCAGTGATGTGCACATTTGTCGACTTCAAAAAAGCGTACGACTCGATCGATAGACAATCACTCTTCCAGATCATTGAAGAACGAGGATTAGACCACAAAATACGAAAACTCATTGAACAAACACTGACTAACACAAAATCAAAAGTAAAATTTATGGGGGAAATCTCGTAATTCAGACAGGCGTGCGATAAGGAGATGGCCTCTCCCCTCTCTTGTTCAATACCCTCTTGGATAATGTCATTGAAGAATGGGACAAAGAGCTCAAGAAACACAATGTCTGGAAACCAGTTACACTTGTCTTGCGCAAAAACAATCTCTCTATAATATAGCTTGCCTTCGCCGATTACTTGGTTATACTAACAGAAGATCAAGAGACTGCAAACAAACAAAAATAGGATCACTCCAAGAATGCGCCAAAAAAACTGGGACTTCAAAGTCACTTCAAAGACTTCAAAGTCACAAAGGCGAGAACATGCAAACAAAACACGGAATGATCAAAAGAGTCAGACAACAAAACCTTCTCCAGAAAACCAAGAGAGCACTCGGACTTCAAAATCAAAACCTCAATCGCAAAAAATGCATATCAGGACAAACTAAACTTCGACGCTACAACACTGTCATCAAACCGGCAAGTCTCTATGCTATCGAAACACTTAAACTCAATAAGAAATACGAACTTGAAGAAATCAAGAAAGAAGAAGAGAAAAATCATTCGGAAAATACTAGAAGCAAGACTTCCTCCTGACAGGTACCGACTACAGTTAATCGAGACAACTAAAAAATAATCAAAACATCGAAATTGATATCAGAAAAAGACGAATTAAATTCTTCATGCACATAGATCGACTACCGAATACCCGACTAACCAAAAGAATACTAGATTACATATCATCACTGAAGAGTACAACACCATGGATGAAAGATGTACAAAAATGCATGCGAACCGCTAACATAACCGACACATCAGACAGAGACTCCTTTCGTAACAAAGTGAACAACTGGGAAGTCCAACCAGAGCTAGCAAAACCTAAACATTACAGACCTAAAAGGTCTGACGAAAGAAAATTGGCATTTTCCAACAGAATACTGGCAAAATAAAAAGAACGTCAAGAATTGAGTCAAAGTGCTTATTCAAAGCTTATTCAAAGTGCAAAGCGTTTTCCAATATTGGGAAAATACGCTGTTTATAAATAAATAAACAGCGTACGTTTATTTATTTATAAATAAAATACAGAAAGAAAATAATTTGTTTAAATAATTCAGGAAGATCCTAGGGCCGGTAAAGGAAGATGGGGAATTCCGATGGCGGCATAACTCTGAGCTGTACGAACGTATTGAGATGCTCTCTGACTGTTCAAGGAAAAGAAGAGTAGCTTTCTATGGCCAAGTTGCAAGACTGCCTCCAAACCGACTAACCAACCGTCTGTTCACCTACCGGCAAAACAAGAACCACTTGGTTGACAGAAACCGAGAAGGATATTAAAGAACTGGGAATAACAGATCTCCAAAACAGACAGTTTGTGACACGCAACTTGAAGGAAGTCCGTGGATTTCAGGAAAACCCCCGAAGGAAGGGTACCCCCTGGACAGAAGAGAGAAATGAGTTACACCGGCAGAAGATGCGACAATACTAGGCAAAGATCACAGCCCAACAGTTGTACAAGCCTGATCCAAAGTAGGCCCATTCGAAACAAGAAGAGGAAATAATAAAATATAAGGGAGTTTAAGTAATTTATTATCAACATCCATCTAACGACAGCTAGTAAATAGATTACCATAAATTATATCTTTATAATTCTGATTTTTATAATCTTTGAGTTCGGAATGAGCGTGTGTAAATATGACTCACGTTTAGTTAGCCCCTGAATTTGCGACAAACTAAATTTATTAAAGTTTTTACGGCTGGTTATAGAGTTTTTGCTTGAGAATTGGAATAGTTCTGGCGCATTTAACAATAAGTATAAGGTAATAGTGTGTCCTCTGTATTGGGAAAAGCGTTGATAATATAAAAAAAAAACGGCCAAGTGCGAGTTGTGACTCGCGCACCGAGGGTTCCGTACAAACTTGTATAGTATAGTATTATTATGTAGATTATCAACATATTATGTAGATTATAAAGAAAAATTAGACGAAATATAATATATACAGGATGTTACGGGACTTGAGTATGTCGCATGTCGGTTATAAACAAGCAAAATTTAGACATAATATATACCCTGTATATATTATGTATATAAAGCATACGTGATGAAATGCATAACGAATATAAACCAAGAAAATTCACAAAAACCGCTTGGCGCCAACACATACTTTTTAACCTTCCGAATTAACCGAATAGGACATAACTGTATGCAACCCATATGCTTCTGGAGCCTGACAATACCACTACGACAACATAAGTGAATTTTCATAAGTTTCTAATAGCAAATTCGCATTTTTCTTGTAACTAAACTACATATTTACGGTTTTCAGTTATTTTTCCCTTGACATGTGCTGTAAGACACCGCTTCTTGCCAAATTTCATGATTCTAGGTCAACGGGAAGTACCCTATAAGTTTTGATTCCCTTGTGAAATCGCAAAATATGCGACATAAACGGTCATATTTTTTGATCGCGTTGACTTACAAGTTTGATTTTTTCACAGCCGAAAGAGACCGCATACCCGAGTATTTGATACAAATTTCAACTTGTTACCTCTACGCGTTCCTGAGAAAAATGGTCTTGGCAGACAGACAGACAAACGGACAGACAGACAGACAGACAGACAGATAGACAGACATACAGACAGACGGACAACAAAGTGATCCTATAAAGGTTCCGTTTTCGGTACGGAACCCTAATAATAGAAGAAACAAATTAAGAAGTTAAAAAACAATAAAATTACTTTAAAAAAATTTAGTAAATTATTTTACAATTTTAAATTAATAGAAACTAAGTGAATATTTACTGACAAATAGTTCTAAATATACCACTTATTCATATATCTTTGTTTTCTATTTTTTTCACAAAACTACAAGACATTAATTTAATGTAATTATAAAGAAATTTTAAAACATATTAACAGTAACTTAAACTCTCATTTGTTAAATGAAGGATAGGAAAAAGTAAGCAAACTAATATATATATATATATATATATATATATATATATATATATATATATATATATATTATATATATTAAGTTAAAGTGCTTATGGTTCTATCGAAATTTATTAGTTTGCTTACTTTTTCCTATCCTTCATTTAACAAATGAGAGTTTAAGTTACTGTTAATATGTTTTAAAATTTCTTTATAATTACATTAAATTAATGTCTTGTAGTTTTGTGAAAAAAATAGAAAACAAACCGTCATCTAAAACAATAAAAATACTACATTTTGTTGGTACAATTGTAATTAAATATATTCGCATTTGTACCACATACAAAAGAAAAATTTGGACCACATTTAGTTACAGTTACGCAAACAAGTGTGGCTTCCAAATATGTTCCGAATCATGCTTACTAATTATTAACGAATCTGGACGTACGTTATAAACGTGCAGAGGGCCTAATGCAGTTGCCTCATTTGAAACGAACATGGAGGTCGACATGCTTAATTCGCTCCTAATAAAAACCGAACTTAAATTCGTTCGTTAGAAAAGTCCGGTGCATGTCTTCCTACCGAATGTGTTCCGAATTAGGCTTCCCAATTAGGAACGAAGCTGGACCTGGACATGAAATTCCTAGTCGGCGTGTTTTAGCTCCTAAAAAGTTATATACAAATCTCAAATACAGTTTTTTCGTCTATTCAATATTTGAAAAGTTAGGCACAAGGCACTAACTGTTTTTAACATTAACGTATTCATAAAAAAAATAAGGAGTTGTTAAGAGTTCTGAGTAGCCCCCAAAAGTTCTGAACTAATCTTCCTTACAAGTTTTTTTGTCCAACCAATATTTATAAAGTTATAGGCAAAGACGAAGGGTTAATTGAACCAGTCATTTCGAAAAGGGCATGAATATCCTATATTCATGCCCTTGAAAATGCCCTTGTCAATGAATTTTTTAATGAAAGTTTTCGGAATCAACAAAAATATGTTTTTTGTTGAAAAAGTCATTGATGCTGAAGTAACTGAATATAGAGGTTGTTAAATAAAAAACACACACGTTTTTTGGAATATTTATTTATTAAAAAAGAACAATTTTCATCAAGATATTTTGAACTCAAATTTTTGGCCTTTTTCGAAATAATCAAGTTATCATTTGGAAAAAGGCATTTGTCCAAAAATTTTAGTTAGTTAATCATCATTTTCCAGCAATTTTGGATTTTTTTTTTATTGTGTTTTTAGTTTTCACTACTCCTGCCACCAGAGACTCTTTTTCTGGGCCAAAAAGCATTTTCGGCAAGCTCACAATAATGTGATGTTATGTCATATCTGACAGATGCGTTTCGTTCACTTTAAAGGAGCATAAGTCCAGGACTCGTGCCCTTTTCATTGCGTTTTAAGTTGACATGTGGTGTATACTCATGTACTCTTTTTGCATAGAATATGTAAAACGCTTCAATAAATTAAATGGCGTAAAAAAGTGATATTTCAAAAAAGTGTGACTTGTGCCCTTTTCTAAATGGCGGGTTCAATTGTTTTGAACATAAACGAATTCATAAATTGTGTTTTCTCGAGAGTTCTGTGTTCTGAGTAGAACTTCCTTCAGATCCTCCGGGGAAAGTTCTGAACAAATATTCTATACATTTTTTTTCTGTCGAACCAATATTTGAAAAGTTATACGGAAAATCGAGGCGCTAATCAATTTCGAATAGCTAATAATCTCTTCGCAAATAGCTTTCTAAGATTCCTTCACAAACATTTTTTAATAATTATAGTATTAGTTTATTCCTCGAAAGTTGAAAGTTCAAAGGACAAGTTAATTTTATTTCCCAGAAGGAAAAGTAAAAATATTTGTTAGGAAAAATCTTTATTCATTCACACATTGTCATAATTTAAAGTTTTGGATTGTACTTTGTTAAAATAAAGCAAAAATTCGCAACAAATATTCAATTAATATATTTCGTAAGCAATACATGTGTGATCTTATATCTCCTACGAATTTTCTTTTAGAACATGTTTTATGGGTAATAATATTTATTTTAAATAAACATAGTAATACCAAAAATAGCTTGAATATAATTAATATTCAACCTGTTCGTTAATCTACAAAATTAAGACCTTCTAGGACTAGATAAATATCATATTGAAACAACTACTTCCTTGGCTAATACCACGCAGGATTTTGAATTACACAATAGACATTTGTATGCTACTGGTACTACTAATTAAAAAAAAATTAAGATAATTTATTTCTACAAAAATTAAGTGAGATATCTGCAGCCACGTTTTGAGATTTATCTCTCATCGGTGCAGCTTTGTATCTAATAAAAACACGCTCAATTTATATTTTTCTACGCGTGCATAAATTAAGAGGTTATGTTTGATTGATAGTTGTGTAGAAAGAGTTGTGGTCAAAAACCGATTCACGGTTTAATCAATAATTAATCTAATATTTAAAATCAAAAATTGAGAAAAACTGCCCGCAACTGTTTCTACGTAACTATCAATCAAACCTAGCCTCTTAATTTATGCACGCGTAGAAAAAGATCAAGTAATTGTGTTTTGATTAATTTTTAATTGTTAATTAAATAAAGAGAAAAGCTGCACTGATGATAGATAAATACCGAAACGCGTCTGCAGATAGCTAGTCACCTAATTAATGTAGAAAGAAATGATCTTAAATATTATTTTTCTTAAATTAGTAGTACTAGTAATAGCATACAAATGTCTATTGTGTAATTCAATATCCTGCGAGGTATTAGCCAGGGAAGTAGTTTTTCCAATATGACATTTGTCTAAGTTAAGTTAACTTAATTTTGTATATTTACGAACAGGTTGAATCTTAATTATATTCAAGCTATTTTTCGTATTATTATGTTTATTTAAATGTAACTACAAATAGTGAGGTCCCTTCCATTTTAAAATATTTATTATATCTAAACATAACATACTCTTGTTAAATTAGCGCGTACTTATAGCGCCTATAACTTGAAATATCGGTTGGACAAAAAAACTCAATTGGAGTTTACAACTCTTAAGGGTCTACCCAGAACTCTCAACAGAGCTCCTTAGAATTTTTTTACGAATTCGTTAAATGTTCAAAACAATTAGCGTCACGTTTTTTTGCGTATAACTTTTCAAGTATTGGTTACACAAAATTGAGATTAAAAGAGTACTTTTAATTTAAAAAACCTAATTTTTGATTTTTTTTTCGAAATATTTTATAAATTCACATATATTGATTGTACGAAAATGTCTAATAGACATTTTGTGTTTATCTGTCGTAGTAATATCGGAACCGTTTCTAGAATTTTGCAAAAATAACAGAATTTTGCATAAATGTTGTTTTGTGGAACTATATGCGTTATGCATTGAGCACTCCTTATCAAAAACTGAAATATTTCAGAATCATTACATCAGGACTCTTTTTCATGGAAAAAGACCGGATACGTGAAGTTTGGCCCTTCAAATAGATTTTCAAGATTTCTCCCAGAAATTCCCCGGAACTTACAAAGAAATTCCAAAACTATATTTTTTTCAATTGTTCCAAAATTCGGGGGCCTATTTTACGCATGTGTGAATATGTTACCGCTACATATTAAGAATAAAACAGTGATTGCCCTTTTAGAATTTGAACAATGAAAATAATAAATTGCATGCTTTTACAAAATGAATTTATCTATTATTATATTACTTAATTTTTATATTAAAAATTAAAAATTTTACTGGAAATACTCAAAAATACTCAAAGATCCTAAAACATAGTTATCGGCTACAAAAATATGGTGGTTGTCCAGTGGATTTACAGTAATTGGCCAATGCATTATAATAAATAGAAGTATTTAAAAAATATTTAGAACAGTCATTTATAAATTCATAAAATATGTATATCTAGTCTTGTCTGCTTAGTCTTGTAAGTCTAGTCTAGTCTGCCTAGTCTGGTAAGTCTAGTCTTGTCTGCCAAGTCTTGCCTGTCTAGTCTTGTCTATACAATCTTGTCTGTCTATTATTGTCTATCTAGTCTTGCCTATCTAGTCTTGTCTGTCTAGTCTTGTCTGTCCACTCTTGTCTGTCTACTCTTGTATGTCTACTTTTGTCTGTCTAGTCTTGACTGCCTATTCACTTCTCTCTAGACTTGTCTGTCTAGTCTTTTTTTAGGGTTCCGTACCGAAAACGGAACCCTTATAGGATCACTTTGTTGTCCGTCTGTCTGTCTGTCTGTCTGTCTGTCTGTCTGTCTGTCTGTCTGTCTGTCCGTCTGTCTGTCTGTCAAGACCTTTTTCTCAGGAACGCATAGAGGTAACAAGTTGAAATTTGTATCAAATACTCGAGTCTGCGGTCTCTTTCAGCTGTGAAAAAATCAAACTTGCAAGTCAACGCGATCAAAAGATATGACCTTTTATGTCGCATATTTTGCGATTTCACGAGGGAATCAAAACCTATAGGGTACTTCCCGTTGACCTAGAATCATGAAATTTGGCAAGAAGCGGTGTCTTACAGCACATGTCAAGGGAAAAATCTGAAAACCGTAAATATGTAGTTTAATTACAAGAAAAATGCGAATTTACTATTTGAAACTTATGAAAATTCACTAATGTTGTCGTAGTGGTATTGTCAGGCTCCAGAAGCGTATGGGTTGCATACAGTTAGGTCCTATTCTAGGTTTATTCTGAATTTTCTTTGTTTATATTCGTTATGCATTTCATCACGTACGCTTTATATACATAATATATACAGGGTACATATTATGTCTAAATTTTGCTTTTTTATAACCGACATGCGACATACTCAAGTCCCGTAACATCCTGTATATATTATATTTCGTCTAATTTTTCTTTATAATCTACATAATATGTTAATAATCTACATAATAATACTATACTATACAAGTTTGTACGGAACCCTCGGTGCGCGAGTCACAACTCGCACTTGGCCGGTTTTTTTTTTATAAATACTTACGATATAAATATAAACCCACATTTTAATCGAAACCATTATGCCTAGCTTCTTATGCTCTCATTTGTAAATGAAATCTTACTGCCAATAACTGTCACATAGTAACATCAGAATAGTGATTGGCCAGAGGGCCAATCACTATTTTTACCGTTTATTATGCGATTATATTTATTAGCCTGTCGTATTTTTCACAATTGGTACTTTATTTTTATTGATTTTTTTTCTATACTTAGTTTAAACCTGTATTGATTTACAAATGTCAAAAATCAGCTCAAAAATCTTGTATTAATCATTAAAATATCTAGAAAGAGTAAGGTCCCTTTTTATAAATTTCTCTATAAAACGCCTTAAATTTGCAAGAATCTCGATCTTCTCATTTTAATAATTAAATACACACAAGAAACTTTTAGTTATCAAAAGGTTATGGGTTGGTTGTATCAAGTACATGAAAGAATCTACAATTTTATTGTATTAATAAACAATTATGTAACCAGAATATTATCTTACAGTTATATAGTTTTCAAAATGTGGCCAACATTGTTGACTGGCCAACAACTGTACTATTTACCCCTATTAGATTTTTTGTTTTTATCATATATATTTAGTTTTATTGTTTGTGCGCAGGATTAAGACTCTTCTATAAATAATTTTCTAAAAAACAGATTGTATCAAAATTGTATATTACAAAAACCCATAGTAATAACTAATGATACTAATTTTCCCTCCAAAAATTGTGTAAATAGCAACAGCAATAACTTTAACAGATGTGATAGATGTTTTAGTTCTATGAAATAAGCTAAGGCTTCCATTTCACACTGCCTTCTCATCTCATTTTTTGGTTCGTTTAGTGTAACACGAAGTATGTGGAAGAGATAATATATATGTAAGGAAATGCAAGACAAGGTGGTCTAGAATAAGCTAACAACTATTAGTAATAACTAACCTTTTTAATCCGTGTAGATTAAGTTTGTAAATAGACATTTGTTATGAAATTGATTTTACTTTGCGACTTTAATGGTTCTTTGATTGTTTTTTAACCCAACAAATTTATATAATAAACCAATAAACTTTTATGAGCAAAATCTAAATTTCCTCCACCCACAGAAATTCAAAATAAATTCAATCAAGCGAATGTTTAAAGTCGAATAACTTGATGTAAAAATCAATATAAAAAACACAGCTATGTTAGGACCACAAATTAAATAAAATACAAAAACAACGCGATTTTTTTATTTTTATTTCTTTATTATTTTCAGCATACATTCGTTTCTCCTGCATTTCTTTCTCACATTTATCTAATAAAATAATACTATTTCTCCTTTATTATTTATTTTCAGAGGGCCAAATGTGTCAGTGCTCCATCTTCGGAGTACATCGGAGCCGTGGGAGACTAGTCCCACGTCGGTCTTTACAACATCCACTGGCAGTTCAAGGTCGTATTCTTCCGGACGCAGCGGAGCTTCTTTAACAAAGCACCAATCCCTTGGCAGTTCAAGTTACAATCCTTCGTATAAACATTCTCAGAACATGCATCCGCGCAGCGACAGTTACGCTGGAGATTCAATGTATTTGGGGAGTGGATGTCGAAGAGAGTTGTCGCCGGTTAGGTGGTGCGATAGGGAAGTTGATGGTGTTTACTTAGGGCGCTCTGGATGGGTTCAAGTGCAACAAAGATCTTTGGATGAAAACAGAAGGGGCGTTTATGTTGCAGATAACAAAGCAGTCGCGTCTAGAAGGACCGGTTTGAAATTAGCGGAGTATCAATTAACGAACAACGCTCCTGTTAAAGTCGTTAAGCAAGAGCCACAACGACCTATTTATTTACCTTTAAAAAATAAGGATTTTGAAAGACACAGTCCTACTCCTTCCCCCGATAGAAATCCACCAGAATCATTTTCTCCGCCCTCTGTAACTCCCATAATTTCTCCCCCGCCGGCATTTCAAGATAGAAACAAGGGAAGCAAGAGTAGAACATTTTTTGGCAAACCTCCGTTTTTACCTAGATCTAATGCGATTATTGACAGCGATGTTTCGCCGCCGCCTTCGCCTCCTCCGACTTGGAGAACCACTAAAACGTCTTCACTTCCACCGGCGACACAACGAAAACAAAAATCTCCAATCTCAGAAAACAACGTGCAAAGATATCCCCGTATCCCACAAACTAAATCTCTAGAAGACACCTCAGCGGTTCGTAGAACTAGATTCGTTCAAAAATATGGGGAATCTTCAAGTTCAAGTTCTCAATCTTCGATGGGTTTCCGAAGCTTAGACAGCTACGTCCCAAGATGCGCTGCCATGCCAAGACTATCAGAAAATACAGATTCTTCAATAGACGTTTACGAAGATGCTGATGATGAAGACAACAATTCTTCGTCTTTAAATATAAGCTTAGTCACAAATACACACCGTGACAAAATCTCTCCTTCGAATAGAACCAGTCGTTTAACTTATAGAAATCAAACAAGACGTTCTCCAGTCAGTTCTGACACTAAGGCAGCCTCTCCAGGTTCTTCTTCTTCTTCCAGCAGCAACGAATTTCCTACAAGATCTCCCACAACTAGGAGAACTCCTCCAGCAGGACAATATCAAGAAGATCCTAAAGTGCGGCGGTCAAGAAGTCTTCAACTTCCTGATAGAAATTATAGGGAAAGGGTGTCTCCTCAAGATCCTCACCGTGTTATTGTTAAAGTTGCTAATAATGGAAATAAGAGGATAAATGAGGAGATGATGAGGGAAGCTGAGGTTGTTACTGGATTTCTCTATGGATCACGAAGTCGTGCAGCTGCTCAGGCTTTACTTATGCATAGATATAATAACAGGGAAGAGAAGGTTAAAGAAAAGGCACAAGTTAATAATGGTTACAATATTTATATGGTTGGAAATTCTAAGCAAAAGGTTTTACAAAGAGGTCAAACGACTCCGAATTTAAGTAATAATTCGAAGCAAGTCTGTAATTCGGATACTTGTGATTTTTGGCCACACTGTGCGCATAGAGAAAATTTGAAAACTCAAGCGCAAAGTATGATGAGGTCTTCACAAAGCTATCCAACTCATCAAAGGTCTTTGGAAGTTCCAGAAAAAGCTCCTGATTATAAAAAGAGAGGACTTAGAAGTGGAGAGAGGAGGAGCGAAGATAGGGAAAGCGTTCCTTCCACAAGGAGACAGAATCAGAGGGCAAGTGTTGAGGTGGATGAAAGGAAAGAAAGAAAGCTGAGTCCTAATAAGAGCGTTGAAAGGAAAGCTTCCCCAAAGAAAGGAACAAGCAACTCTTCATCGTCCAGTGAAGTGCACGGGGATCGGTCAAAAAGCCCAAAACCCGCAGTTTCTTGCGTTACTTCTCCAGTGACTGAGGAAGTGAAAGATGTACGTGAAGTGATTCTAACTAGACCCGGCAGTGCTCCCGGTGGAAACGAAAACAGTGCTGCCGACAGCAAAGCTAGTTTCTTGGACTCTCAGCAACGGTCGATGTCCTTACCGAAGTCGTTTCTCTCCAGACAAGGGTGAGTTTCCTATTTTATCTTTCTCTGCTTTTTATAAATAACACTAAGTCCCACTTCAATGCGTATTCAACGCACAATTGAAAGCTTAAAAATAGATCAAAGTAAATATACAGCAAATATATTTTTTTCAGAAGAACAAGGAAATAAACAACAACAATCTAAACTTTTCGGCTAAATAAATATGAAATGATAATTAGTAAAATAGAATATTAATATAATAATAAAATAGAAATAGGTTAAAAAATCTAGTTATAATTATTCAAATATCTAGAGTAATTGTGTTTTCCTTTGATAATACTTATTTACTTCAAGAAATGATATAAAATATATTTCTTACAATTAGTTTCGGCTTAAGTTAAAAATCAGTCATCTACAGGGAGTACATACGATGCAATGTTAATACTTGAAAATGAAAAGTAAAACTGTCGTTATCTTGTCAGATCTCGACTGGCAAATTGTTCGCTGAAAATATTGTACTATTCTTGGGCATGCTTGTCATTTCTCATGAAATATTTCAATCATCGGTCTCGCTCGAGCGTCTAATTGTGAATTCATGCAAGTTTTGGTAGCTTTCCATCTCGATCTACCAATTTCCAGATTCTTCGGGTTATCAGTTTTCTAATACGAAGAGCACACATGTAAGATTTTTAACACTTCTTCAGAGCCAAAGGAGAGCTGTGTTTCGTTTATGCGCCTTATGTCCAAATGGAGAGATCATAACCTTGATGTCAATTTTTGATGCTTCTTCAGTCTGCTTTTGAAGTTTCCAAGATATTCACATTCAGGTTTATATACTCCTTTTAATTCGTTCTGTTCCATCTTTTCCCTTGTTATTAAAGACCTACTTACCAATTGCGATGTTGGTTTTTACTGCAACTTTTAGTCCTCCTCTTTGCAAAGAGCACGTTGCAAAGAGGAGGACTAAAAGTTGCACTAGAAATCAACTACTCAATTAGTAAAAAAGTCTTTAAAAAGGTCAAAATGGAACAGAACGAAAAAAAGGAGAATATTAACATGTATGTAGTGTCTGCAAAAGTCGTACTGTTAGAAACTTCAAAATGAGATTGAAGGAACATCTCTCATAAATTGACATCATGCATCCTATCTCTCAATTCACAAGGCATGAGACAGGCACTCCGTTAAACCTGAAAAAGTGATGAAAATATTAGATGTGTGCTCTACGTATTGGAAAACAGATTACCTGGAGAAACTGGAAATAGGTAGATAGAGTTGGGACGCTACTAAAACCTACCTGAATTCAGAATTAAACGCTCGATCTATGACAATGTTCAACATATTTTACGATAAGGTTGATGAAGACTAGTTTACCCCGAAGTGTGTTGAGAAATGACTAGCATGACCACCTACATGAATTGGACCAGATTTCCACCGAATAATTTGACAGTCGAAATCTGACCAGATAATTAAAGTTTTAGTTTTTATCTTTAAGTATTAACATTTCATCCTATATACTCCTTGAAAATAGCTAATTTTAAATTTAAATTTAATAAAGCCGAAACTAATTGGGAGAAATATATTTTATTCCATTTCTTGAAGTAGGTAAATAAGTATTATCAAAGCAAGACACAATTAGTAACCTTCAAGATGGTCAAATCCACAAATAATATCTAAAGTAACATTATATAGTATGTATAATATAGTGTTACAGTATCCATTTCTATAATTTCATATTTTTTGTAACCGTTTATTTCTTTTATATAAGGGGCTTCACAATTTTTATATTTTATTGTAAATGCATGTAAAATAGAGAGTTTTTAATCGATTTTGCTATGAATATCTCTAGGGAATATCTCGCTTTTAGTTAAATCAATGAACCGGGACATTGAGGCGTTGGTGTGGCAAAAGGCAAAAAGAAGAAAACACCGTAGTTTATACAAAAAAAAACACATTAAACGAACATAAATCGAACAATTCCAGGGCTAGCACGATTACAGTTAAAAAAACTGATCGGAAATCTATTAAATCCTGTATAGTACATAAATGCCGAACCAAATTTTTTTGAAAATTAAGAATTATCTCGACGTTTATCCCAATTAGAAACATTGTAAATTAAGTTACCCAACAAAACTATTTTACTTGTTTTTATAGATTTTCTTTACAGTTCTTTTTAATGAGATTGTTTTTATTGCTGTTTGAGAAGTTATTTATTTTGCAACCCTTGAAATTATATTAATGACGAAAGGGTGATAAAGTTACTACTTTCCAAATACTTGATAAATATTTTAAACGCTTTACGAAATATTGGTGAACAAGGAAGTACTTTTTTCTGCTTTTTGTCGAAAAATTTTTTATCAAATTTTCGCCGTTAATTAAAAATACTTTTCTGCAACAAAGAGTTCATTACATTTAATATTTAAAAATACAGAAATGCATAAATTTTTTAGAGGATTTTCCAATGTGGACGAAATTATTTTTAAATATTTCATAATTTTAATTTTGCGGCAAAAACAACAATTTTGCTTATTGACAAAGTTTTGACCAACCTTAATCTTCCTCCAAAATATGATTTTTGACAAAAATTAGACCAAAGTTAAATTTAGAGTAGTTCTAGTTCGCAAACATACGACAAAACAACTTAAAACTAACTTAAAACGACGAGGCATTAATTAGACAATATTGCTCATTACAGATTATCTCTTTAGTTTAACACCTTATAATTTTAGAGAAATTTTGCTATTAGCAGATTTGTCCAATTTGAGACTTTTCCCTCTACTTTATAGAGCTTTTCTTTTCAACATAAGGTTTTATATTTTTAATTACCTGTTAAGTTTTAAGACGTTTTATTTCGAGTTTTAAATGGATCTGAAAAGTCCTCAACGGCCAGATAAAGTAAATTGGACAGAAGGGCCGACAAGTTAAACTAGGTAAGCCATTAAAGGCGACAGTCGAGGTTTGTTATATTTGACCTTTACAAACGGCAAAGTCCGAAATGTATACAAAATTGTTATGATTTTATGAATAGGATGATTGCGACAGTTACTATGTGGTAATTCATACTTACATGAATTAAAAAATTCACTATGGTAAACACATAACACACTTATAATATGTAAAAATGTTATATAACTTATTATTCACAGTTATATAAATTTATACACATAATCAACCACATATTCATACCATTTTCAACTTTTGCTTATAGGTTGTTTTTGGGAAAAGGACTCTATGACTTATTATTGATATTTTAACACCGTTAAGGTCAACATTTTATTCTGACTTTCAGGGCTACAAACTAATCAAAAACAATTACAACATTTTAAAACCTTTTTATCACTCGTACTTTATATCATGTTAGTATATACAACTAACAACTTTTTTCGATGATTTAGGAATAGACATAGAAATATTAGCTATTGGCTTCTAGTCTTAAAATGTTAATTAAATGGAGAAAAAAAAATTATAAATGAAATTTTTTTCATGAAATTTTTTTTACTTTTTAAATAAAAATTAACTTAATTGAAAAAATGGTATCTATAACTCTTTGACAATTGACAGAAATGTTAGTAATGTGTCAGCTATTAATATAATGTGTGGATATTTTGGAAATTTAGTGTGTTAGTACATACGATCTGGCGTGTTAGTTAAGTTGTAAGAGATTATTATATAAGGTAAGAACTTTAACTTAACCACAAATAAATTACACACTAATGTTCCAAATCACATAAATATGGTTACGGTAGATCAAATTTGAGCTCGAATACCAATTAATGTGTGTGAATACCACAGACAAGACTAGACAAACAAGACTAGTTCGGAGAGACTAGACCGAATAGTCTAGACAGACAAAAGTAGACAGTCAAGTCTAGACAGACAAGACTAGACAGACAAGATTAGACAAACAAGACTAGACAGACAAGACTAGTCGAAAAAAGTAAATAGACAAGACTAGACAGACAAGACTGGATAGACAGAACTAGACAGACAAGAATAGACAGACAAGACTAGATGGACTAGTCTAGACAGACAATTCTAGACAGACAAGATCAGACAGGCAAGGCTAGACAGACAAGACTAGGCAGACAAGACTAAACAGACAACTAGAAAGACAAGATTAGACATACAAGACTAGACAGATAAGAGAAACATTACTAGACCGACAAAACTAAACAGACTAAGCTATACAGACAAGACTAGAGAGACAAGGCATGACATATACGATTAATCATGAAAGTAGATCTACGCAATATACAAAAAGAAGCCAATATTCTAAAAACATACATGGTAATAGTGCACCATTTTATCTTAAACCAACAAGTAATGAGGAACTTTTCCTAACAATCATGTCTTTAAAGTCTTAGCATTATCACCCCGCTAGAACTCATAATCAATAATTCTTGTATAATCCCTCCTAATCTGGGGATAAATCTGACATTGAAAAGTACAAACCCATTTGCATCTTATCAATCTTCTCTAAGATATTTGAAAAGCGTGTATCTTCGAGGGTCTTTGCATTCGCAAGCAAGTGTCATATAATAAACCAAAATCAGCATGGATTCCTTGAATGGGATATTGAAACTGCAAGCTTCCCATTTGTATATGCCGTATGTGAGGATCTAGAAGCTAAAAACATACCTATTGATATGTTTTTGGATCTCACCAAAGCTTACGACCTAGTGGACCCCGACATATACTAACCTAGTGTAACATAACTTAGTGGACCATGACATACTGTTCGATAAATTATTACAGTATTACTGTATGGTGTATACGAGGAGTCGCATTGGACTGGTTTAAATCAATTTTGTCTTAAATAATACTCAGTACTAAATTAATTACTTCATCTGGAATATTTAAATCACTTCCGTTCAAACGTTGGTATCCCACAAGGAAGTACTTTAGGCCCACTTCTAGTCGTTATTTTTATTAATGATTTGTACTAAATGCGTGCGGCATCTTAATATCAAACCAACCTAAGCAGGAGAATTTCCATAACATGAATCTAGTCTTAACGCCTCTGTTGGAGTGGTTTGCTGCCATCTAATAGTCAAACCATCACCAATAGCAATAACCATCTAATAGTCAACAAAGATAGGACCAATGCAATCACATTTCAATCAAAAATATGTATAGTCACTTTCCCAATAGAAATTCGAATTGAACGCGAAGCAATCCAAATCCAAAACACCGCTAAGCTTTTGGGAATCTACCTAGAGAAAAACTTGGTTTATACATATTAATAAACGCTCAATGAAACTAAGTAAAACAGTTTATGCGCTAAGATTATTGAGTACATATTTAGACACAGGCATCTTGAGGATGGTGTACTACGCTAATTTTCAATCATGTTTGAAATTTGGAATTACGTTCTGGACGAACGGAAGGTATGTCCAGCTTGTTTTTAGAGTCCAAAAGCAAGCCTTGTTGATTCTTCTTTACCTACCCTTGAGCTTCCAAGACGTAGCTTGACGACGACGGAGAGGTACCCTCTGTACAGCAATTTAAAACTTTTCAACCATTTACCATTTTCCATTAAGAATATGGACATTATTAGAGACTTTAAGAGGGCATTGTATGATCTCTCAATCGAGATTGAACCCTATAATTTAGAAGAATTTTATGGTCGAGTAAAACATATTTAATTGTACATTTACTTGTATACACATTTTTGTTAATTTTCTCTTTTAAGGGTTTTAGTTTCTTGTATTGGTTTGTGACATATTTCATTTAGTTCTCCTTTTTCTCTTTTTTGAAATAAATAGATTTTGATTTTTGATTTTGACTAGACCGACAGGTCTAGAGCAGCGGTTCTCAAAAATTTTTTTTGCCGCCGCGCACTTGTCCAGCGAAAAAAACCTGGTGGCACCCTTGTCGGGCTACAAAAATGTCGCGGCACAGCTACCCTAAGAACGGTTTGAAAACTTGGAAAATAAAAACAATAATACAAATTGATTGCTCAATTGTCTTTAATGGGATGAATGAAATTGTTTGAAAGATTTTTGTATTATTTCTTTTAGGTTTATCCGAAGTTTGGTTAATTTCACCCTCAAATTATTTGATACAGAGAGTTCGCCCTGTACCTGTTTTTTATGTAAGCGTATGTTGAGAATGCAACATTGAGAGAAGTGGGGCTTTCATTTAGTTTTTCAAAGAAGTCGGAAAGGTATCACAATTTAAGCAGCCAATCGACATCAGTAAATTGTTGAATAAAAGACTCTTCTGTATATGTAACTACTAGTGCCTCTTTTAGTTCTAATAATCTGGTTAACATTTTTCCCCATGATAACCATCTCACT
Organism: Phosphuga atrata; assembly: GCA_944588485.1. NCBI lineage: Eukaryota > Metazoa > Arthropoda > Insecta > Coleoptera > Silphidae > Phosphuga > Phosphuga atrata. The sequence goes on along the minus strand of OX155895.1, from coordinate 26,856,905 downwards.
TCTGTGTGCAGTAAGAGGTGGAAGTGATCCACACCCAGATCTTCGGCGGTAAGTTTTAAAAGACGTGCTTGAAGCACCACCCAATACGGCTTCTAAATCTTGTGGCATCCTTCTAGTTGCCAGAGAATGTCGATGGATGTCACAGAGGCTGCTGGTGGCATTGTCTGCCACTTGCCCCATTCTAGAAAGGGCTCCCTTTACTTTTCCAACCATTGCAGCCGCTTAATCGCTGCAAATATCAACACACTTGCTCCATTTTAAATCATTTATCCGTATATATTTGTCGATAACTTTGAAAATTTCACCAGTAGTGTAAGCTTCAAGCAATTCCCTCATCAAAAATTCTTCTTCTATTTACATTTCGAATGGATACCTTACAAACAAGAAAAACAGCAAATCCCGTAACATCGGTAGTTTCATCAAGCTGTAAACTAAAAAAATATATAAATTTTCTTATAAGCTCGTTCTCCACAGACTCTGAAATTGTGTAAATTCGCTTGCTTATAGTGCTATTTGGCAGCTGCACAGTATCAATCTTCTTGTCCATGTCTGGACCTAATATGCAAGTTACATCCTTCACGCAAGGTTTATTCAGTATCTCGGCAATAGTATGGGGTTTTCCAGATTTTAATATGTGTGAACTGACAATGAAGCTTCAGTTGCGTTTTCATTTTCATTTAAAAAAATTCTCTACACCATGGATGACCCGGACTGAATAGATAAAGTGCGGCGTTTTTTCAGATTTTTTCACCTTTATGTACTATCATAATGATTTATTCCAGATGTCTTTTTAATTTGGATGGAACCAAGCAGCTTTTAGCAACAATTTTGTGACGGGTAACGCATTGCCCTTCCGGTGCTTGTTCGTTCCAAACAGAAACCAAACAATGCGAGGTAGCTAGGATCATATTTCCTTATTTTTCCTCGGATTGTCGTTTGGTTGTGAGTTGCGTTGTCGCGAACTTAGGCAGACGAGCTTTAATGATTTATATTTCGTCTCCTCCGACGATGCTGGTTGTCATTGAATCAGTCACTTCAGAAGCTTCAGTGAGTTCATCAACTTTCCGTTTAAAAGACCCAGATTTTAGCCAATTGTCCATAATTCTACAATAAATGTAGGAACTCAAATTCGTGTACCTCCTCATGTAATTTTGATTTTACATTTCTTGATTATTGCTGCGGCACCCCATGCATACGCTCGCGGCACCCAAGGGTGCCGCGGCACGCAGTTTGAGAACCCCCGGTCTAGAGAGTCAATCAGTTTTTGTAAGGTGAAGGTACTATTTGAACATGTTGGTTTAGAATTTATGTAATTTGTTGAGACAATTTAGACAAGTTTGTTATTGTTATTTATATAAGAAATTTATATAAAAATCTAATGAAATTTATATAAAATTCTATCAAGATTATTATTATTTTAATTATTTGTATAGATAGGAAAAATATTAAAATACTTTATAATTAGAAAGTTTGTCAAAAGAAATTCTTATAACTTTATTCATTAAATGAAACTGTTTTTTTTTCGTTTTTATTAATATAATTTGTCTGTTTTATCAACCATGGGAGAGCATATATTTATCCGTCATATAGGTCCTTCTATCCGTCAACATTGATTTATCTACATTTATTTTTTCTATTTGATACATTTATTTTTTTTATTTGAGTGAGTTTGTGAATTAAATTCCAAGAGAAAAAAATAATCTCTAGATGTAATTTAATCTGTTCTTATACGTGGACTTTCAATTGGAAAAAGTCTCAATACAAATAAATACCTATTAAGACAACCATATTACTGTTTACTAAATAACTAGAGATCCAACAATGTCCCATTGAATCCAATTTCGATCCTTCTCAACTTGTTATACAGAAACCATCTGTTATAAATGATTTATTTATAAATATTTCTGTCAGTGACATTAATTTAGTCAAATCAAAACTTTATCCTTTTCCCTCCTATTTTTTTTTTCTACAGATTTTACTTAAATTATTAGAAAACTTCTCGCGTCTTTGAATTATTTCTCACTATGATTCTTTCTTTTCTTTTAAACTTCTTTACAGAATTTATGCCCGATGCCTATGTATTTTTTTTTTTTACTTGGAAAAGGTTTTGCACACGCTGAAATAAAATTCGGATGATTGATGTCACTCTTTTTAGCGTAATTATTTCCATGTAGCTTAGATTTTTTTTGCCGTTTCTTGTTGGAACTCATTTTCAAGTGGACTTACATTTCCTTTACGTACTTATCTAGTTTTAGTTTTACAAAAGATTTTTTCAACTTTCCGACGTTTTTATATGGAAAACATGTGGTAGAGTCTGGAATATAAATAATAGTAGAAAATAAAAATAGAAGGTTAGGCAGAAAAATATACTAGAACAGATAAGATTAGAGAGCCAAGACTAAACAAACAAAAGTAGATAGGCAGGGCTAGACAGATAAGTCTAGAGCAGTGGTGCGCAAACTATTTTCATTTGCCACCCTACATTTTATGTAAAATGTTGTTGCGAACCCTGGATAGAAAGTAGACTTTTTAAATCTGTTTATATTAACATTTCAAAATTTTACTGCTACCTGATACTTACACAAGAAAAGCTTATTTTTTTTTATAAATTCGACGATACAACAAAATTCGCTATCGAGCCCTGCTCGAGTTTTCGTACCACTGCTTTAGAGGACCCTTCTTACACTTCTTTTCATTCATTGAATTCAATTCTCTTCTCGGGCAATTTTCAACCGATTTCCACAAATTTAGTCTCTAAAGATGCGTAAAGAATTCGTGTAAATTATTCTATAAGATAGTTGCAAATGTAAAATGTAAATGCAATACTTGCAATAAGTCAGAGGGAATGACTAAAAATAACCCATACATCTTTTAGCATTTGAACGAAATAAAGTGGAAAATCTTATGCAGCAGTTCTATTTCCTTCGGACAAATTTTCAGAAAAAATTGCCAAACAAATCCATTAATCCAAGAAAGAATCAGTTTTTTACAAACCTCTCTGAAACTACAAATACCAGCGAAATGAGCGATGATTGCCAGCGACAAGATGAGCAAATCGATGTGTGAATTGTTTGGAAAGATTCATTTTTTATTGCAAAATTCTGAATTCAAATTTTCGAATTTCTACTTAATATTAATATATTAATTATTTCCCCAGTTCTCTGCTCGGGCGACCAAATTGCGTGAAATTTCGCTCCATTTTGCCAATTTTATCAAGTCATAGCTCATAAACGGAAGCGGCTAGCAAAATGCAATTTCATTTAAATGAAATTCATTTCCTGGCATTTTCCGCAGATTCACGTTGTCATAACTATTGAACGGCTTATCATAGAGACTTCTAGCTTTTAGCAATCGATTTAGCATCCCAAAATTAGTAGGATATTGATTATAATATATATTATATTCCTATGAAGCTTCTAATTAAAAAATACCATCGAACTAGTCGTCGATCCTTAGGAGCAGTGGTGTACAAATAATTTTTATTTGCGACCAATCATTTTGTATAAAATTTTATCGTGACCCCTAGATAGAAAGTAGACGTTTCTTAATTTGTATATATTGACATTTCCCTATTTCACTGCTAGCTAATACTTTTACACACAAAAAGCTTTAATTTTTTTTATGAATTCAAATACCCAAAAAAATTCTATATCGACCGCTCTGGGGGTCGCGACCCACGGTTTGCACACCACTGCTCTAGAGAGACAAAACTAGCCAGATAAGTCTAGACAGACTAGAGAGACAATACTACGCAGACAAGACTAGGCAAGCAAGTACTGGGATCCCTCTAGGAGGCATTCCAGCACTCCTGCTAACTTACGAGTATATGAGTCTCTGCCTTCCTCCTCAGTTCCTTTTAGTTGTCGCTGCTGCTTCGGTTATATAGAGTGCACCTTTCTTAAAAAAATGGTTGCAGCTGTTCCCGTAATTACGAGGTCAGCGTCACCTGAGACTGTCCTATATGCGCTACACACGTGTAACGCCATTGTCCGTTGGATGGGCTGTAGTTTTTTGAGTAGACTTGCTCAACTCAGTAGGCACTTCGCAGCGCATGGTAGATTGGAATACTGAGCACAAGAACCATCGTTTGCTACTCTTTGGGACTAGACCGGTAAAATTAGACAGACAAGACTAATCAAACGAGACTATACAAATTAGTTTTAATTACCAAAAAAAATTCTAATTACCAAAAGAAATCTGCACAAACGAGACAAATTTGGCATAATAATTACAGAATTTCGGATATGCTTTGATGTTTGGAGTCCCGAAATGTTATATTCGATATACTGTTTAGTTAAATTTGTTTTCGTAGGATCAAAGAATTCTCGCGGAGCTAAATAGGATTTTAATTGCTACAGGAAATTTATGGTTTCGACATTTTCATCATTTAGCTATTCTCAACCCCAATCAGATCTTCTCATCCAACTTGTAATTGACCCTAATGACAATTTAATAATCAAAATCCAAATCAATTATAATAATCTGGTAATTAAAATTTTGCATACTGAAAGGATATTGATAAAATTGTTTGATACGATCAAGTTTTCTCATTTTGTAAGTTCATTCATGTTAATGATCAGATATCAAATATGTCATTTGTTTTAGAATGAGATAACACAAAAATTTATTTAAAAATCCCCAAACTTAATAAATCAAAATAACTTAATTTAATTGTTACATTTTGAATGAATGCATTTTACGTAATTCGATTTACATTTTAAAATATCTATTAGTGCGATTGTAAATGTGTGTGCAGTGGGCGGAAGCTCATTGATAATTGATATCCAATCAGTTGTAATTAACGCACCAAAATTTGCATTTCAAAATAGTCTGAACTGTATTTTAAGTATATTTAACATTCCCTGCAAAAGACGCGTTTGCATTCGACACTGAAATGTAAATCGAACAAACTTGTCTAATCCATTAGGTAGTCAGCGAGAAATTGCTGAGGAGGTTTAATTAACATATTTTTGTAAACCATATTTTAAGAAAAAAAAAATCGTAGGTTTAGATTATGTTTCGAAGACATTCGCATTTCTGGTTGAATAGACTTAAAAGTTTAATAAACAATGAGTAAATTTGATTAATATTTTCTAGATTTGATGGGCAGTAAACTTAAATTGACATTAAAATTGAAAACTAGTTATTTGCTTTATTTATATTAAAACATAATTGTCTTTTCTTTTTCTCTAATCCATTATATCAATTCATACAATTTTTTTTTAACTTTTTGAAATTTTCTGAAAATATTTAGACGAATTTCGGTTACATTGAGTTGGCCTGATTGTCAAACTTGGGCTTCATCCTCCCAACTGAACACTTCGATCTTGAAACATTAATAAACGGAATTCATTTGAATTTCATTAGTTTAAGCTATAAATAAACATGTCAATAATAAATGTCAAAGAGCCATTATTCAACTGGTTGCGCAATAAAAACAACGGAATAAAAAAAATCATAATATAAAAAAAGATGTAAATTATGCTATCAAGCGGTAAAATTGTTTAGGTCTGTTATCTCTCGGCTTTGTGTAACTCGAAAGTTACAGAAATAGTGGCAGCACACCTTAAACATTCCTCGCATATTTCTCTCTTGTTTTTCCGCAACCTTTGACATTTTGAAACGAGTGCGAAAGGTTTATCTAACAACAAACACTATAAAGAATCCATAGAAATAATATAATTATTTGCAATAAAGGTTTTTTTCCTAATATGGAGAAATAATGGAAAATATGTAGTTAAACGTGAGTCTACAATGCATTCCTGAACCTCACAGTTTGGGAAATAATATCGATAAAAAAATCAAGCGCCCGTGAAGAAATTTTATTGTCTACGCTAATTTTATAAACACAACTAATGCGACCAGAATATCAATAAACATCAGCAGTAGTATTGCGAAGAGCAGATCTCCGGAGAGAAATTTGAATTGCAAAATGTGTATAATATATTGCATATAATGTTTTCTTTGCATGGGGTGAGGTAATTAGTGAGCAATGAGCGATGACTAAAACTACAGTTACTTACACCGTAAATCATTGTTAGCACACACTACGTAATTAAGACTTTAATATGATACAATGATTGTGCAGAATCTTGCTTATTGTATCTGTTTAGACGTAATGACATACAAATGTAATTGAGCGGCACAATATTTATTTTAACGACACGAATGTAAGTGAATGACAAAATATTTGTTCTCATGGCTCAAAAGTGATACACACCTTCTTGAAACTTATATGTTGAGTCGCGCTGCGTTCTAGGTCGCGCTGCATAATTTAGCTAGGCATAACATAAGCAAATTTGGACTGAATGGGGTGGAAAAGCCTTTGGAATATATTTAGTTTCTATTATAGTTCAAATATTGTTTCCTGTAGGTTGAATGCATAATTTTATCCTTTCCATTGCCATTTTTGCCGTGCTGTATTTGTTATAGTAATTATAGTTGGATATAGTAATTATATTTCTTCACATACAAAGCGTTAATTTTGTAGAAATCAATTGCAACTCTATTACGAAAGTATTTAAATAAAAACATAAGCAAGTCTATTTAGATTCTAATAAGAATTTTTGTGGTGTACATTTTTGTCGTGCTGTGTTTGTTATTCAATATAGTAATTACATTTACCCATATATAAAGAGTTACTTTTTTTAAATTAATTGCAAGGCGAGAATGCAAATAAAGACATTAACAAGTTGCTGCGGATTCATTCAAGATTTTTTTGTCATTTACGCTACCTTTTATATTATGTTGTTTGCTATTCGATATAGTAATTACATTTCCCCGCATGCCATGTTAATTTTTATAAATCAATTGCAAGGCGATTATGCAATGATGCATACACAAACACAAAGAAGCGTCTTTAAACTATTTAAAAAAATGGCTTAGATTTTTAAAAGTTAATTCTTTTCTGTTATTTATAACATTAAATATAGAATCTCGCTGCTTAAGATTCTGCTTAATTAAGCGAACATAACGTAAGTAATTTTGGTCTGAATTGGGTAGAAAAACCTTTAGAATGTGCTTTCCTTTAATTTTAAGAAAACATTTTGTAGGAAACAATATTTATTGTTCAAATATTGTTTCTTCTAGCTCAAAAACATATATTTTTTTTGTTAATATAGGCATTTTTTCAAGCTATATATGTTATTTGATATAGTAATTACCTGTCTCCACATACAAAGCGTTTATTTTCTAGAAACCAATTGCAAGTTGATTAGGTTAGGTTTTTTAGGCAAGTTGATTAGGTTTAGGTTAGGCAAAAGGTTGATTAGTTGATTAGTCTCTTCAGATTCTGTGAAAGACTTTTTGTGGTTTACATTGTCATTACCATTCTTGCCCTACCTACGCTGAAGATATCTAGGGGAGGCAGGCCTGTCATAACCTCCAGAGCTGCAGTTGGTGCGGTTCTTATCGATCCCGTAATTGCTAAGCATGCCATTCTTTGAACATTAGATAATTCCTTTATGACCTGGTTTTGCTTTAGTTCGGTCCACCATACCGTGGAACCATATGTTAGAAAGGTACAACCAGCACACCATGATCGTTTTTAGTCCCCATGATTTGCCAAGTGTTTTTTAGTCATCATTACTGCAATTTTACACTTGTTGGTGGCTTTATTCAGGTGTTGATTCCATGTCAGTTTGGTAGCCAGGATTATACTTGACTTCCTCACTTACCTTTAGACGCTCATTGTAGGAAATTTGCAGCCGTAGCCCCACAATTTTTCTCATTTTTTGTGAATGGTACTAGAGTGGATTTTAGGGGATTATTATAATTGGCGTTAATTAATTACACATTTGTCATATGCTACAAATGCGGCCTATACTCGTTCCCGGTATCTGACTCTGTAGGCTACGAAGCCGACTGTTTTGCCCAATGTTTTTTCTTAGTTGTGAAAAATGATTTGGAGAATATATGAATGCTCTGTGATTTGTAATAGAGCGGGTTACAATGAAAAAGTTCCTAAAAAGAATGATCTTCAATTTTAATAATCGATGGACACTTTACGGATCACAAAAATATTACGCTTTTTGTAACAACTGAATGTGATCAATGTAACAACCAATGTGAATCCAGGAATCCAGGAGAGTAACCCATAAAAACACTGGGGCCTTGTGGCCTATTGTATTTCTCCACAATATTCCAATCATGTAAATAGATCCAGAACCTATATTAGGTCTAGCAGTCTATGTGCCATGTTCTTTACAGCGATCTCATCTGCTGTTAAGCTTAGCTTGTGTTGCCTACGTGCAATTGCTTCACAATGGAAGAATATATGTGTCAGTTTCATCCTCTTCATAGCATAGTCTGCACCTGTATACTACTCCAGCCCACCTTGACATTTGATTGTTTCCTTGCCTTCTGTCCATCATAGTTGTGTTTTAAAGGGTAGATCGTATTATAGCCTTTTTGGTATTGAGCTCCCTCAATATTGAGGTTTATCTCTTGTGTAACGTTTGTGCCATTTATGCCGGAGCCACCCAAGTGCCATTACACCCGCATTTGTAGGCTACCATTCTTGCGTCATCCATGGTGAAGATATCTAGGGGAGGCAGGCCTGTCAGAACCTCCAGAACTGCAGTTGGGGCAGTTTTTAACGATCCCGTAATTGCTAAGCATGTCATTATTTGAACATTAGATAATTCCTTTACGGCCTGTTTTTCCTTTAGTTTGATCCACCATATCGTGGAACCATATGGTAGAATGGGTCTAACGACCATATTATACAACCAGTATACCATGCTCGGTTTTAGTCCCCATGATTTGCCATGTGTTCTTTTAATCTTTAATGCCATTTTATACTCGTTGGTGGTTTTCTTAAGGCGTTGATTTGGCATCCAGGATTATACCCAGATTATACCCAGAATGGTACTTACGTGGAGTGGATTTTACGGGATTTACTCGATGGTCTACGTTCCTGCATCATCTCTCTACCTCGTTCAGTGCTTTTTGCATGAGCTCTGCTATTATAGTAGGAAATTTCTGTCTGATGAGAATGACTATCCCATCTGCATATCCTTAGGTCTAAAATCCTTTGTTGTTTAGTGACACAAGTAGGCTGTTGACAACCATCTCCCACAGGAGTGCAGATAGTACCCAACCCTGAAGGTATGAAATTCACCCCTCATTTGCAAAGGGTGAATTTCATTTGCACAAGAGTGAATTTAATTTGAAAAAGGATGAATTTTATTTGCAAAAGGGTAAATTTAATGTGAAAAACCTGTTAATATAGTAGGAGTATTTAATAAATATACTTTTCGCCGCATAATAAGTGTTAATTTTCTGTAAATCAATTGCAAATCAATTAGGTAATAATGCAAACATAAACCCAAAGTCTTCCTAGTATGCTATCAAAAAAAATCTTTTACGTTATTATCACCATTTCTGTCGTAATATGTTTGTTATTCGACATAGTAATTACATTAAACGACAAACAATGTGTTATTTTTTTTTAATTAAATTGTAACTCGATTAGCACTAATGCAAATCAAGGTACAAACAAGTCCCTTCAAGAATTTTTTTTCGAATACATTGTCATTTTTAGAGGTGCAATGTTTGTTGTTCGATATAATAGTTGCATTTCTCGGAAAACAGAATGTTAATTTTGATAAATTATTTTGTAACATAATGTTAATTTTGATAGTTAAAGCACAAATAGGATTTCAATCACAACTATTTGTATTCTATCAATTAGTTTAACAATTACTTAATCTACAAAAAAATCTATAATTTTGTTTATTTTAAAGATGTTTCTCTTACAATTTTTTGGTAAATAATCTTAGTTGGAACCGAATATATGAGTGTGAAACCGAATATATGAGTGAGTAAAATGAAAGAGTTCCCGAAAGAATGAATCGGCCGATCTTGATTTTAATGCACGATCGAATGAACGATTGACACTCCGATTCTTAAAAAGAACTTTATGCTTAATTTCGGTGCTTATTCTAATTAAATGGATATATTACTCCTTCTTTCATACGTTCTTTCATTTACGCGAGAACGGTATTTTTCTCGTCTCGTATCGTAAAAGCGAGACGAGACCGAGACGAGACCGTATGTGGTCTCACTCTCGCGAAAGCGAGAATGCATGTGGTGATTTCCGCGAGCGGTAACCGCTATAACCGCGAAACCGCTCGAGAAGCACACAGTACGCGTATACGTATCAAAATCAATCGCGGGAAAAAAAACCGCAAGTGAGGCCGCTTGTATTAGCTTACTTGACTCACAAAATCACGCGATAAAAAACCGACGCGGTTTAGCCGTAGTGCGGCCTAGGCCTAATACGGGCAGCCGTAATATTTTCTTGAATAAATTTGAACTGAGGACTCGGGGATGTAACATTTCATTATATAACAATTAAAAGAGTAGATTTCGTAATATAAAATAGATGTCGTAGACAATTTCAAATTATGTTCGTTTTTATTATGAATTTTAAATAATCAACAAAATAATAATAATAATTCCTGGCGCAACAGCCCATGACGGGCCAAGGCCTCCTCCCACGGCATAGACTTGTGTTTGGTGTCTTGATCTTAGACACAAGTGTTGGGGGGGTTTCGTGGCAGATTTTACTGCGATGACTTTGCCAGAGCCATTTACAATCAACAAAATACAAGGTTTATATAAACAGATATTTACGGTTTGTTGTTACAATTTCATTTGTATGTGGATGGAAGAAGAAGTTTTTCAAATATAGTATACAAATAGAAATTGTATGTAAACAGACATGTATAGTTTGTTATCTTTCATTTTCATGCGGATGGAACAAGGCGAAAATCGAAGATAGTAATAGTAACCAAACAGAAAATTTATGTAAACAGACATTTATGGTTTCTTATCGCTAGGTACATTTTCAAGCACTAAAATGCATCGGTAATTTTTCGGTAATTATAAATCGGTAATTATTTTTATAATTACATACATATTTTCACGATTTCTTATAAAGATATGTTGAACTTCAGTTGCAGCAAAAATGTCGTTGAGTGAAGGTGCTAGTAGTGATAACCCGAATAAAAGGCCAAGATTAGATGAAAGGGCTTTAAATTATGTGAAATTGAACCAGTTAATCAACAGTGTTTAATAAAAATTACATCTGTGACATCAAAATTTAATATTTTTTTTTAAATTTGAAATAATTAAAGATGAGAAAAAACAATATGTTTAGTATGTGAAAAATTTAGAATAAGAAAAATAATTTGCTGAAAAGACAATAATACGACAGATATGAAAAGACATTTATAAACTGCTCATCCGAAGGACTTCGAAGAAGTTTATGGCACATCTACATCGATTCAAAAATCAGTGTCATCAGCTCAGAAAAATTTGATTGATATGTTTTCTGAACAGGTAATTTAAGATAATTTTGATATAACCAATGTCATTAATAAAGTTACAACTCACTATAAATTATTATAAATCCTATAAATTGTCAAATCATTCAATATATCATAAATCTGGAAAACTCCCTAAAACGGTTTTGGTTTTAAATGAAATTATGTTGTTATTGATTTTATAAGGTTTTTAAAGGTAAGAAACATACCTGAGACATACCTGAGACATACCTTTCGAGATCTCATACCCCATGAGATCTCGAAACGTGTCCACAGATGGCTATCCACTTAAGGTATCGGAAAGACATGATCTTAAAAAATAATGTTATTTTTATGGTTTTTGTTGAGTGCCACGAAGGTGGACCGAAAGCTATAAAATGACTTACAAATTTCACTGAGATTTGTTTTGGTAGTCTTAAAAAGACTCATTAATTGTTATAGAGCTCCGGAAAGGCTGAATATATTTATATATTCAGGCTGTGTTCCGTTTGTTATAAGTTTGTATGATTATCTATAAAATGGGATGGTTTCGCCAATCTCGGATATTCTTAAAACACTATAAGACTATTTTTTTAATGCGGATTACTTCAACGTTAGAAGTAGAAATATTCTACAATAATATTCGGTACATACAAAATTATAGTGTGGAAATCAAATGTGTGTTAAATTTTTCGACAGGTTTTTTGTATATCCTGTAAAGTTTGACATTTGGGACGAGGTTTTCTAGATTTATAAGTGATATTTTTCACAAAATGTTACGAAAAATTAAAAGAAAAAACTTAAAAAATTCATTATGTTTTAGAGAAAGTTATCAACCAAGGCTTTAGAAGCTTTGATAGTTGAGTGGATGGCTAAAAAAAATTACCATTGAGTTTTTTTGATGATGAACAACTCAAATTTTTTCACCTCTTAAACCCCGACACTCAAATGCCTCGGCGTAATTGTGCTCGACGAATGGTGATGGAGCAGTTTAAAATAAAACAAGCAAGAGTAAAAGAAATTTTGAGTTACAATTATCATGCACTGTTGACGGCTTGACTTCCATGAATTTAAGGTCTTTCTACGGCATAAAAAGCACAATAGATCAAGTTGGCCGCAGTGTAGAAAGGCTTTGCAGCCAAACGACCCCCACGGCATAACTATTCACTTTATTCATGGTGATTGGAAACTACAATCATTAGCCTTAGATTTCATTCCTTCTCAAGGTCATCACAGCGAAAGGATATTGCCGAAGTTTTCTTCGAGTGTATAAAAGAGTATGGGCTTTGGAAAATAAAATTCAAGGAATCACTGTTGACAATGCATCTGCAAATACTATGTTTATGACCGAATTAAGTATATTATTGGCAAATAATGGCCATGCATTTGATAATATAAATCAGCATTTCCGGTGTTTTGCCCATATTTTAAATCTTGGTGTTCAAGACATCATGAAAATGGTGAATGTCGGGTACATAGAATCTAATTGCAATAGTGTTGACAGTATTATCTCCAAAATAGAGTGAATATGATCAAGAAGTAGATGATGATTTGGTTGAAGAAGAATTATCTGAATGCATTCAGTACGATTTCAGTCCATCTTCAGCTATTTCAAAATTGAGAAATACTTTTTAAAGTTAGGAACTCTCAACAATTACAAAAAAAAGTTAATGAACTTTTGTAGTCTTTATAACATTAATTACATATTTTAGACGTTAAAACTAGATGGAATAGCACTCAAAATATGATAGAAGTAGGAATTAGCTTAAAAAATAGTTTAAATTTATTTTGGTTAAGTTATGAACGTGATAGAAAAATATATATTTTGAAAAATGAGTGATGATGAAAGGTTATTACTTGAAAAAAAATAATGTTTTAACATTTTTTTGAAATAGTATCAGACGCGATATGTGGCGAGAAATACATAACATTGCCATTAGTTGTTGTGGCTTTTAATTTACTTATATCAGAAATTGAATAGACAGTTTCTGTAAGTACAATAAGCCAAACCGTAATGTCGTGGATGAAGCTCTCTTGATTGCTTTACAAGCATCAAGAGATATAATGTTAAAACATTATAGAAAAACAAAGTGGGTTTATTGTTTTATGTTTAGTTTTGGACCCGCGACAAAATCGAGACGTTTGATATGACCAAGTGGGACAAGGAAATGAAAAATGAGGCCGTCCAATGTTTTGATAAAGTTTATAAAAAGTATGGAAAGAAAACCAATTTTGAGAGAGAATGCGTTCCGAAGTTAGTCGTCCATACGGAATTGAAGGATTGAAAAAAATGTATTGATATTGAAAGTCTGTACAATAATTCAGTAAAAACTTCAAAACATTGGGAATCTGAATTTGCCGAGTATTTACTTCTGAAAAGGGCAGATAGAGATCAAAATATCTTAGTGGTGGAAGTTTCATGAAATGATTTTCCCCACTCTTTCCAAGATGGCCAAGGATTTAGCATTTCAGCATAATGGCGACATCAGTACCTGTTGAAATATTATTCCCTTCAGCAGGTGCTACAATGATCAAAACGCGCACATCATTAAGGGATGATGTGATGCAAGCTTTATTATGTTTGAATTCTTGGTCATCTTGTGACTTAAAACCAAAATTTCAGATAATTAAATATTGTAACCTGTATTTATGAATAAAATATTGTAAAATTGTATTGTACTATATTACAATTAACTATATAACATATAATCACGCATTTATTAATTACAATAAAACTAATGATTACCTCGTTTTGGACTATCTTAACAATAAGTTCTACCAAGAACGATATTTGACGAGATGAGACTACACGAGACGAGACGAGACGAGACAAACGGTTACGAGAGCGAGACGAGACAAACGCTTCCTAGAGCTAGAGCGAGACTGAGACGAGAGTAACTTTTGTCACAACCAACGAGAGCGAGACAAGATTTTTGAAACTCTCGCCCTATCGTCTCGTGTGATGCCCTGTTCTTTCAGCTTATGTTTAGTTAATTCGGCAATAGTATTTTTAGTACTTGGTCCACTTCGAAGTACTTTGGATCACTTATTATTCGGTCTTAGATCACTCATTTTTCCATATTGAGCCGCAACTGTCTTCTTTATTAAAAATTAACTATCTTTCTGTATTTATATGATACAATGAAATATATAATCAATCAACTGATACAAATGATATTATATTTCAATCCTCTAGCCTCAGCATAGTTTTAGTAATTACATAAAAATTAATACAAACGAAAATGTAAAAAAACCTCTTTATTTCATAATTACATAATCCACAACTAACAACATTTCTTTTAAAATTCTATAATTTTTAAATCTGTTTTGGGTTTGAGAGTTTCAAACTTGCACATGATATAATCAAGGAGTAGGAACTCAATTTCTCTTTAAATTAATAAATAGAAAAATATTGGTTTAAGCTTTATTACTATATTGTAAATGCACGACACCCAAAAACTTAAAAATTGCTTAAAAATGCATACGTTCTTCACAAAATCTCGAGGCAGAGTCCATGCGCTACCAACGGAGCCAGTGATGCCAACTCAAAACAATGTTGCCAAATAAAACAATTACCAATCCACACATTTTAAAATAAAATAATACTACAAATATACAAATATCATTTTAAATAAAAAAATGACAGGCAATTCTCAACAACATCTCAACAATATCAGAGAGGTTATACATTTCTTTTTCTCTCATGCACAATAGTGCTATCTTGGTGCACATTTTTTAGTGCGATAAATTGTCAATATTAGATATCTAGTTGTATTTTACATAACTTGAATAGCGCACGCAAATATTCAATATCGCTAGGTTACATAAAAATAAACAAATACATAAAAATAAAATGAATACAATCAAGACCTCGGTATTAAAAAAGTGACATGAAGTTTCGGATTTTTTTTCAAAAAAAGAATTATTAAAGAATTCATTTTAAAGTGAGTGTAACTTCTATGGTGATACCGGAGACTGAACAGAGTTCTTATGACGAATCCGCACCACCGAGACAATTGAAAAAGCAAATTCTTCATTTTTGATGGCACCTGTTTTTTTTTGATGGCATCTGGATCCCAAACTTGTAAGATACCTCCCTTCGCATGAGTAATAAAAAATATTATTTGTAACACGGGCGAAATTATCAATTGCTCTCCTCTAGCGAATGTGCGCACTCACTTCGTTCGTGCTTCAATGTCGCTCCCGTGTCCAATTGACAACCTGCCGCCCTATTTACAAAATAAATCCTAGTTTTAACAGAACATATTACTGTTATGTTGTTCGTGAACGGATTATAATGGGATCGAAAAATTAAATGAGGATGAATCTACCAGGATTTCACAACAATCTTTTTTTTCATATGTTTCCGTTCAGCTGTGCCACCAGTGAAAACTATGTGGATCTCAAAATGAACGTGATTCGGAAAATGTTAAAGTAATGGGAGGATTTCTGCATACCGTTCAATTAACAAATTCATTTAAGAACTCTGTCAAGCGTTCAATTACAAATCGTTCTATAAAATCACGATCGGTCTATACAATTTCTTTTAAAAGCCCTCTTAATTTCACTTGTTCGTTCGCGAACGACATACCTAGTTCATAATATTCGCTAATGTACCTCCCCACAATGTTCACGAATTAAAACATATACACGAATTAAAACATACATTCGTTATTTTTCATTTTAAATATTTTATTGAATTTTAATTTTAGTTATAATTCTTGGATGGTAAAGCAATAATATGATGTATGGCCTATCAACGCCCAGCTACTATCTTCTAAAACATTTTTCATCGCACTCTTAGCATTAACAGACTATTCAGCACCTATATTAAAAGAATTAAATATATAACTCTTTGGTACTGGATAAGAAAACGGGTAAAATTCATATAGGAAATATTCACCTAAAAGAATAGTTTTCACCTTTAAAGAACGGTCAAGAAGTCATCCGATGGAATATCCAATTTGATGGAACAATTATATCATAGTATAATTGTTCGCAGAAAAGAACACGAAATTAGTAGCCACGGGAAATGAAAATGAAATGTTCTTTTGAACTAAACAATGAACGGGTCATAAAGAACCGATTTAGTAGATTAACCGTTTATAAACGAGCTTTTTTATATGATGCACATAAAATATTAAAATAATAGATTGAAAATAAAATAATTAAAATTCATTAATTAATTTCCCAAATTTAACAAATGACGTTAAAAAATATACCTTGAGTCGGATGATGATTCATTATTTCAAGAAATGCGAACTTACAGAAATAAGAATGTTGTGCAATGTTATTACAATAATAATAATATATTTTTACAATTAGTATTGCTTTTATTATTGTCTATACCAACGGACATTTAGTAATGTTTTCTTTTTTTATACTCTTCATTTTGCGCAAAATCTTGAAATTAATATTTATTGCCATATCAGTATGCCGGCTGTAATTGAATTTCGTTTTGTGTAAATAACTATTAATATTCTTTGCTCTTCTTTTTCTTTTCCCAACTTCTTTAGCCACATGAAAAAGTCAAGGATATAAACGAGCAATTATATGAAACAATTATTTTATTTCTAGATTTATCAACCCATATGAAAATTTATAATATGAATCAAAAGAAACTTACAATTTGAAAAAAAATTAACATGATTTTTGTATTTGCCTAATCAAATAGTACGTTTGCTTCATAGTGCATACATCTCTATTCAATTCAAACGATTGTAACGTAAAGATATTACGTCGTTGCGTTTGATATATTTGGGTAAATATTCTTTTCCAATTTTAGCTCCGTGTGTCAGAAATGCGAGCACGTTATCGGATCGCGACGAAATCGAATTATTTCCTAATCTGATATGTGTTCAGTGTGTGTTTATGGGACTGACAAAGTGCGATTCCCCTTTTTAGTTTAGTTAGTGCACATCGTCCTATCCATCACAAAATAGTAGCAGCAGGATGAAACACAAACAAAATATGATGAAAGCATGTCAAACTCATTTCTTTTATATACACAAATAAGAACGAATGGAAAGTTCCTTAAATATTTTTATAGTAGCAAGATCACTATTGATAAAAATGTCTTCAATGATTTGAAAATAGAGTTTTGAAAACTATTCTGGTATCGTAAGGCAAATGGAATTTAAAGTTTCGAAAACACACACGACAGACAATCTAAATCAAATAAAAAAGTAATTTTCTATAGTAACTATAAGTGAGAGAAATTGTACCTGGGGAAAGTCTGTGGCAACTTTTCCGAAAGAACAGCACGTTCAAGGTTAGCCAACAGAACGACCAGAAAATGAAAATCGACAACATCGCATCGCACTTTTACATGGCGAAAAGCCGGAAAAGTTTGCGATTTAAAGTTGGGCGAGGGAAATGAAAAGTTGAGGTGGAAAGAAAAGACTTTTGTGCCAGTTGAATGAATAAAATAATCGTAAATAAATCTGTTGGAAAAATAGTTGCTGCGAATGTAAGTTTATTTAAAT
Organism: Phosphuga atrata; assembly: GCA_944588485.1. Lineage (NCBI taxonomy): Eukaryota > Metazoa > Arthropoda > Insecta > Coleoptera > Silphidae > Phosphuga > Phosphuga atrata. Next base: position 26,839,111 of record OX155895.1, on the reverse strand, counting down.
TTTCTTGGCCTTTTAATTTTAAACTAAAGTTTATATTCATTTTATACAGTAATAGGGAAATATTTTATTAAATTGATTCATAAACATTTATACATAAATACAATATAATAAATATATACTGCTTATAATCAAAAAGAAATTGTTACGGATCATTACGTATATGAATTTATCATATTAAATTTTACACATTCGTTTTTCATTAGCATTTTTTCCTACCGCATCTTTTCTTCCTTCCTTCGTCCAATCTCGCAAGAATCTTCAACAATACCTCAAACTATTCAAATATTGATTGCCCTTTTAAAGAGGAGGAAATCTTTAAACAAATATTACCTGACCCTGCTGGCAGCGATCCCGATGGAAAGTGCAAAAAAGGCTCGACAGGTAGAAATAACCTCAATGAATCGAAAGAAAATATTGGATGAAAAAATCTAGATAAATATATAGGGAATAGGGATGAGGAATTATTGATAAGGGACTTTCAATTTGATGTAGAAATGGATTCTTCTGAAATTATTTTCCTGATTATTTAAATGCGGAAGGGGTTAAAGCTTTAAACGTTTATTCAAAATTAACAAATATTTCAAACTCAAATACAGTGTATTCATTGGCGTGAAAATATAAAAATTCAGCAACGTTTTTAGCACATATTCTAAAACAGCCTATTGAATTTCATTCTGCACTCTAACATTGATTATTTTTAAGTGTGTTGATTATGGCGAACCAAATAATTTCAGTAGTCTATTTTCGTTTACATTTTAGTGTCGATTCAATTATAGACGTGGAGTTGATGGAGTTGTCCAAATCCGCAAAAATCCTGCCATTATGGTACAGGGTGTTTCCAAAAATATACGTATTTCGCATGCATATATTTATTAAACTTTCGACATACGAATATGAAACTTTATGTATTTTAAACAGAATAAAATTTTAATTGACAAATAGTTTACAATTTCGGGATAGTTCTATTCATGTTGTTTTGACAGATTCCATTAATATTTCTAATCCATAATTACTAAATATTTTATTTAGTTATTTTGAGACAGTGTTGTCCAATTTATTGGTATTAAGTAGTGTATCTGTAACTTAATTACTTAAAATATATTGAAGAACCAATTAAAAACAACAAACACCCAGGGTCTAATAATTGTAACAAAATAAACTAATAAGTTGATTTCTATATTATTTATGAAGTAAGTTAATCTCTGTTTTGTTTATATTGTTTGCTAGTTTATATTGTATTGTCACATTCTTGAGATACAATTTTTAACCTGTTGTATATAACCACAATTTGTGTGGGTTTATTATATTAGCAATAGGTTTTCTTTAAGCTAGCTAAAACTTCAAGTCATCTAAACTATACAAAACAAAGAGAATACTTACAATGCATACACGAATAATATAATTACAATAACTTTAATACACAGAAAAGACTTGACACACAATATGAGACAGTCGAAAGTAGACAGACTGTGCGAAATAAACAAGACTAGACAAACAAGGCTAGAAATACAAGACTAGACAGACAAAGTCGCGTAGTCAGACAAAACTAGACAGAGAAAACTAGACAAGCAAGACTAGTCAGACAAGACTAGACAGACAAAGTCGCGAAGTCGCTTGTCAGCGTTCGCAAAGTTTAATCGCAGTCGAGCGTAAATAAAGAAAACTATCTTATCTTAATCTTATCGTTTATGTGCAAGTTTTTGAAAAATTTCAAGTAAAAATAACAAGAGAACTAAGATCCTATACCCATTAGGAGCAATCTGCTGAAAATATGCTAATGGGAGATGTTATAAAAAAAGAATTAGAACCCATTGTTAATTCGAGAATATATTCAAATTATGAAGGGTTATTAAGGGCTGCTCTTATGAACGATTCTCGTGATTATATTTCTACTTATTCCGCACTATACCTCAATGTCCATTGAGCAAATGGGTGGATGCACTAGAAAGGAAATTGAGCCCTTTAAAAATATAATCAATGATCTTTGAGCAAAGAAGTTGCAATTTTGAAAGGCAAATATCAAGTTGAAATTAAAGCAATTCTGGAAATTAATCCTTCAAACCCAAGTAGGACGCTCACAAAAACAACTGACAGAATCCGTACAAGGATACATGTCAAGGATACCGATAAGATAGTTTCAGTACCCGTCTCTTCCAAAGAACATCGATAAAACAAAAATTAACTAAGATTGAGGACCAAGCACTCGCAAAAGTAAAGATAGTGATACTCTGACTTTGAAAACTTTGAAATCCCCGAATTAAACTCCAAAGAGGAAAAGCAAAAAATCGAATATTATTTTTAACTTTGAACAACTTTGAGGAATCCGATATTAAAGCGTTAACGCACTATACCTCAATACATGATTTTAAAATAAAATTATCTCTTACAGATATTGATGATATAAACTATCTATAGGGTCTCCAATAAGAGGTTTCATTTGCACTAGCCCGACATTTTAACAATTGTCATTGCTCAACCTGTATCTTACAAATAATGTAACTACTTGACAGATGACAACTAAAAACTTCGCCATTAATAAAAATGGAACGATATACGCTTACACAACGCATTGAAATTATTAAAATTCACTACAAAAATTGTGAAAATTTCGCGGTCACAGTTCGCAAAACTATTTTTGGTTCGTCGTGAAGCACCTTGTCGACCAGCAATTGTGGAACTGGTGGAAAAGTTTGAGCTGTTGGGACAATTTAGTGATGTGAAGAACCTTGCACGTCGCTAAAGAACAACTGAGAATTAGGCTGTTGTAGCCCATAGTGTTGAGGAAAACCGAGGTTTGTCAATTTCTCGCCGATATTCGTAATTGGGCATTCCACAAACGACATTACTGGTCTTAAGGCTTTTAAAGTTCAGTTAACACAAGAACTCACGCCTACCGACCATCAACAATGTCGTGCCTTTGCTGATTGGGTCTTTGAAATGCATCAAACTGATCTGGAATTTCATCCGATCAAAAATCATCAGAATCAGAATTGTCGCATTTGGGGCTCGGTAAACCCAATAATTATTGTCGAAAAGCCTCTCCATTCCCAACATGTGACTGTTTGGTGCGGTTTTTAGTCTGGCGCTGGCGGGGTCATTCGAGAATACTTTTTCGAAAATGAGGCTAAAGCAACTATTACTATGAACGGATTGCTCTATCGAACCACGATTAATGATTTTGTATGGGAAGATATTGATGTTGACGACGTTTATTTTCAACAAGACGGCGCTACGTGCCACTCAAGCTACGATACCATCGCTCTTTTGCGTGAAAGTTTCCTGACGGTGAGATTTCTCGAGAAGGGGATCACAATTGACTTACACACACTAGACTTTTTTCTTTGGGGCTACGTGAAAGATAAGGTCTATGCCAATGACCCACAATCGATTCAAGCCCCTGTGGGCTGATAGGTGTAAATAATAAAAAAATAGGAATAAATTTATCACTCACGTTTTGTAATAAAAGGAAATATATTTACAATGATTAAATGACACTAAATGACACTATAATAATATAACAACGGATTCGCGGAGCTGCAACCTACTATAAACTTATTGGCGTGACTGCGGCTTGGGTGAACTGTTCCGGTGAACTGAACTTGATGAACTTGTTGAACTGAACTCGGTGAACTGCTATATCGAACTTTGCCGGTTAACTGCCTGTGTTTCGGTGGTGAGAGTTTTTATATGGTCCTTCAGGTATCTGGACCCGTTTTATTGGGGATTGTTTTTCTTCTCTGCTGTCGCAAACTAATCTTTCTTAGATTTGTATCGTTAGAAAATTGTAATATTAATCCTATCAAAAAAACACAAATATTAAATCTTTTAGAAATCTTTCGAAGATTATAATCAATCCTACCATAAAACATAAATATTAAATCTTTTAGAATTTGTTCGAAGAACTCAAATGTCTTTCTGTTCCCGTGCCGTGACGCTACTACGGGTTTAATTAGTCGAATTATATCCCACAATTGCGTAAAGAAGTTCGCGTCGCTGTCTTGCTGCATTGGCTTGTTAGTTCGGAAGAAATCTACCGGTAGGCGTATTGTTGCACCGTATACTAACTCTGCTGGTGCTGCTTCTAAGTCTTCTTTGACTGCTGTTCGAATGCCCAATAGCACGACGGGAGTACATCCGCACATCTTTTCGTTTCGTGACATTTTATTGCTGCCTTTAACTGACGGTAGAATCTTTCTACCATGCCGTTAGCTGCTAGATGGTAGGCTGTCGTTCTGAGGTGTGTCGTACCTGTTAGCATCAGTTCTTAGAACAGGTGGGACTCGAACTGTATTCCTTGGTCAGATGTAATTTTGGACGGAACCTCGACTAGGGATCTTGCCACAGTCTCGGCGGTTATGTCTGCCGTAAGTATGGCTTCCGGCCATCGCGTGAATGGATCCACGCAGGTGAGGTAGTACCTGGCTACACGGGATGTGGGTAACGGCCCTATAATATCTATGTGAATGTGTTCGAATCTCTCTTCTGTTGTTACGTGACGAACAAGTGACAACATATTTTTAGCGCTGGCAAGGGATACAGGTCCTGGCCCATTCTCTGCAGTCCTTTGATATGGTTGGCCATACATACCGCTGCGTACATAGCTTTTGCGATGCTCGTATTCTAGGGTGGGCCAATCCGTGCAAACTGTTGAATACGCTCCGACGTAGTTGCTGTGGGACGTATGGGCGAATTGTTCTTGTCGATATGTCGCAGTAAATCTCTACTTCCGTATCCGACCACTTCATTTTATGTAGTTGCAGAGAATGGTTGTTGCATTCCAGTAACTCTTGTAACTCCTGGTCCGTTTCTTGAGCGCTGGGGAGATCTTTGAGCTTGACTTCTACTGATATGGCCTCGATACGAGACAAAACATCGGCGGCCGTGTTCTCTGCTCCTGCGACGTGACGGATGTCGGTCGTGAATTGTCCCATGAAATCTAGATATCGAAACTGCCGCGGCGAACACGCGGTTTGTGGTCCGTGAATATGGTAAATGATCGTCCTTCGACGAAATTTCGGAAACGTTTGAAGGCAGCGTATACTGCGAGCAATTCCCGATCGTAAGCACTGTACTTCTGCTGGGCTGTTGACATGGCTTTGGTGAAATTTGCATGTGGTTGCCAGGCGTTATCTAAACGTTGTTGCAAAACGGCTCCCATAGCATAGTCGGAAGCATCGACGTTTATCGATATTGGCGTTCCCATTGTTGGATGTGCGAGCATGGTGGCGTTGGCTAACGCGTCTTTCATGCTGTGGAAGGCTTGCTGGGCGTTTTCCGATAAAGTGATGGGAGCGTTACCTTTTATTCTCGGCCCTTTAATAATTCATTTAAGGGTTGTTGGTAGGCGGCCGCGTTTGGAATGAAACGTCTATAGAAGTTTATCATTCCAAGAAATCGGCGAAGCTCTTTTATCGTCCTTGGTACTGTAAAATTTTGAATGGCTTTCACCTTGTCATCCAGTGGTCGTGTTCCTTCCTCGCTAACCGCGTATCGAAGAAATTGGACTTCATGTTTTCCGAAGATGCATTTTCCGGGGTTTATCCGGAGGTGCTCAAGATGTTCGGCTTCGTTCTTGGAGGCCATGAGGATGTCGTCGATGTACGCGAAGCAAAATTCTAGACCTCGCAGGACCTCGTCGATAAGGAAGGTCTGTTTCCGCCGCGTTTCTTAATCCGAATGGTGTCCGTAGGAACTCGAATAAACCAAACGGTGTTGTTATTGCTGTTTTCGGGATGTCGTCCTGTTTTATCGCGATCTGGTGGTAGGCTCGTACCAAATCGAGCATCGTAAAGATTTTTGATCCGGCCAATGATTGCGAGAAGTCCTCGATGTGCCTCACGGCGTATCTGTCTGGGATGGTCCGTGCGTTCAGCGCGCGATAGTTGCCACACGGGCGTAATCCGTTGTCCTTTTTTGGTACTATGTGTAGTGCGGACGCCCATGGGCTTTCCGACGGTCGAATTATACCCTGTTGTAGCATTTGATTGAATTCGGCCTTGGCTAACTTCAATCGGTCGGGCGCCAATCTTCGTGGGTAGCAATACACTGGCTGACCTGGTGTGGGCCGTATATGATGTATACAGCGTGTTTTACTTCACGGTGGCATCCTGGTGGCCTGCAGAGGTCGGCGTACTCGGCTAGAAGACGGTGATATCCTGTATCCCCGTGGACCGTTCGAATGGACTGGATTTCTGCGCGTATTTCTTGACCATACATGGTAAGGGAGGTGGTATTGTCGACCAAGCGTTTGTTCCGTGGGTCCACCAGGAGTCCGTAGTGTGCCACGATTTCTCTCCACGACTTCTATTATCAGTCTTTCCACGTCCGCTATTACGAAGTTCCAATTGCAATTTCGGCGGAGACGTAAGTTGAGTGTTAACGGCATTGTCCTGTAGGTGGCGATCGGCGTGCTGTTGGCTGCGAAGAGCTCGTAATCCGATTTTCTGTGGCGACCACTTAACCGTGATCGTGGGAACACGCATAGATCTGCGCCGGTGTCGACAAGAAAGGCTATCTTCGTTTCTTTGTCGGTGACGTAAAGACGGCGAGATTCTGATCCATCATGGACCGCCGCGGTCAATGATGGTTCTGTCCGTTTCCCGAAGCCCTGTAACTGCATGGTGGTGCGCACTTGCTTGCTGTGCTGCCGAGAGTCTCGTGGTACCAGCACTGATCCGCTCCTAACCTGTTGTTACTGCGGCTGCCTCTTCGGGACCTGTGGCGGTTCCGCGGATTCCCTTGTGGGTGTTCTCTGCATGTTCTGCCTCGTGAAGTTCGTCCACTCTCAGGGAGAAGCTAGAAAGCGTGTCCAACACTTTTTGCCGATCGGGGACTTGGCTCACTGGTGCTATCTCTCTGGGGAACGTGTTGATTTCGTGAACGCATTTTCGTGATTTAATAATTTATATTTGTTATGTTTAATTTCATTAATACCTTCTAAGTAGTTATAAGCCCTAAAGAAGGCCAGAATAAAAAAGACCGCAACGTTGGCAAAATATCGACATCAGTTGTTTTATTAAAATAAATACAACCCAATTTTTCCCAAGAATAAACTACAATATTATAAAAATGATAAGACCTTAAGATATACTTATAATTATTTTTTTAATTTTTATTTTTATTATTATAATTATTTATAGGAGCAGGATTACTATCGACAGCATTTGAGATATTTGTTGAATTATGAGTATTGATTGAAGTCGTGTACTTGCATAGTGATTTGTGGAAGTGAAATTATGGTTTATCGCAGCAGAAATTTTTGTAGCAATATCATTTTGATTTTTCATATAGCAGTCTATATAGCCTTCTGCTACTACAGACGAACGCCAGCCACCATGCCTTTCTAGTGACAATAAATAACCACCGGAATTCACAAGAATGGTGGCTGACGAACGTCTGAAACAATGTCCCGTATAAAGATTTACTTCCGGCAAATGAAGATAATAATAATAAGATTTGTTTAGGAATAGAGCCAATTTTATTTATTCCAACAAATTGCTTAGTGCATTTCTCATTTTGATAATTGAGAAAAAAGGACTGATCATTGTCCATTTTTTTGTGCGCGTTAATATAATTTTTGCAGGTGTGGTAAAATTCTTTAGGTACTACAAAAGATTTTTGAGTTTTTGTTTTAGAATCAGGAATAACCTAAAATTATATATAAAATATGTCGTTATGCAGCGACCATTATAAGAAAAAAATGTAATGAATACTTTCATCAATAAATATTTGTTATCCGGCGAATTATTGAGGAGACTGTTAATTTCTTGATTGGTGAAAATTTTTCTAGCTAGTAGATCCGTCAGATTTTCTCTTTAGTAAAGTTATTAACTTTGAATGTTTTGAAATGTCGATGTCGTACTTTATATTAATTGTTTGAGGTAATTAATCAAAGTATGATAATACAACATTTTCTGAAAACGATTTAACTTTATGCTTCATTCGCCAGTCCATAAATTTTCTATATGCATCCTCGTATCGATCCCGAGATTTAATCGGTAGCAAATTATGGGCAGCTTGTTTCGCTTTTTCAACAATTTCCGGCGGAGTGCCATTTTTTTTTCACTGTAACTGGACAATATTTTAATTGAAATTGTTTTAATTGAAAAAAATATATTTATAGTGTTTATGTTAGATTAGTTTGACGTTTAATGATTGTTTGACAAATAGCGGAATGCATTGGGTTGCCTATATTCATCGATAGTAGCAGCTCTTAACCAATCAACGAAGCTTAAACCAAACGCACTAGTGTGTTATTAAATCATTAAATAACTTTAATCGCGGACTTTTACAAACGTGTGTGGTATGATGTATTTACATAATCCACGAACTGTACAATAATAGGCATTTACAATAGTGGTCGTAGATAAAATCTATTACAATCAAAAAATTATAAACAAAATTAGTTTTCTCCAATAAACTGTTTTTGCTTCATTCAGCTGTAACCCTCTTTTTTCTAACAATCCTCGCACCATCTCGTCCCATGATTTCTTTGGTCTCAATCGTCTCTTTTCTTTTGGCATTCTGCTTTCCCATACTCTTTTCACTTGAGCCTTCTCGTTCATTCTTTGTAGGTTATCCCACCATCCCAGTTGTCTCTCTCCTATGAACTCTTCTATTCCTTTAAGTTCCAGTTCTTTTCTTATATCTTCACTTCTTATTTTGTCCATTATATTTACTCCATATAATTTCCTTAAGTACTTCATTTATGTGGCTCTTATTTTACTTATTTATTGCTGCTTTAAAACCCATGATTCGCATCCATATGTTAGGTTTGGTCTACATATTGCTTTGTATATTTTCATTTTTGTTGTTCTCTTTATTTCTTTTTTGTATAGTATTATTTTATTTAGGGCATGATATGACTTCTTTGTGTTTCTTATTCGTGTGTTGATGTCTGCTTCTTGGCTTCCTTTTTCATCTATTGTCACTCTTAGGTACTTGTATTCTTTTACTTGATGTATTTGTTTTTGATTAAGACTAATGTTTGTTTGTATTGGATCATTAGATATCACTACATTTTTTGTTTTTTCTGTATTCATTTTCATTAAATTCTTGGTCAGTTCGTCTTGCCATATCTTCAGCTTGTCTTCTAATTCCTTCTCCAATCCTGAAATTACTGCTATATCGTCTGCGAACGCACACATACTTACATATACCCTCCCCATATTCATGTATCTAATGTGCAGGGCTTTTTCTTTTCTTTTGTACTTCTTTAATTATTTCGTCAATAAACGCAAGAAATAGTAATGGACTGAGTCTCCCTCCTTGTCTAACCCCCTGTTTGGTATCAAATTCTTCCAATTTTTTGTTTTTACTGATTACCATATTCCTTGTTTTGTTATATATAAAATTACAAATTTGTTTCAGTTTGTGGTCAACAACTTTTTTAACCAAGCTATCCCATATTTTTTGCCTGGGTACCAAAACAAATGCCTTTTTCATATCTATAAATGCTATATATATATATATATATATATATATATATATTAGAGTTTTTAGTGTGAAGATATGGTTTTGGGTACTTTTTCCAGGTCAGAAAATAAAAGAAAAAATATAAATTAAACCGAATTATATAACAAAATTTTAATTAAATTAATCTTGATCTTAACGGACAATATTGACAATACTAGACAGGCAAAATAGAAAAACAAGAAGAGGGGGAAGGGAATAAGAACATAGACGATCGGAACTAGAGAAGCTAGTTTATAGACAATATTATGTAGAAAATTTTAACAAAATTTGTACAGAGGATCTAGTTTTTAAGACAAGACATAATAAATTTGCACGTGCTTGAACATACTTATTATATTCTGCTTTTTGTAATCTTTTCGTGTTACAGGCAGACAACTGTATCAATTATTGTCTCGTTGCAAAAGTCCTTCAGCCTAAAACCAAGTTTGACCATATGGCGTCTTCGCCCTTGATCGACACAATTACAACACGCGAACTAGTTTTAGATTTAATTAAGAACTAATACGAGTTGTGTCTTGTCTGTCTAGTGTTGTCTGTCTAGTCTTGTCTGTCTAGTCTTGTCTATCTAGTCTTGTCTGTCAAGTCTTGTCTGTCTAGTCTTGTCTGTCTAGTCTTGTCTGTCTAGTCTTCTCTGTCTAGTCTTCTCTGTCTAGTCTTGTCTGTCTAGTCTTGTCTGTCTAGTCTTGTCTGTCTAGTCTTGTCTGTCTAGTCTTGTCTGTCTAGTCTTGTCTGTCTAGTCTTGTCTGTCTAGTCTTGTCTGTCTAGTCTTGTCTGTCTAGTCTTGTCTGTCTAGTCTTGTCTGTCTAGTCTTGTCTGTCTAGTCTTGTCTGTCTAGTCTTGTCTGTCTAGTCTTGTCTGTCTAGTCTTGTCTGTCTAGTCTTGTCTGTCTAGTCTTGTCTGTCTAGTCTTGTCTGTCTAGTCTTGTCTGTCTAGTCTTGTCTGTCTAGTCTTGTCTGTCTAGTCTTGTCTGTCTAGTCTTGTCTGTCTAGTCTTGTCTGTCTAGTCTTGTCTGTCTAGTCTTGTCTGTCTAGTCTTGTCTGTCTAGTCTTGTCTGTCTAGTCTTGTCTGTCTAGTCTTGTCTGTCTAGTCTTGTCTGTCTAGTCTTGTCTGTCTAGTCTTGTCTGTCTAGTCTTGTCTGTCTAGTCTTGTCTGTCTAGTCTTGTCTGTCTAGTCTTGTCTGTCTAGTCTTGTCTGTCTAGTCTTGTCTGTCTAGTCTTGTCTGTCTAGTCTTGTCTGTCTAGTCTTGTCTGTCTAGTCTTGTCTGTCTAGTCTTGTCTGTCTAGTCTTGTCTGTCTAGTCTTGTCTGTCTAGTCTTGTCTGTCTAATCTTGTCTGTCTAGTCTTGTCTGTCTAGTCTTGTCTGTCTAGTCTTGTCTGTCTAGTCTTGTCTGTCTAGTCTTATCTGTCTAGTCTTATCTGTCTAGTCTTGTCTGTCTAGTTTTGTCTGCCTAGTCTTGTCTGTCTAGTCTTGTCTGTCTAGTCTTGTCTGTCTAGTCTTGTCTGTCTAGTCTTGTCTGTCTAGTATTGTCTGTCTAGTCTTGTCTGTCTAGTCTTGTCTGTCTAGTCTTGTCTGTCTAGTCTTGTCTGTCTAGTCTTGTCTGTCTAGTCTTGTCTGTCTAGTCTTGTCTGTCTAGTCTTGTCTGTCTAATCTTGTCTGTCTAGTCTTGTCTGTCTAGTCTTGTCTGTCTAGTCTTGTCTGTCTAGTCTTGTCTGTCTAGTCTTATCTGTCTAGTCTTATCTGTCTAGTCTTGTCTGTCTAGTCTTGTCTGCCTAGTCTTGTCTGTCTAGTCTTGTCTGTCTAGTCTTGTCTGATAAGTCTTGTCTGTCTAGTCTTGTCTGTCTAGTCTTGTCTGTCTATTCTTGTCTGTCTAGTCTTGTCTGTTTAGTCTTGTCTGTCTAGTCTTGTCTGTCTAGTCTTGTCTGTCTAGTCTTGTCTGTCTAGTCTTGTCTCTCTAGTCTTGTCTGTCTAGTCTTGTCTGTCTAGTCTTGTCTGTCTGGTCTTGTCTGTCTAGTCTTGTCTGTCTAGTCTTGTCTATCTAGTCTTGTCTGTCTAGTCTTGTCTGTCAAGTCTTGTCTGTCTAGTCTTGTCTGTCTAGTCTTGTCTGTCTAGTCTTGTCTGTCTAGTCTTGTCTGTCTAGTCTTGTCTGTCTAGTCTTGTCTGTCTAGTCTTGTCTGTCTAGTCTTGTCTGTCTAGTCTTGTCTGTCTAGTCTTGTCTGTCTAGTCTTGTCTTTTTTTTTTCAGAGAGGAGGGGGAATGCATTGTTGCACACCGGATATTCAAACCCGTGTAGTGTGGGGCTCTCTGATCGAGTTCTTCGTGACCAGCATACCCACTAAACCCCCTCCTCTGTCTCTACACTACACTCCACCCGGAACTGCGTGAGCATTACTTCAGGTGGGTGGTGGTGTTTGTACCAATTGTTTCCTTACTGTTATTTTTATTGTCCTTTACTCGTTTCGATATCGTCTTTCGTCTTCTGTCGTATTAGTTATGCAGTCGTGTGATAAACCATTTTTCGGTCTTTTCGTCACATATCTAGTCGTCCATGTTAGCTTCTTTGTGTTTCGTGTGATATTATAATCGCCTTCCATTCTCTCTCCATTTGTTCTTTTCCCAACATGATTTCGGTTATGTAAGCTTGTACTGCATCCCAGTTATGCTCACTCTCTAACATAACTTCCATGATGTTCTGTTCTTCTAGTTTTGTACCGCCTATTGTCGCCGCGAGTCGAGTTCTTTCGTTCTCTGATTCTGTACACATGAAGATAGTGTGTTGTGCGTCGTCTGGGATATGACCGCAATAAAAACACTCCGCCGTGTCTCTTTTTTTAAACCGTTCGAGGTATGCGTTGAAGCATCCATGACCAGTGAGTGCTTGTGTAAGATGGTAACTCATATGTCCGTGTGACCTTTCATACCATGCTGTTACGTTAGGGATAAGTCTGTATGTCCACCTGCCACTAGTGTCGTTATCCCATCTTGTCTGTCATCGGTCCATGAGTCTCTTACGTGCTCTCTCCTTAGCGGCTGCTCTTTCGTGTTTTACTTCTTTTTTCGCCCTGTGTTGTTGCAGGTCTTCGTAGACTTCTTGTTTCTCGCGAATCAGTAAGTCTATTGGGGGTGTGCTTGCAAGTACCAGCGCCGCGGCCTCCGAAACCGTTCTGTAGGCAGAAATTACTCTTAGAGCACTTCTTCTTTGTACTCCTGTAAGTAGTTTTCTCGCTCCAATCTTTTTCGTTACGCCCGCCCATATTTCCGCCGCGTAGAGAATTTTTGAGTGTACCACATTGTTGAGAAGTTTCCGTTTTAATTCCCTCGGTCCTCCAATGTTCGGCATCAACCTTACCAAAGCTGTCACTGTAGACGCTGCCTTTTTCGATGTTTTGGCTATATGGTCTGGTATCTCAGACCGCTATCGAGTTGGACGCCAAGGTACCTCAATGATTTCGATAAAGGGATATTTTGCCCTTCCAGAACGAGTTTCGGTGGGGTGAATAGTCTCTTATCCGTGATAAGTATCGCTTCTGTTTTATGAACTGCCATTGTTAGACACTGCTCTTTTAACCAATTATTTGCCCGCCGAAGGGTTTCGTAAGTTGCTAGTTCTAGTGTACTTATTTCCTTTGCAGTCACTACCACCGCGGCGTCATCTGCGAACCCAACTATTTGCGCTGTTCTAGGCAAGTCTAGGTTTAGCAAGCCATCGTACATAATGTTCCACAAGAATGGTGCCAATACCGATCCTTGTGGGACACCCGCCGTTACCTCATACTCAACTTCACCTTCGTCCGTGTGGTATATCAACCGTCGGTCGCTCAAGTAGCTGCTTATCATCTTTCTCAAGTATTCTGGTGTCTGTCTTGATGCTAATGCCTTCATGATTACATCCCACCTTGTACTAGTGTTGTCTGTCTAGTCTTGTCTGTCTAGTCTTGTCTGTATAGTCTTGTCTGTCTAGTCTTGTCTGTCTAGTCTTGTCTGTCTAGTCTTGTCTGTCTAGTCTTGTCTGTCTAGTCTTGTCTGTCTAGTCTTGTCTGTCTAGTCTTGTCTGTCTAGTCTTGTCTGTCTAGTCTTGTCTGTCTAGTCTTGTCTGTCTAGTCTCGTCTGTCTAGTCTTGTCTGTCTAGTCTTGTCTGTCTAGTCTTGTCTGTCTAGTCTTGTCTGTCTAGTCTTGTCTGTCTAGTCTTGTCTGTCTAGTCTTGTCTGTCTAGTCTTGTCTGTCTAGTCTTGTCTGTCTAGTCTTGTCTGTCTAGTCTTGTCTGTCTAGTCTTGTCTGTCTAGTCTTGTCTGTCTAGTCTTGTCTGTCTAGTCTTGTCTGTCTAGTCTTGTCTGTCTAGTCTTGTCTGTCTAGTCTTGTCTGTCTAGTCTTGTCTGTCTAGTCTTGTCTGTCTAGTCTTGTCTGTCTAGTCTTGTCTGTCTAGTCTTGTCTGTCTAGTCTTGTCTGTCTAGTCTTGTCTGTCTAGTCTTGTCTGTCTAGTCTTGTCTGTCTAGTCTTGTCTGTCTAGTCTTGTCTGTCTAGTCTTGTCTGTCTAGTCTTGTCTGTTTAGTCTTGTCTGTCTAGTCTTGTCTGTCTAGTCTTGTCTGTCTAGTCTTGTCTGTCTAGTCTCGTCTGTCTAGTCTCGTCTGTCTAGTCTTGTCTGTCTAGTCTTGTCTGTCTAGTCTTGTCTGTCTAGTCTTGTCTGTCTAGTCTTGTCTGTCTAGTCTTGTCTGTCTAGTCTTGTCTGTCTAGGCTTGTCTGTCTAGTCTTGTCTGTCTAGTCTTGTCTGTCTAGTCTTGTCTGTCTAGTCTTGTCTGTCTAGTCTTGTCTGTCTAGTCTTGTCTGTCTAGTCTTGTCTGTCTAGTCTTGTCTGTCTAGTCTTGTCTGTCTAGTCTTGTCTGTCTAGTCTTGTCTGTCTAGTCTTGTCTGTCTAGTCTTGTCTGTCTAGTCTTGTCTGTCTAGTCTTGTCTGTCTAGTCTTGTCTGTCTAGTCTTGTCTGTCTAGTCTTGTCTGTCTAGTCTTGTCTGTCTAGTCTTGTCTGTCTAGTCTTGTCTGTCTAGTCTTGTCTGTCTAGTCTTGTCTGTCTAGTCTTGTCTGTCTAGTCTTGTCTGTCTAGTCTTGTCTGTCTAGTCTTGTCTGTCTAGTCTTGTCTGTCTAGTCTTGTCTGTCTAGTCTTGTCTGTCTAGTCTTGTCTGTCTAGTCTTGTCTGTCTAGTCTTGTCTGTCTAGTCTTGTCTGTCTAGTCTTGTCTGTCTAGTCTTGTCTGTCTAGTCTTGTCTGTCTAGTCTTGTCTGTCTAGTCTTGTCTGTCTAGTCTTGTCTGTCTAGTCTTGTCTGTCTAGTCTTGTCTGTCTAGTCTTGTCTGTCTAGTCTTGTCTGTCTAGTCTTGTCTGTCTAGTCTTGTCTGTCTAGTCTTGTCTGTCTAGTCTTGTCTGTCTAGTCTTGTCTGTCTAGTCTTGTCTGTCTAGTCTTGTCTGTCTAGTCTTGTCTGTCTAGTCTTGTCTGTCTAGTCTTGTCTGTCTAGTCTTGTCTGTCTAGTCTTGTCTGTCTAGTCTTGTCTGTCTAGTCTTGTCTGTCTAGTCTTGTCTGTCTAGTCTTGTCTGTCTAGTCTTGTCTGTCTAGTCTTGTCTGTCTAGTCTTGTCTGTCTAGTCTTGTCTGTCTAGTCTTGTCTGTCTAGTCTTGTCTGTCTAGTCTTGTCTGTCTAGTCTTGTCTGTCTAGTCTTGTCTGTCTAGTCTTGTCTGTCTAGTCTTGTCTGTCTAGTCTTGTCTCTATTTGGCATAACTCGTGTTCTATTTGGCATAACTCGTGTGGTGTAAAAGAAAGAAACAAATTATTAAGTGTGCAGCGTCAAAGCACGATATCTGCAGCAAAAGCATATCGTACGGTATCTACAGAGGCGGCGTGTGTTATTTCTAGTCTTTTACGCGTTGATCTGAGGCTAAAGGAAATAGCATATAAACATTTAAAACATAATCTGGATGAAACACTATTCAAACAAATAATGGGTTTGCAGGCTTCTCCAAAATTAATCGAGTCGAAAATAAATATTCAAAAGTTTATCCATCCTTCAGAAATTGACCTTGTAAATTATTATGTGATAACATCCAATACTTTCCCTATCCAAATATATACTGACGCTTCAAAATCTGAAAATGGTGTGGGCGCGGCATTTGTGGTTTACATTCAAGATAGGGAGGTTTATTATAAACAAATTCGTATTGAAAAATACTGTTCAATATTTCAGGCAGAAATTACTGCAGTCAAGCAAGCCTTAAATTACATTGAAGTAAATAAACATTTTATTAAGAGTTGTTCTATTCTTTGTGATAGTCGCTCAGTACTTGATGCTCTAAAGTTTTTGTCTGTTCCCACAGAACTTGTATTCAATACTTGGTTAAAAGTAAAAGAAATTACAAAAAATGTTAAATTAAGATGGCACTGGGTTAAAGCCCACATTGACATAGAAGGAATTGAGAAAGCCGATAGCCTAGCTAAACAAGTATCAGGTGCTGATAATTTCAATAATATCCCGATTTCGCATAATAAAATCCCTTTACAAACTTTTAAATTAAAATTAAACAATTATTTTCAAAAAATATGGCAATCTCGCTGGGAAGAGGCGAAAACAGGTAGATGGACAAAAAACTTCATCCCAAACGTTGGAGTCTGGAAAAAAATGGATATAAATCTATCACACCATGCTGTCCAACTTATTACTGGACATGGTAATTTACAAGAATATTTACATAGATTCGGAAAACGAGAATCGCCTACTTGCATTTGTGGACAAGAAGACACTGCTGCACATGTGCTATTCCATTGCAAATATTCTGACGAGTGGAGATTAAAAATTAAAAATGCTATGAAGCGATCAGGATGCATTTGGCCGAAAAATGAAGACGAATTAAAGAACATTGAGAAAAATAAAAAATGGTGGTTGATTTTCGACAATAATACCAAGCAATTAAAAAAACTAGACCACGACCTAAATTGAAAAACGAAAAGTTAAAAATATTGTAAAAACTGGCCGGCATAGTGTTTAATTTTAAACGGAGTGCTGCTTAATATTTATATTACAATTTGTAAATATTAAATATACAAATAAGCTGTCTAGTCTTGTCTGTCTAGTCTTGTCTGTCTAGTCTTGTCTGTCTAGCCTTGTCTGTCTAGTCTTGTCTGTCTGGTCTTGTCTGTCTAGTCTTGTCTGTCTAGTCTTGTCTGTCTAGTCTTGTCTGTCTAGTCTTGTCTGTCTAGTCTTGTCTGTCTAGTCTTGTCTGTCTAGTCTTGTCTGTCTAGTCTTGTCTGTCTGGTCTTGTCTGTCTAGTCTTGTCTGTCTAGTCTTGTCTGTCTAGTCTTGTCTGTCTAGTCTTGTCTGTCTAGTCTTGCCTGTCTAGTCTTGTCTGTCTAGTCTTGTCTGTCTAGTCTTGTCTGTCTAGTCTAGTCTGTCTAGTCTTGTATGTCTAGTCTTGTCTGTCTAGTCTTGTCTGTCTAGTCTTGTCTGTCTAGTCTCGTCTGTCTAGTCTTGTCTGTCTAGTCTTGTCTGTCTAGTCTTGTCTGTCTAGTCTTGTCTGTCTAGTCTTGTCTGTCTAGTCTTGTCTGTCTAGTCTTGTCTGTCTAGTCTTGTCTGTCTAGTCTTGTCTGTCTAGTCTTGTCTGTCTAGTCTTGTCTGTCTAGTCTTGTCTGTCTAGTCTTGTCTGTCTAGTCTTGTCTGTCTAGTCTTGTCTGTCTAGTCTTGTCTGTCTAGTCTTGTCTGTCTAGTCTTGTCTGTCTAGTCTTATCTGTCTAGTATTGTCTGTCTAGTCTTGTCTGTCTAGTCTTGTCTGTCTAGTCTTGTCTGTCTAGTCTTGCCTGTCTAGTCTTGTCTGTCTAGTCTTGTCTGTCTAGTCTTGTCTGTCTAGTCTTGTCTGTCTAGTCTTGTCTGTCTAGTCTTGTCTGTCTAGTCTTGTCTGTCTAGTCTTGTCTGTCTAGTCTTGTCTGTTTAGTCTTGTCTGTCTAGTCTTGTCTGTCTAGTCTTGTCTGTCTAGTCTTGTCTGTCTAGTCTAGACAGACAAGTCTTGTCTGTCTAGTCTTGTCTGTCTAGTCTTGTCTGTCTAGTCTTGTCTGTCTAGTCTTGTCTGTCTAGTCTTGTCTGTCTAGTCTTGTCTGTCTAGTCTTGTCTGTCTAGTCTTGTCTGTCTAGTCTTGTCTGTCTAGTCTTGTCTGTCTAGTCTTGTCTGTCTAGTCTTGTCTGTCTAGTCTTGTCTGTCTAGTCTTGTCTGTCTAGTCTTGTCTGTCTAGTCTTGTCTGTCTAGTCTTGTCTGTCTAGTCTTGTCTGTCTAGTCTTGTCTGTCTAGTCTTGTCTGTCTAGTCTTGTCTGTCTAGTCTTGTCTGTCTAGACTTGTCTGTCTAGTCTTGTCTGTCTAGTCTTGTCTGTCTAGTCTTGTCTGTCTAGTCTCGTCTGTCTAGTCTTGTCTGTCTAGTCTTGTCTGTCTAGTCTTGTCTGTCTAGTCTTGTCTGTCTAGTCTTGTCTGTCTAGTCTTGTCTGTCTAGTCTTGTCTGTTTAGTCTTGTCTGTCTAGTCTTGTCTGTCTAGTCTTGTCTGTCTAGTCTTGTCTGTCTAGTCTTGTCTGTCTAGTCTTGTCTGTCTAGTCTTGTCTGTCTAGTCTTGTCTGTATAGTCTTGTCTGTCTAGTCTTGTCTGTCTAGTCTTGTCTGTCTAGTCTTGTCTCTCTAGACTTGTCTGTCTAGTCTTGTATGTCTAGTCTTGTCTGTCTAGTCTTGTCTGTATAGTCTTGTCTGTCTAGTCTTGTCTGTCTAGTCTTGTCTGTCTAGTCTTGTCTGTCTAGTCTTGTCTGTCTAGTCTTGTCTGTCTAGTCTTGCCTGTCTAGTCTTGTCTGTCTAGTCTTGTCTGTCTAGTCTTGTCTGTCTAGTCTTGTCTGTCTAGTCTTGTCTGTCTAGTCTTGTCTGTCTAGTCTTGTCTGTCTAGTCTTGTCTGTCTAGTCTTGTCTGTCTAGTCTTGTCTGTCTAGTCTTGTCTGTCTAGTCTTGTCTGTCTAGTCTTGTCTGTCTAGTCTTGTCTGTCTAGTCTTGTCTGTCTAGTCTTGTCTGTCTAGTCTTGTCTGTCTAGTCTTGTCTGTCTAGTCTTGTCTGTCTAGTCTTGTCTGTCTAGTCTAGTCTGTCTAGTCTTGTCTGTCTAGTCTTGTCTGTCTAGTCTTGTCTGTCTAGTCTTGTCTGTCTAGTCTTGTCTGTCTAGTCTTGTCTGTCTAGTCTTGTCTGTCTAGTCTTGTCTGTCTAGTCTTGTCTGTCTAGTCTTGTCTGTCTAGTCTTGTCTGTCTAGTCTTGTCTGTCTAGTCTTGTCTGTCTAGTCTTGTCTGTCTAGTCTTGTCTGTCTAGTCTTGTCTGTCTAGTCTTGTCTGTCTAGTCTTGTCTGTCTAGTCTTGTCTGTCTAGTCTTGTCTGTCTAGTCTTGTCTGTCTAGTCTTGTCTGTCTAGTCTTGTCTGTCTAGTCTTGTCTGTCTAGTCTTGTCTGTCTAGTCTTGTCTGTCTAGTCTTGTCTGTCTAGTCTTGTCTGTCTAGTCTTGTCTGTCTAGTCTTGTCTGTCTAGTCTTGTCTGTCTAGTCTTGTCTGTCTAGTCTTGTCTGTCTAGTCTTGTCTGTCTAGTCTTGTCTGTCTAGTCTTGTCTGTCTAGTCTTGTCTGTCTAGTCTTGTCTCTCTAGTCTTGTCTGTCTAGTCTTGTCTGTCTAGTCTTGTCTGTCTAGTCTTGTCTGTCTAGTCTTGTCTGTCTTGTCTTGTCTGTCTAGTCTTGTCTGTCTAGTCTTGTCTGTCTAGTCTTGTCTGTCTAGTCTTGTCTGTCTAGTCTTGTCTGTCTAGTCTTGTCTGTCTAGTCTTGTCTGTCTAGTCTTGTCTGTTTAGTCTTGTCTGTCTAGTCTTTTCTGTCTAGTCTTGTCTGTCTAGTCTTGTCTGTCTAGTATTGTCTGTCTAGTCTTGTCTGTCTAGTCTTGTCTGTCTAGTCTTGTCTGTCTAGTCTTGTCTGTCTAGTCTTGTCTGTCTAGTCTTGTCTGTCTAGTCTTGTCTGTCTAGTCTTGTCTGTCTAGTCTTGTCTGTCTAGTCTTGTCTGTCTAGTCTTGTCTGTCTAGTCTTGTCTGTCTAGTCTTGTCTGTCTAGTCTTGTCTGTCTAGTCTTGTCTGTCTAGTCTTGTCTGTCTACTCTTGTCTGTCTAGTCTTGTCTGTCTAGTCTTGTCTGTCTAGTCTTGTCTGTCTAGTCTTGTCTCTCTAGTCTTGTCTGTCTAGTCTTGTCTGTCTAGTCTTGTCTGTCTAGTCTTGTCTGTATAGTCTTGTCTGTCTAGTCTTGTCTGTCTAGTCTTGTCTCTCTAGACTTGTCTGTCTAGTCTTGTATGTCTAGTCTTGTCTGTCTAGTCTTGTCTGTATAGTCTTGTCTGTCTAGTCTTGTCTATCTAGTCTTGTCTGTCTAGTCTTGTCTGTCTAGTCTTGTCTGTCTAGTCTTGTCTGTCTAGTGTTGTCTGCCTAGTCTTGTCTGTCTAGTCTTGTCTGTCTAGTTTTGTCTGTCTAGTCTAGTTTGTCTAGTCTTCTCTGTCTAATCTTGTCTGTCTAATCTTGTTTGTCTACCCGCCTGGGAATGCGGGAGACGCGGGTTCGATTCCTGGTCCGGGAGGCGACAGCTAGGGCGGTTTTCACTAACGGACTGTTAGTACCGGGCTACCCACCCAATGATGCAAAAGATCATGTTTGAATGCAAAAGATGCGATACCGGGCTGGCGCATACTAGAAGCCAAAATTGGATAGTATTGTATTGAGAGCTTCCCCCAAGCCACTTTAGTCTTGTTTGTCTAGGCTTGTATTTCTAGTCGTGTCTGTCTATACAAAAAAATGTATTGTTAACTCTTGATTAGTCTACTTAATCAATAATAATATTTGTAATAGAATTTTAATGTTGAATTTAAATAATATAAGTACAAGTAATGTAAGACATAGGCAACATAGATACCTAGAGCGTGTGTGTAGCAGTCGACGTTCTCCGCTCGAATATTAATTCCTTCTCGAGTTCGTACTAAATTCATTACGGAACTAGAAGATATCTTGAAATGTTTGTGATCTACGTTCCTACATAAGCTGGATAATATTTGGTTTATGTTTAGTATGTTGTTGACTCGCGTTCCTGTGTTGAAATTGGCAATGTTGGGCGGTGTTAATAAGTTTTGCGGAGGTCGCGCATAACTTCATACATTGTCGACTAATTAATATTTGCTGATAAGAGAGTGCGGGTAATTAATTGCATTAGAAGCATCAGAAACGTTTCATGAAAATTTTATAAATTGTTTAACATACAATTTTTGGTTTCCATAACCAGTCCACGTAATTGAACGACATTTAACGATATTTGCTAATTAAAATAGCCATAACAGACAAATAGACATAATAAGTTGATTAACGGCAACATAAATGGGTTTTGACGATAAAATAAGTATACCACAACCATTACTCACCTCGCTGGGTACTTAAACTACTTATTTATAAATTATTATCGCTGCAGCGATCCAAAAGCATACCAAATATGCTTCAAAATAAAATTTTGGATAATAAAATAAGAATTTTAGCTTAGTCCATACATGTAAATCGTCTGTCAATAATATCAGTTTAATTGTAGTTTAAATAATATAATATAAATAATATAATTATGATGCAACGTCAGAAATTGTTTCTTGAATGTTGGATTAGGTTTTGATCCGCCGCCAGCGTCGGTACAGTTTGTGATAAAATCGTAATTACGACACATCTTGTTGCGACAACTGATGCATGCACACGCACATGTTTTCTGCATCCGTATTTGCATAATGCGTCTCTTGACGTGAGTCGATTTGTATGAATACATTTTCACAAAAGAATTTTAATGGTGTTTTTCCAATATTTAGAAAATATTTTTGTTGATAAATAATTTTTCTTCACTTAAAATTGATATTTTTGTTGATTTTTCCTTTTAAATTTAGAATAAATAATGTTAGTCCAATATCTATTTTAAGTAAATCACAAGATTACGTGTTGTTACGTAAAGGTACGTATACAATGCAAAATTTATGTTTCAACATTTAATTGTGGAAGTAGAGATATGTTTTATTCAAATATTCCTTTACAATAAACTAAAACAAGAAAAAATTCTAATATTTTTAACATTTTTCACATAAGACTTCTAGCTTTGTTCAGAATCGAGAATATTAAAATATCATCCTCTAGCCCATGAATTATTCAATTCCACTTGCATGAATTTAAGTCAAATTTATAATTTTTTTCTTAGAATATATGAATTTAATATTTGTTATATAAAACAAAACCATACGTTAAATGTGCGGTAGATAAAAATATATTATGAAGGAGAAGATTGTTAAGTAGTGAATCAGGAAAGACTAGACGACAAATCTAGACGAGAAGACTAGACTAGACAAACAAAAGTAGACAGACAAGACTCGATAGACAAAAGTCGACAGAGAAGACTTTACAATCATGACTAGATAGACAAGACTAGACATGTCAGATAGACCGACAGACCAGACTAGACTGACATGACTAGACAGACAAGACCAAGAAAAGTGCTCCACAGTAAACCAACTAGGCACTCAGGGTACGCTTGTCGCATTGCTTCAGGGTGCTGGTTGTTGTGTCATCTAGCTGTAGTTTTTTTAATTTTTACTTAGTCTGTTTCTTTCGTCGATATTATTGTTTGGATAATTATATAGCTCTTTTACCAATTTTCTTTTTCTTCTGGCATATACATGTTCGTGTGTCCAAAGGTGTATTCCTAACACCTTCATATCTATCACTTTTCCATTTGCAGCATTCAAATATTGTTTGGTTTATTGTGTTTATTTCACCAATGTATACACACAATACTATCGTCCGCTCCACCAATGTGGTGCAAAAAGTCCTTAAAGTAACCGTGACCATATAGAAATTGCGTTAGATGGTTACTCACTTTTCCATATTTCCTGTTGGTCAATATATTTAAATGGTATCAGTAACTTAGTCCACGGACCTTTCTCTGAATGTGACCATTTTTGCTGCGATTCGTTGAGGAGATTCATACTGGCTTTCAATCTGCATCTGCTGTGGCCTGCCTTGCTTTTTTCTCTTATTTCTTTTACCAGCAAATCTATGGTGCAATACCGGCTATTACTAATGCTGCCTCTCCGGATACCGTACAGTATCCACTGCATATTCACAGTGCAATTTTACTTTGAACTGATACCAATTTATTTGCGTTACTTCTGGTTTCCTTTTTTTATGGTCACACTAGAGCTCTATATAACATAGCCGATTGCGCTAACGTACCTAATAATTTTCGCATGGACCTCTCACGTTTGGCATACACCTATTAGGGAATTACAACTGTCCATTGATCAAGGTAGGTACACGGTAAAAACATCAAGAACATACGAATGTTACAAATGCTATTGCACAAAGCTGCTTGCTATCGTAAAAGATTGCGTCAAAGATATTAGTCCTGAGTGAACCTAATCGTAAGGCTATTAAGAACATAATGAACTGGATATATGATGAAGAAATGGACACAGCAATAAAAGTGGTGGACCAGAACAAGATAATATTATAATTTGAAAACAAAGAAAAGGCTTTACATGCATTAAAATAACAGAATTTACACTTTATGGTTGCTATTCCTCTGGAAATGACAACATACAATCCCTTTAGGAGACGCGGCATAAAATTGGAAGTGAATTTAGAAATACCAAGGAAAGTTTGCAGTGTTTGGTGATGTTATCGCAAAATTATAATATTTCACAGTGGGTTATGGATTTTTTGAACAAAAGGGGCCCAATCATGACAGAGTGGGTTGCAGCTAACAATTTTGTGATTTTTAATGATAGAGGAAAACTTCAAACAAAGGACTACTCTTCAATTTTAGACTTGAAAATAACAGACGATAGTAGAAAAGAAATCGCTACGAGATCACAACTTTATTATTTTTGATACTCAGTCAGGAAACAGAGATCCGTTATTAAAGGAAAATGAGTATAGGATGACAAGTTAGCAAAATGGATTTTCAAAAACTGCAACGTGCATTGGACGGGATAGAGGAAAATGGAAACAACATCTGCAAGAGGCTTCTCCAAATTCCTCGTCAAAATGTTCGATAAATCCATTCCGAAACGTAGAAGTCATACCAGAGGACTACCGGTATACTGATGGACTCAGGATATATCTGAAGTCCGCAAGGAATCTTTGTGAAGAAGAAGGGCCTATGTCAGAGCAACACGGCAAGAATTTTACTTGAAGCTCATGTCCTCAAATGCACAATCGGCTTATGCGGGAGAAATATAAGAAGAGAAAAAATACAACAATGTGGCTGATGAATAAAATTCTGGAATTTCATATAAATTGGTATATAAGAGAGTTCCTAATATTGATTAGTAGATAATAATTATAAAATTTAACAACTTATTTGCTTGATTTATTTTTATTTAAAAAATTGTCCGTGTAGCAGTTATTATGTAATAATGCTGTCAAGAAAATAGGGAAATAAGAAACAAATGTAGTCTTCATTGTTTCAAATAAAGCGTTCTGTTGTTCTTTGAGCTAGTTTCCATCTCTTTTTAAGTGCGGCAGGTTCTTAAAAGATTTTCGATCCCCTTCATTTATTTGAAAAAAAATATTCCACCTATGTAACAAAATGTTTCTCCAAATATTGTGTTCCTCCAAAAGTTGCGTATCCAAGTTCGAGTTCAAATCGTTCCATATGATCTCGAACAGTTCTCGTTGACTACAGATTATTTTATCAATATATAATAATCTTTATGCACTCGTACACCAAAATGAACACACTAATAAGTACATTATTGTAAGTGAAGGATTTCATTATTATATCGTGTGTTAAAGTATCCAAAATCGTGCGTAAAATTCCAATGTAAAATAAATGAAGTTTCAATATAAGATTTCTATTTGTTGCTACTATGGCTACAACTAACGTCAACTAATTGTATGATTTTTCAATATTATCGGTAAGAAACCTATAGTAACAACAAACAGAAATCATTTAACAATGAAACTCTGGTTTAACTTGTACCCACGATTTGGATCATTTACTTATTAAAGTGTTCTTTACGTTACTTTTGGTGTGCGAGTACAGCATTCGCCTTCGGCTAGTGTTTTAAACTTCGCAACTCGTGCTTATATACAATAATATTTTCGGGTATGTAAATACATCTTTGATATAATTACTAACACACGACAAAAACACGAAAAGTAGTTTTTCCACCTTTGGACCTTTTCCCAGTCCACGACGAAGAAAATTTGCAATAGAAAGAGTCAATTATATAATAGCTGTATATAATAAACTGATACCTGATGTGAAGTTTTCAGCAGAGTGGAAGCAAGCAAAGAAATTCCTTCATCGTTTAGGACCATCCGCCTCTTGTGCAAAGGCAATAAATTATATGAGAAGTTAGCCAGATTACAAAAAGAACGGCAACGAACAAGAGACCTGTCGGACAAACAGTTTGGATTTTGAGAAGGTCAGGATCATAGATCAAAATCAGTGAAGCTGGTGCCTACTCAGCTCGACACTTGAGATTGTGTGTTGTAATAATAAACGACGTAAGGAATGCGTTTAATAGTGCCTCGTAGCAGTATATATTAAACGAATTATGAAAGAGGAAATGGAGAAATGGAGATGGAAAGATGGAAATGGAGAGCCTTTTTAATATTATAGTGCCATACCTATCGAAAAGAGAGGTAATTCTAGAAGCACGAAGGAAAAGTTAAAAAAATTACTACGAAAGTTGTGCTATAGAGCAGGGGTTCTCAAAGCGTGCTACGCGGAACGCTGGTGTTCCGCGATGCACATCATTTGGGGAACACTTAACCCCGAAATAATCACTATTAAAAAATATTGCAGATATCAAAATTCTGCATAATCCAATTCTACAATTCGCAAGGCCTTCTCTCTAG
Organism: Phosphuga atrata; assembly: GCA_944588485.1. Taxonomy (NCBI): domain Eukaryota; kingdom Metazoa; phylum Arthropoda; class Insecta; order Coleoptera; family Silphidae; genus Phosphuga; species Phosphuga atrata. The sequence continues at coordinate 26,813,712 of OX155895.1, read as the reverse complement.
TGGCTAGGGTTACGGGAAATGCCCTCCGACGAATGAGTTGAGCTATGACATATTCTTTGCTATGACAGTTTTAATCATAAATAACAACAAACGTAGGTAAGAATGATTTCAGCTTCATCTTACGAGGTTTACGTTCTTGAATATCTGTCCATGTGATCCCCACTTCTTTCAAGTCTTTGTCTAGTTCTATGAACCATGCTCACTTGATCTTCTTTCCTAGGAAATCGTTAAAGATTCTCTTTGTCAATTTCGTTCATTGGGGTTCATTTGTGCCATGTGACCATAAAATGTGATCCTTGTCTTCCGAATAATGTCGGTTATTTTTTTCATGTGCACGTAGAGTTCATGATTATGCCGTTTTCTCTATTCACCATTTTCCTTTACTAGAACCAAAATTTTCCTCAGAATCCTGCTTTTCTTTTGTTCCTTTTCTTGTTCCTTTGCTGTTCATTGTAAGGCATTATGTAGCATATAAGGCTTCCGAATAACTGTTTGATAGTGTTTGAGCTTGGCATTTAGCGATACTAACCTTTTGTTATAGTTGCTCTTGGTCAGTTGATATGCAGTTTCCATTTTTCTGATACGTGAAGTTGGCTTCTTTCTTCGAGGTGTTGGGCTAAATATCCATTCGCCTAGATATTTGAATTTGTCGGTTCGCTTAATTTTGCCTGGTTCCATGACAAGAAATTTAGGTGCTGGTGTGATGTTTGTGATAAACTCTGTTTTGTCAAAGCAAATCTGAAGGCCTGCCTTAGCTGCTTGTCTTTGTAGTAGGTTAATTTGCTCCACAGCTCTATACAGGGAATCTGAAAATCTGAAAATGTTTCTGTATCCCAATCTGACCCCATTTTCACTCCTTTGTTGTTTATTTGAATGTGTATTATTGATAACAATAATATTTCCCTTCTGTCAAGATCCTCAAGCTCAGGAATCGCATTAAATTTGAGATTTTTTTTAAATAGTGTAGTTTTAATTGTGTCTTCAATAAATATATTTTCATCAATCAATATCGGTACATATTTTACTTACATACATATTATTTTCTAAAAGTAGCATTTTGAAGCTGGAGGTTGCCAATCACATGCTGAGACAAGATTCTGTTTCTTTTTTGCTCTATAATATCAGAGTGTTTTTGCGAACATTATTCTGCTTGCTACTACTCTTTTGGTTTAAAAAAGGTTAGCTACCTTCGCCCCCTGTTACCTAATCTTGGACTGCAAAATGTACTAAACTGGATGGTATAGCGGCTAGTATAGCATCTTCAACTGGCATTAAAGAAGATGGAAGCAATACTCTTCACATCCTAAAGCAAGACATCCCCCGGGATGATCCCCGGCTCAACAACTCGGGCGGCCCACCCTGAATGAATGCAAAATATGCGATACCAAGAAGACGAGAAAACGGCAACTGCTCTCGGTAGCCTCCTACCATCGATGGACCTAAAAGGCAAAACATATCAGCGAAGTGGTGGAAGTTATTTCAGCAATCAAAATTAAAGAATGACATGAAATATACAAAGGGCTAGAAATGCTAATAGCCACAGATAATCTAATGAGAAGTCGCAAGAAAAATGGAATAAAGCAACAATTCCATATATAACAAAATGGACAAAAAGATACTACTGCGAAACTGACGATTTGTAAATGCAAACTCTATCAGGCCTTTGTTGTTTCAGGAAATACCTATATGACTGAGGCTGAGTGGACACGGACCAGTATAATTATGAAAGTCGAAGAAATAACGACCTCGGGGCACATCGTTGGTAGGATGTTTACCGCATAATAAAGAGTCTAACAGGATCTAAAAATACATGGAAAGAAGTGTACATCGTGGTTCTTCCTACACTAGACTAGACTGCACTAGACAGAAAAGACTATACTAACAAGACTAGAAATCTTATTTGTTTATTGAACCAGCACTCCATCCAGACGAACATTATGTTAGTTTAAAAAATATATTGTTACAATTTAAACGATAAG